>CM031243.1:7058930-7142481 GCA_018340775.1 Taxus wallichiana var. yunnanensis
GCATGAGGTGTGTGTAATTATTTTTGACTATGAGGGGATGGTGAATATATTCTACATGATTTAAAAACATTTTCACTTTTACTCATTCCTCTTCTTGTTTGCATGATTCCATGTTGGGTGGTACATGGTATATGTCTATAAATGGCTAGAATAAAAAGAATTACAAAATGGAATACTTGACTAACTATTAATAATTATGTTATGGGTCTGTGGTATGTAAATAAAGTAATCAACCCAAGTGTGAATATATAAAGAAGATTGACTAGAGTTTGAAGTAACTTTTAGGTTGTTTTTCTATCATAAGATGAAATTATTTCAACCAATCTACATACTTATTCATAAATTTTCTTAATGTTTTCTAAAAATGAAACATATGTATCACTTTTGGATATGACATGGATGTTGAGAATCTAAAGTGGAGTCAAACATGGGTAAAAAAATCTTAAGTAATGTATGAGTGGGATTTTTCTATGTGAATATAAATATAATCTTTCAAAATATATTGAGAAGACAAATTCCCTCCACTATTATAAGGGAGAATCCCTTTATTGTAAATCACATACAATTAATGTATTACAATATTTACACTAAATTATATTGTGGGAGGATCTTTTAAATGAATGATGGAGAAAGGAAAATTTAAGGAGGATAATTAAATTAATGCAATAGGGAATAAATAAATGCATGTTTTATCCAATTTATATATAGACTTCTGCAACGATTTTAAACAAGTTGTAATAATAAATATTTGCAAAAAAAAACCTTAGAGAAAATGTTTATGATGCAAAGTGATCATTAAAACTCTTTAAATATTTAATTATTTACTTTCCAATACCATAAAACAAGTATGATGTAATATTTATTCCTCAAAATGCCTAACCTAACTGTTCTAGAAGGTTTCATCGGGTTTTCATCCCAAACGAGTGGATGATTTACCACAAACATCTAGAAAGAGAAAATAATAGTTGAATACTAAAAGACAAACAATATTTTCTTGTACTAGGAAGCAAATTGAAATAATCAATTGTGTAGAAATTACACCCTAAATCAAAAAGAAAAAGGAAAAGGAATTAAATAAACATAAAAAAGAAATGTAATTTGATATTTTCTCTAATGCAAAACCTAGTTCACAAATGTGGAAAGCATTCTCATATTTATATTCATTACAAAGAATCTAGAAGAAAATTTAATACCACAACGAGTTTAATTGTTCTTTTGCATAAGCTATAGAAATTAAATTTAAAAATAAATTTGCAATTCTTTATATATATATATATATATATATATATATATATATATATATATATATATATATATAATTCTTGAAACCTTAATTCCTTGAAAATCTGAAAAAATGCAAGGAATTAAAATTTAGTGGCTGAATAATAATTTGTATTTTTTTCTTAACTACTACAAATGTCAAAAATCTCAATCCACCAAAAAACGTTGCGAATTTATAGTTGGAGGTTGAGAGTAAATTAAAAATTCAATTACAAAACAACTTTAAAATTATGGAAGTCCACTTATACCTATTTCATTCAACTCTTAGAATTCTTTTTAAATCTTTTTAGCCCCTTATACTTAGAAGATTCATCTCGTGACATTGAATTGAATGGATTTGATCAATTCCGAGAAAATTTTCTTTCTGGAATCACTTGTTAGGCCGATAGGCCTATATATCTCAACGTATGCTGCTCTTTTCCATATGTTGTTTGACACATAGGCTGCAACTCTTTTTCATAGAGTTGAAGACATTTGTCCGCGTCATATAAATTATTAAAAAAATAGAATTATATTCTTAATTAATAATTTCCTTAAAAGAATGCTTGGGAGGAAAAATAGAGAACCGTTATTTTCATGCATGGGACGAAAAAATAAAGACCCGCTCGGTGCTGTGTTGGATGTTGACGTGGGGTGAGTGGCACAGAAAATGGAATCCTGCGTGGGAAGTAGAAACGTCAATGTTTTCAAATTCCCATCCGACTACAAATGAATGATCCGCAGGATGATGCTTTTGTATGAATGAGATTCGCCCCCCTGCCATCAAAGACCGATTGTTTTATCTTACCAAGATAAATTATGAACACCATTTTCTCAAATGAGGCTAAAACTCTTGGTATCCTGTGTAGGCAAGCGCGTGATAAAGTCGGAAATGACAGCAAAGAAGCTGCTCGTCTTAAAGACAACATTTGAAATAAAACAACCACAGGTGAAATAAATTTCCGAAACCACAGGTGAATTTCTGAAACCGCCTTTGTTAAAATTAATAATGGAGTACTTACTGACATGATCTTTTTCCTACATGAAATGCCAGGGCAGGCTGCATTCGTAAAGCCCGTTTTCCCAGAAAACCCCACTGTTGGTAGGTTATATGCACTTGATAGTTCACGTCAATAATTATGTTCAGACAGTCGACAAAAAGTATGTTAAATGTGAACAGATTAAAGATAGCTCAACCTTTGCACGGTTTCATTCAATGGGATCGGATGCAACTTGTCATGGAGTATAATCACTAGCTCATCTCACCAAACGAGGGGACTTCAAGAAACCAGCTGTAAGGCACGTGGATCAGTCATGGCCAAGGTAGCTTAACTTACTCTTGATCACTACCCCTGGGAAACCAATGAGTCTTGGTTCTCGTGTCTAATTGTGATTATTTATAACCTCGTTCTCTTTTTTTTGGCAAGGCTCAACCGTTACAGCTCTGTCCTGCCGGTAGAATTTCTTTCTTTTTATCATAATATTGACATTCGTAAGTAATATGCAATGCATTACTGTACAGCGAACGACATACAGAGAAAGCAATGCAACAAGAAAGGACGGGAATCAACCATTAGCATGGCCAAAAGCTAATGCAGTCGCTGATAATGGCAATGTAGATATTAGTGGCTGCCAAAACACTCCGGATAGCAATT
Source organism: Taxus wallichiana var. yunnanensis (assembly GCA_018340775.1). NCBI lineage: Eukaryota > Viridiplantae > Streptophyta > Pinopsida > Cupressales > Taxaceae > Taxus > Taxus wallichiana. The sequence goes on from CM031243.1 coordinate 7,061,846, forward strand.
TGCAGGACATGCGCATTCGGAAAATATTAGCATAAATAAAATGAAAATGTGCAATAGTAATTTAATATTTATTATGTAATCCAACATGAACCATATTTTCTGAAGTAAGCTTACCTATTTGTGGAGCTTCTTTGTGGAGACCTTGCACTTTATTTGATATGCATTATACATTTTTATATAACTAATCTTGAATTATACATTTCTTATTGATAAGAGTTAAGACTATACATTTCAATTAAAAAATAAAGTGATGTCACAATAAAAATGACCCTCATAAAAATATAATAATTGATCGGAAGTGATCTTGTATGTTGGATATTCAAAAGTTTTATCTTTACCTCTATTTAATTTTCTAAAGTTTTATTCAAAGTTAAAGTGGATGTTTATATCATACACCTTTCCATGCCTAAATAATCATGCTCTGAACTAGGTGCTTTTGCACATCTAACACATTGTGACAATTTTTATTTATTTTTGATTTTTTCATTAATTTTTATGAGTTTATATTAATTTTTTATTTTTTCATAAATTTTTATTAGTTTTTATTAGTTTAAATAATTTTTTATTAATTTATGCAAGGTTACAAGTTCTATCATGCAACAGAAAGGATCCCACCACTAACACAATTCCATATTCATTTATCACTATACACCCTCCATCAATTTATCTAGGTTGCCTCTAGAGGCCCTGTCAAAGTTTAATTTGTAAAACCCAGGGGGCGTGGGCTCTATGATAATCCCCGTTGGACTACTGAGTCGGGAGGTGGAATTTAGACAAGGGGCCAAGCCTTTCTGATCTGAACATATTTCGCAAAGTGTACTTTTGGTTTTTGGAGCTGTGAGAATTGACATTTTTTTAAATTGTAACTTCCAGTTTCCCTATAAAATTTTGAAACTCCATAGCCTCCTCCCTAAATATTATGAGCTTACACTCCCACCATAAACGAAATATCAGGAAGAGAGGAACAATGATCCAACTGGAGGTGAAGGCTCATTTACCCCCCAACTTAGGCTAGGACACCAAAATGTCAACAATATTCCTGTAGGGATCCCATGCTAGACCAAGCTTGTTGGTTAACAAGTTCCAGCCCCTCACCGCAAAGGAGAAAAAGAGGAACACATGATCAACATCCTCTTCAACGTTATGAAAAAGAACACATTTCGTTGGACCAGCATAGCCCCAAACTTTTCTTCTCTGTTGTGTTAGGATCTTACCTTTGACTACAAGACATCCCAAAATGCAACTTTGGGAAAATCTTGGAGCTTCAACACTCGGTCCAACATTTTTCACCATTCTATGAGAGGGAAAGCAGTTTGTCATAACTAGCTTTAAATGAATATACACAAGAAGAGGCACCCAACTAAAGCAGCTGATCCTCTTATTCCTTAAAAGTGACATTTCTCTACGAAAGGAGCCCGTTAAAAGCCATCACTTCTTGCTCCAAAATCCCGAGATCATTAATTTCTTTCCAGAGAAAATTGGGGGAGCCGTCCAAGGCCATAAGCACCATAATCAGCCACTTTATTCCCCGAGGCTGCCTTAGTGGCCTGCAAAACATGAGCTAAGTCTTGATTAAAAATAAGTGGCTCATGCCCACACCATCTATCCTCCCAAAAGTTTAAATCAAGGATGAAGTTGGTTCTTACCAGGACAGGGGCTAGAATCTCAGCCAAATCATCTTTCTCCCTTTTGAACTAGTCTAGATCCTCTAAGGGAGTATGCTTGATCACAATATCATATTCATATGACAATAGGTCTGTGTTGTCATCTTGAAGCCCTTTAGGAATCTGATATAGGTTGAGCTCCTGTATTAGCTGGAGGGAGAATCTGCCATAATGCCTCTGTCTTGCCTCAAAGTCATCTGTGTAATCAGCCCAGTAGTCCTCAGTATCTGCTCTGTGATGATAGTTGATTCGAGATTCAGCTCAATGAATTTCTTCAAATCAAAATAGGTTCTGGGCCTGAAGAAGTGGATAGTGATGGGGGCAAGGGCTCTTTCTATGTTTTGGGCATCCAAAGCTATTTTGCATGTATAGTTACCCAAAGATATGGGGAAATGCAGCCCAGAGATTTTCTTGTCCCTGCAGGTCCTATGTAACTTATCCAATTGTCCAATACCTCAATCAGAGCCATCTTATCATTACAAAATATAGGGAGCTTGAGAGGAGTGCTCTCGTAACCGGCTAACCTGATATATGAAAACCTTCTGAATTGAATGAAGTAAGCTCCATACTTTGCTATCAGGTTCATGGCTTCATCAGAAAATCTCCTAGCAGTATCACTTCCAGAAGCCTCACAATGTACATGGTGAAAGCATCATTCACCCTCCTGAAGTTGTGATTGCTAGTGTCAAGGGTGAACTAAGGGTAGTAAGCATAGATGGGATCACCCTTCTGAGCCTCAATGTATGTGAAACCAAACCATTATCTGGGATGCTCTAGTAGGGTATACATAAGATAAGAAGTCATGTAGAACTTCTTATTTTACTATACATCGACAAATGATCTTTTCCCAATTGATGTCTCGGGGTACCTTCATGTATAACGTTCATGTACTTCATCGGCATATTAGCGATGTTGATGAGCGGGCACATCCAAAAGTGAAACTCACTGGTAGAGGGTAAGCCCATGACACGAGCCAACAGATGATGAAATCAGATAGCTCTTCATTGAAATCAGCCCTAAACAGAGCTTTGGAGAGCCGAGATGCCCCTTTTAGGTTCTTCAACCACGAATTTGCTACCCTGGATTTGTATTTCTCATTGTCTTGATCGAAGAGAGCTTGTGCTTGAGTTTGAGAGATTACCATAGAATTTTCCATTTCGGGATCCGTAGGGCAGTGAAAATGGTGGCAACATCAAGTTTAGCGATTAGCTCCCCGTGCACATTGGTTAATTCACTCATGTTAGGGTTGAAATGAGCTCCGTAGGTGAGCACAAAGATTTTAAAGACATTGCACCGAGATTGGGAAACCCACCGCAAATGCAAGGCCAATGTCATTGATCATTGGCCATCAAATCACCTTACAAAATACTAAGAGAGAGAAAGTTATCATGAGCACAGTTAAATTTCCCTTTGGTGATAATTGTAATGCCCCCGTTTGGCGGTTACCCAGCTTCTGGCGTAGTTACCCTTCCCTTGAGGCGTCGAACTGCGTGCGTAATTCCCGTGTCGTTGTTGAATATTTAATGGAATTTGCGTGTTCAAGCCCGTAGATGGTTTGTATGGCAAAAGTTAGTATTTTAGGGTATGTTACTTTTAAAAAGAGATTCTTATATTTGTTTTTTTCAAAGAGGGGGATCAGAATGAATAGTCGATCTTTGTCATCTATTACTAGTGTCATCTGGACTGCCGACATTATTAATATTTTTATAGTTTTCCTAGGTTTGGTAAACCCCTTTTCGAAGGTTGATTGGGCTAATAACTTTCCTCAAGCCATTTCCATCGTGCTCCTTTTCGTTGTCGAGTTAAGGACTTTAACCCATCGACATGGGTTGATGAGTTCAGACGTTTAGTTTATTATCGCTGGGGTTGGCTTTTGTATTGAGTCGATAGAACCATTGTTAGTTGCAGAGAATTAAAAGACTGAGGTTTTTGACTTGCTTTAGCCCAATGAATAAACTTGTTACTGAGTTACTGTTGGAGATGTTCTGGTGACTCTGGTAAATTTGGATTATATACACTCCTTTTTTAAGTATCTGTTGTTGCGTATTTCATTTACATGGGATTATATTTTTAAAATAAAATACCCAGAAGACATGGGTGTAGAACGATATATGTATTTTTACACTAGTAAATCGAATCCTTAGATTCGAGTGTGTGGCTTCAGTTCGCATTATGCAATTTTTGTGTGGCATGCACCCAATCGACATTGGTCTAAATGATAATCATGGTGTACGAAAGTTAGTTGTTTCATAGGTGGTGGATGTTGACTCACCCTTGTGAAATAGTTGTTTAATGGCCATGTGCTTGGTCCATGATGCATTAAGAAGCAAAATATTGGTGTGTGGCGCAGGATTGGAGGGGACTGTTTTAAAATCAAATTTTATCTGCTTGTGCCTAGGCCCTACTGTCCCTCACCCCCCTTCCTGCCATCTAGACCTGGTACGTGGCCATCTCCCACTAGCCTTACCTCTGCCAGCCGCCCCACCTTCTTTAATTCCTGTGATTTGCAAATTTCGCGCCCGTGCTAATCGCTTTCCTTTGACTCGTTCTAGCCTCGTGAGCAGAGGAGGGTGTTGTTGATGGGAATTGGTATGAGTGGCGTGAGAACCCTACCAATGGAGTCGCAGGTGTTTGGGAGCTCTTCAGTTGTTGTTCCTCTCTTGCCATGGCCGCATAAGTTGTTTTTTGCAATGTTTTCTAGCCGTCGGGTCTTGTTTAGATTCGGGGGCCAAATGTTTTGAAGTTAAATGCTTTCACATGGTGACAGCCGCCTGTTCCTTCCTCCCTGCTCGTGAAGTTCAGAGTGAGTTAAGTGTGACATGGCGTGCCAGGCGATCCCAGGAGCGCTGTTGGTGTTGATCCGGGCTGTGACGGTTACACGCGACCTAGTCGTGATCGGGCTTGTTGCAAAATCTTGTAGTTGTAGTAGTAGAAGAACGAGATAAAGTTTTAGTTGAGCTGTCTTGCCTTTTCATTTTGGAAAGTCACTTTCCATCCAAAGTGCCAGGCACATTTCAAAAGATAGTGGAAGCCTTCGTGAGCACCTCCAACAAGCAGGTTGTCCAACTTTGTTGTTATCTGTTCAGCATCGACTACATCCTCAAATTCGGGATTCTCCTTCAAGGTGACAGATCACACCCACGGCACGGAGATCTATGCAATGTTGGAGAAAATGTATTGGGAGATGAAGGTAGCAGGATATTTTTCAGATCCAGAGCATCAGACTAAGTTTGTATTCTTCAAAATCGATTTGTGATGTTGAGGGTGTTACCAGCAGACTGATGAAATTTATTTACAAAGATTCTCTATTGAGATCTTACTTGTTGTACGATGTAACTCATGGAAGAGAACCTCATAGAGGCCGATCTGTTTCATATCAGAATATTCATGAAACACTATTTTCTTACTATTATATGAGCTTCTTCAACGTGTCACCAAGTCGGGCGGGCATAAAGTTTTATGTTGGAATTATCACACCTTACAAAGTGCCGCAAATGAAACATTTGCACCGAGTGTTTGATGTTGTCCTCAATCTAATGAAGGAAAAGGTTTATTGATCATCACGGTAGATGCCTACCAGAGCTAGGAGCGTGATGTAATCAGTATATCTCGTGTCCGAGCTTCAAATCATGGGGTTGGTTTCAGTAGCTGTTTTTCACCGCGTGAATGTGGCGCTAAAGCACGAGCTCGCAGAGCACTTTGGGTTAAGGGAAAGCATGCATTGAGACAATCTTATACATATGGAGATGGTGTTTTAAACTGCATGTTAAACCTTCCCCTCGTAATCTTCTCGCTACCCTTTTATTATGTCATGAATTGAATGTCATTTTATTTCTTTTATCTATTATGGCATTTAGAATGGGATTCTGCTTTTTCCTCGTGAATCGACCCTGATTGAAGGAAAGGAAGGACTGCTGGAAGTTGTTTGTTTTTCATACCCCGATAAAGAATCGTGTGATAACTGTATACATTCCTTTCTACCTCATTTTTTTCTTTTCGAAATAAAAGAGTATCTGTCATGTGATAGCAAAATAATGGTTGAAGTTTTATATTGTGGGTGTTAGATCTTTAACCTGGGTACTTTCCTGCTTAACTCTTAAAATTCGGGTGACTTTAGAGACAATAGTGAACAATGGCCATTGAGTTCGATTCCTAAACCAGCAGTAGCAGATATAAACTTGAGCCATGAATAATATTAGTGGATATTAGTAGATTTGTCGATTCATGGCTAGTTTTAGGCTAAATGTTTGTTTGTGTCTTGGTAAAAGTTTTTCTTGGGCTGAATCTGTGTGTAGACCTCGCATAGTGAGCATGATGTTTTCTTAGAGGCCTACGTGAGTGAAATTTTGACTGCTCAATATAGATCCTGTGACGTGAGTCATCAGATCATAAGATAAAAGAGTTCAATCGAACTCAGTAGTAGCAGATGTTTTCTTTGGAGCGACTATGAGGATAGGTCGAGTAGACTGTCGTGAAATAGATGGGTATGCCCAAGCTATTCATATGTTTTTTAGAGATGGAAGAGAAGGCATAGTTCATAAGAAGAATATTTTGCTTTGTATTCCTCCTTCACCGATCGTTAACCTTGTGATTGGTGACTCGAGTTGGGTCACAGAGAGGATCTTGGGTCGATCCACTTATATTTTCAATGACTATCCCTTGCTTGTTTAAATACAAGTATCGAATGAGATGGGTTTTATTAAATCCATTATGTAGCTTTAAGAAACCTTCAATAATTCTGTAGGGTAGGGATTTTTTCTGAGTAAGTGTTGACTGAGGCATCTATTAAAATAGAATGGTTACCTTGCTTCGAATTGGGTTAGACTTGTATGAAAATGGAAAAGGTAAGAATCGACTCAGTTACATACTTTAGTGAGCTAAGTCCTTAACTCTTACAATGATCATACGAGGGGTGGATTATGGGTTTATTATCGATTATGTGATGTAAGATAATAACAACCTTTGGTGAAAAGACTTCTTCTTGATCCTTGCCTATGTAATCCAACTATAGTTGTTGTATGAAATTTTAGTGGATAGAATCTAATTTATTTAACTTTCGATGAAAATAATTAGGTTCGGTGAGAATTTCTTGGTATATCAATCTTCGATTTAGTTATAGTGTTGTGAGTATTATATGTATGTTGGTTTATTCAATGAGTGAAGTTAACTTTAATCTTTGACTGATTTGTGTTCATATATGGTCAGCCTATATTCTTCTTAAAACATGGATGTGCGTTAATGCACTTGTTAACCAAAGCAATTTTGAATATGTTAAGTCATTTGACTGATCTTTATCCTTTTGGTTAATAATATTAGAATGATTTTTGGGTGTTAGATTTCAATCATGTAACCCATAGGATTACATGACTAAAATCTCAATACTCTCAGCCTGGTTGTCTTCACCAATAAGGTCTCACCTTGTTTGTCTTTGGAATATCTCTCTCACTTGAATATTGGGATTCCTCCTTGTTGGCTGGTATAAATCTCTTCATCTTGTGAAACATATTGATTAGTGGTTGTGATTTGATCCATTCTTGAGTTTAGAATTTTACTTTCATGATATTATAAAATGTTAGCTTATCACAGCAATGGGTAGTCTTAACATGCTCGGGCCTATAATCGACTCTAGTTAATATTTGTGCAGATGGATTATGCGAGTAGTCTAGAAGAAAAGAGTGTAAAAGTTTCATCTCGTACCATTTATGAAGTTCCTTGTAAAAATGTCCAATGCATTGTAAATTGTGTAGCATTGTTTGTAAAGAGAGTTTATATGACCTCTTGCCTCGGAATTGTTCGGAGGATTACGTGAAGTAGTAGTTTTGTCCTTTTTGTAATTTGCTAGAACTCTTCTTAGTGAAAATGTTATTCAATCCTTTCACCGGCATAAACATTGTAAAACTTTGATCTTGAGAATTAAGTGTTAAATTAAATCTTTCTAAGACTTTGTATTGATGGGTTATATGTAAGTTTTAATGGGGTGGTTTTTCTTTACTGAAGTTACCTAAAAGTTTTATTCAAATAAATCTATCAGAGAGGAGATCCACTCAAAACAAACAATACCATAATTAATCAAGAGTGAGACTATCCTCGCAAAGTGATTTTTATATAACGTGTTATCCCTAACTCGAACTAGTAAACACTACTATTTTGGTGAACGCTCAAAACAAGCTTAAAGGAAAACAATGGTTAGTTTCTAATAAGATTTAACAAGTAAGAGAAGAAAATTTTGAAACCACTCAATTTATCTCTAAGACCATTTGAAAGTAAGTAGCTTCCTTTTTTGATAAACTCTTTTCGGTGAAGCCTAAGTATGAGCGCTATTTAACTACGTATAAAACCTCAAGCTTCAATTAAACCTTAGTAAGAACTAATGATGTCTCAAGGATGAACTCAATTGACCTTCTTCCTTTAACTTTATCCAAGGTACTTGTAATTTTCTCTTAAGTTGTTGAACGTGAACCCATGTTGTCATATGGGCATGAACAAGTTCTAGTAGCGTAAGTGTTAATAGATGGCCTTGTGAAATTAAATTACCCCTTTCTCTAAATAAACGAATTAAGCAAATGAATGTCTTAATAGAGAAGATTAAAGATGAATACTCAGTGTAAAGAGAATAAACTTGGCTTGGCAAGTTGAATTATACGAATCATATCTTGAGCCTCCTTGAAAACGTAAGCTAAGAATTGCAAGATGTCCTTTTAAAATAAATAAACCCCAAGAATATCTCATTGTGGTCGGGCCCTAATCGTAAGTAAGTGTTTTTGATTGGACTTCTATGTTGTCATGTCTAAAAGAAAAAGTAAATTGTCCTTGAAAGATGTGACTAACCTTGTGGTCATCCCCGTAACAAGTGGTTCCCAGAGTTGGTTGTAACTTTGTGACGACATGTTGTGTCGGGTTTTGTGTCGAAGTAAGTCAAAAAAAAAAAAATATCATGTCTTTTATTGTGTTGTTCGTGTTTGTGAATTTTGGGTTATTACAATAATCTAACCATTTAAAATTAGATTAACACTAAGCCAAATAATTCTTAATTAAACTCAGAGGGTAAGAAGAGTGAAAAAAATTAAATACCCTAGGTATTTAATTCTACAAGGTTTCAAACAATTACACAGTTTAATTGTAAGGGGAGAATACACATTTAAACTAACAGGGAAAAATCTCAATTACCCACTCCCAGAACTCTCTTACAAGATTCAACCTTATTTTTTCATATTTAACACACTTAATACTTCATGAGAAAATTCCCATTAGATAGGAAATTTCCTCACCTTTGCAGTGATATATAGAAGTCCTCCTAACTCATATTTTTCAAGATCTGAGCCAGCGGGCCTTGGGATGAAAATTTTCCTAAAGAGAGAGTCTGCGGGCCTAGGGAGGAAAATTTTCCCTAGCTCATGCCTATAGGCTTTGGAGAGAAATTTCACCTGAAGGAGTAAAGCAGATTGGAGGAGCAAGGGAAGCAAACTTTTCCAGAGATGCTAGTCGGAAAAGCGGGAAGGAATATAACACTTTTGCCCTTTTGGGACAAAGGCACAATTCACCTCTGCACACCCACGAGCCCATAATGGGAAACGTGTCAAAATATTCAACCCAAAGGGAAGGTGGGTCCCCAGAAAAATTTAAGACATTTAGATTTTTTTGCCGAAAACGTTAAGGGATCAAAATGATTCGCGCCTCCACCATCACCCAAGGTGCCATGTGTTAAGCCCTGATTCGTGCGGAGAAAATGGACTTGTAGGGAAAATTAAGAGTTTAATACTTTTGTGATAAGAAGTGCAAAGGCTAAAATTAACCCGCACCTCCTCCAACGCCATATGATGCCACATGTCAGGCTCTCATTGGCTGCGGGTAGCGGGGCGGTGGATAAACTTTAAAATTTTTGCCAAAAGAATTTTAAAATGTTAAGGTTCATAAATCAACCGCTCCTCCACCGTCATCTTGTGAAGCCACATGTCAGCCAATCATTGGCATGGGGAGGCGGGCTGATAGAGAAACTTTTAGAAATTTTCTAAATTTTTTAAAAAGTTAAGTTTTAGAACGTGGGCCTAGGCACCCGCGAGTAAGTGATTTTCTAAGGAAAGGGAGGGGATTTGGAACCGCAGAGAAAAGTAGGAATTTTTTCCAATAATTTTGAAAGGTTAAGTTAAGGGTTGTGGGTCCACATGTAATGCCCTCAAGACGAACGGACGACGAAGAACTTGCTGTCACAAACATACAACCCGAAAATGTGATTTTTTTTTTTGATAAGGTATTTGTACCTGCCCTTGACGGACATCAAAAGTTTTATATTTTACACTTGAGGTATTATATTCAATCTTCAGTTTGATTACATAAATACTATATGTATATTTAAAATCTCAAACTGAGGTATACATGTATATATACCACCAGGTTTACATGTTTATAACCCAAAAGGTATGTTATTAACTTAATCATGATTCACTTGCGATTTAAACGAAACCATGTTTGAAATTTCCAAGGTTCAAGGTTAAGCCAACGTGCGACTTGGTAAGTTAACGATAACCGACTCGACTATTACTACAGCAGGCAAATTTTAATATAAATACATAGATGGATCTCATAACCAATGACGAGCTCCAAGGGAAAACAAGGTTAATTAGATGGTCGGGTTCTTATTTTAAGGGTATCATGTTAAATATCTATAACTTGATCATAGCGCCTATACAAAAACGTTAGGTTGCGAAGAACATAAGGGATACAAACAAGGTCATACCATGGTGTGCGTGGGTAAACACTTTCCGCCATGAGTAAGTATGATCGCCAGACATAAACTCACTTATGTCGAGCCCGTAAAAAAAAAGAGCCGTAGTGAGACCCACGACATGTCACGTCCACGAGGCCAAGGATACGTTTTAAAGGTAAGCGGCCAAACATAAAGATTTCCACGTGGAGAAGTATTCAAAAGAGAGGTGGTTAGACATGGTTGGGGGTGGGTGGCTCCAGCCACCTTCCGGCATTAACTCCCTCTCTTGCGTGCCGAATTCCACCTGCTGAGCCGCTCAACTCCAATTAATTTCACTAGATTTGCAAATCTATTAACTACAAAGTCATCAAAGTCACTGCATTGTTCCTTATTGACTCGGTTGCATGGAAACCGAGAAAGAGGGGGTGGGGATGAGCTTCGCACGCGGACAAGTGCTAGAGGCTCATTGATCTACTCATGGCCACGCATGCATCGATAGGAAGGTAGAAGGGGATCTTTGCAGTGGCAAAAACAACCAAAAACGTGCTACTACCACTTCCATTGCGTGCTGCGAAGGATGCTCTCGCCGGGATCCATGGCCGCAGAGTGTAGTAGGAAGAAGGCCCTTCGCCGGGCGCTTAGAACACTCGGCCGACCAACAATAGTGTTATCCGTTCAGTATCGAATGCATCCTCAAGATCCGGGACTCGCCTAAGATATTTCGATCAAACGATCAAGGGACAGAGGAGGCGTTAAGATCAACAGCCTGTCCAACTATGTTTATCACTCAAGATCGAATACAGTTACAAATTCGGGGTTCACCTTCAAGATATTTTTATCAAAATTGGTGGAGGGACAGTGAAAGGCACACAAAAATATTAGAATCGATTAAGGGACAGTGAGAATGTCACCCGGGACCCGATGAAATTTAATACATTGATTCTCTATTGAAACTTGCCAGGTATTGTATACAGCCCGTGGAAAACAAAGGAGATTTCATAAAGGAGGGTCTGTTTCAAATCAGAACGTTCACGAAGTAGGGGAGAACCTCACAGAGGTGGATCCGTTTCATATCATAATATTCATGAAGCCAAATTTTTATGCAAAGAGTGCGACGCCTCGGACGGGGTGGTCTGTTTCACGACGTAACATTCATGAATTACAGTCTGCCTGGCAATAAAAGGGATGCCTCATTCATGGAGGTGAGTCTGATTCAAACCAGTTTACTCAATGAAGCACAGGCTGCTTGCAAAATTAGTGCGAAAACTAAAAGACGCCCGCAGTTGCATTGCAACGGACAGCTAAAAGTTTCGATTTCCATATTTCCAAACGTTTCTTCTTTACCAACAAATAAATTAATCATTTGGAGGTATAAGTGGCCAAAACTAGAGCATGTATATCCATTAGATACTATTCCAAAGCTTTATTTCCCAAGTATTTAAGTTTGTATATTTGTTTTCTATTTTAGTAGCATTGAATACTTTATTGCTTATAATTTATTCCAATAGTTTTTCCACTTTTCTATGTTTTCTTTCACGTGTAATATGCAAATGAAAATATTTTATACTATGTATGCAACCAATTATATATAAACTACTTTTATTTATTTTACAAGAAGAAAGATTGCACCAATATTCCCACCTTCAATATATCTCTTTTAAGCAACAAAATGAAATCTAACAGTATGTATTTTTTTGTAATTTTCCTAACATTCCACAAAATAATTCAAAAACATTTCCAATAAATTTTAGAGTAAGAAATACTATCATTTCAATACAAATTTCCTTCAAAATCTTGTTACAACATTTCCTACTTCATGTGGAAACAAATTTGCAATAGTGGAAGCTAAAATACAAAGTAATATTACATTTTTCCTCCACTCAAGGTGGGTAAAACTACATAATGGTTTCACATTATCATCAACAAGGTTCCAATGCTCCAAATATCAACAAGGTGGCTCCTCCATAGTTTGCTTGATTCACAACAAAATAAGGGGAGAGGCAACGCTCTCCTCCCAACCAAATACCCAATGGAGAAGAGAAGCCATCCTCTCCATTGGCCCCAAGCCCCAACCACATCACAATGGGAGAGAATGCAACTCATGGCAACTACAAGCTTCCACATAACTAAACATAATATTTCACATGCATTTCATAATCCTTCAAAACAAGAAGATCAACAATCACAACAAGAGGGAAAACAATCACAACAAATAGTCACAAGGCTTACCAAGAAAGCCACAAGAGTAAGGCATATCGGAGGCCACTTATGACTCCCAATGGGAATGGGTGCCACCTAAAAGCCACCAATGCAAACCCAATACCCCTAACAACTCTTATGCTTCCCTCAAGTACCTCTTATCCCTCCATTCACTCTTTTCCCTCCCTCAAAGTAAAACAAGAAGAAATGCAAGCATTTCTCTTACAAGGTGGACACCCAACCCAAGCTCCCTCCTCAAGCACATGATCTCTTATGCCTCCCTCAATTAAGCTCCCCATAGTCTCCTCTCACTCCCAACTTAGGCATTCTACCCATTCCCAACAAGCATTTCAAACAACAACATTCAACACAACATAAAAATACATTCATATGACAAAAGAAACATAATGCAAACAAAGGGGAAGCTCCTACCTTTCCATGGTAGAGTTTGCTCCAAGTATGAAGTCTCAAATCCCTCCAAGGATCAAGCAAGCATCCACAAGCTCCAACAAAGTTCTCACAAGTATCCACAAGCTCCAAAAATTCACAAGCTTCTTCCAAATCCTCTCCTCCCAAAATACACAAGACTAAAAATGAAACTTCCAACCCCCAAAACAAACAAGAGGATCAAATAAATAGAGAAAAGAGAGGGAGGGATGATGTGCCCCTGCCAGGATGCCACCTCCTTTTCCCTCCACTCCACCTCATTTGGTCAACATCAAATTCCAATGCACCATTAATAAGTGGTTGAAAGAAGGCAAGCAACTTGCACACTCCAACTAAGCCCACTCCCTCAAAGGACAAAAATTAAATTTGAAAGAAAGTGCAATTAATATTTTTACCCTTTTATCCCCCCAAAACACCTAAAAGACCCTAAATTTGGCCTTCCAACCCATAGGTAGGGTTGGCATGGGGTTTTAAGAGGTGTGGGACAAGTTTGAATTGTCCCACAAGCTTTGAAATTTGGCCTCAAGGCCAAATTCGAGTTTCCCAAGTGGGGTAGAGTGTGCTACACTCAAACTCAAACACACATCAATCCACACAAAATCCCAAGTAAATCAAGGTTAATAAATGAACTCTCTTAGGTCACATCTTTTAATTAGTTTAGGACAATTTTCAATTTAACTTAATTAACCCACTACAACCCATGGCTAACAAGGGGTAACACCAATCCAAAGAATAAGAATAATAAGACAAGTAAAACTCCACTTACTAAGAGCAACACATACAACATAATAAGAGGGAAAAATTGAAACAAAACAACACATGATCCCTAGGTCACAATTTTCCCTTTACCAGATAATTCTAACACACACAATTACTTGTTGCCATGGTGACCCTACCGGATTCTTATCGAATTCGATGTGGTTGGTCTCCACTCCCCAATTTTGTTGTGAATATAATATACCTGCAGAACAGAAAATACCTCCTTCGGCCTGTTGGCCGCATTAAAACATTCATGCCAAATATACAATATAATCTAAAATAATCAACACCTGATTTACTATCATCTATGCAAGTACGATATCACTTAACACTTTCTAGCACATTCTTATTCCATATTTCATTTATATCAAAACGATCATCACATTAGTCAAATTATCAAGTTCTACTCAATATGATTAAATATATCCCATGTCAGAATTAAGATGAATATCCCTGTCAAAAGTATACAAATATCATCATCAAATGTCCACCAGTAAACCATATGCATCATATAAAGATCAAAACAATAACAGTCCAATGTCTGTGATATCTACTAACATGCTAAGTCAAGAAGCCATAATAAATCCATAGTGAAGTAATCAGTCTCGAGAACAACAAAACAAAATGAGGTCGAAGGGAAGTGGGCACTACATCTCCCTCCCCTTAGACTCGACTTCCTCCTAGAAGTCACTAGAAAACTAGCATCCTCCCAAGTAGCTGCAGTCTCATCATACCGTCCCATGGACCCGAACCACGATCAATCTCTCGCCGCAAGGCCTGTGGTCCCGCAATCTAAAATGCACACGGGCTCCACCATCACCTACCCCTGATCCTGCACCTACAATGTAGTCCAATCTAGCACATGAGAAGGATTAGAAATATATCTCCTAAGCACATAAACGTGAAACACATCATGGACGCGTGATAAGCTAGGTGGCAATGCTAGATGATAGGCCAAGGGACCGAGGTGCTCCAAGATCTCAAAGGGACCCACAAACCTAGGAGCAATCTTAGAACCTTTTCCGTAATGGATAGGGCTCTTATGCGGTCTGACACAAAGAAACACCTTCGTGCCTACCTCAAAATTGTGATCTGTCCTATGCTAGTCTGCATACTTCTTCTATCTATCCTATGCCTCCTACAATCTCTGTCTGATGAAGGCAACCTGCTGCTCCATGTCCTGTAATAATGCTGGTCCAAGAGAAACCCTGTCCTCAATCCTGTCCCAACTAAGAGGTGTCCTACACTCTCTACCATATAAAGCCTGAAAAGGAGCCATGCCTATAGAACTCTAGAAACTATTATTGTAGGAAAACTTCACCAAATACAGATACTCCTCCCATCTTGACTAATGATCCATCACATACATCTTGAGCATATCCTCCAAAATCTGATTCACCCTCTCTATCTGTCCATCTGTCTTAGGGTGATAAGCTATGCTGAAATTAATCCTCATTCCGAGGGCATACTGCATGGTGGTCTAGAAATGGGAGGTGTACAAAGGGTCTCTGTCATGCAAATGATCTTCCACGGAATCCCATGTAATCGACAATCTCATCAAGGTATACTCATGCCACAAAGACTTGATGTATAGGTGGTCTTCACTGGAGAAAAGGTAGCTACCTTCGTCAATTTATCCACCATAACCATGATGGCGTCGTGATGGTATCTCGACGTAGGTAATCCCACAATAAAGTCCATGGAAATGGTGTCCCACTTCCACTCCGGTATGGTGTGAGGATAGAGAAGGCCATCTCGGATGCTGATGCTCGCCTTCACCCTCTGGCACTCTAAACAACATGACACAAACGAAGCCACGTCTCTCTGAAGTCCTCTCCAAAAATACAACCTGTCTCAAGGTGGCGTGCATCTTCTTCACCCGGGATGGGCTGAATAAGGTGCACGATGAGCCTCACAAAATGTCATGTCTCAAGCCTCCATCTCTAGGAACATATATCCAACCTCTATGTCTAAGAAGGCCATCTGCCTCTAATGAAAATCCATCAAATCTCCCCTCAAGGGGTCTCTGAGACTCAATCACCGCCCGAATGCAAGGTAGAAACTATCCTGAGGAAGCTATTGCAAGATCCTACTCTGCAAATCTGTGCCCACTGAGGTGGCCATAGCCACATGTCTCCGCCTACTCAAGGCATCTGCAACCACATTCTCCTTCCCTTTCACATGCTCTATCTCCATGTCATACTCATAGAGTAACTCCATCCAACGCCGCTGACGAGCGTTGAGATTGGGCTGCGTGAAGAGGTGGCGAAGACTCAAGTGATCAGTCCTGAGTGTAAATCTCCAGGCCAAGAAGAAAATGTCTCCACCGCACTAAGGCATGTACAACTGCTGCAAGCTCAAGGTCATGGGTCGGATAATTGAGCTCATAATCTTTGAGTTTGCGAGACTCAAAGGCAACTACTCTACCCTCCTACATTAACACACCTCCAAGTCCTGCCAAGGAGGCATCCATGCAAACATAGAACTCACCCGAGGATCCAAAGACTCGCAAGAATAGGTGCTCTCGTGAGGCACTCCTTCAGTGTACTGAAGGCTTTCTCACATCTATCTAACCATAAAACTTCTTCCCTTTCCGCTGAAGAGAAGTGATAGGGTGCGCAATCCGAGAGAAGTCCTGAACAAACCTCCTGTAATACCCTGCTAGACCCATGAAACTACGCACCTCCACACTAGTGGGTGCTGGACAATCCATGATGGCTCAAATCTTGGAAGGATCGACTGCGATACCTTCCCCAGAAATGATGTGGCCCAAATACTGCACCTCAGGCTGAAAGAACGCACACTTCTCCAAGTTCCCGCAAAGGTGCTGCTTGCAAAGACACTGAAGAACCTGGTGAAGGTGCTCCTCGTGCTCCTCACGTGTGCATGAATAAATCATAATTTCATCAAGGAATATTAGCACGAAGCGATCTAGGAAGGTCCCGAATACCCCATTCATCAAGCTCATAAACACTGGGCATTCGTCAAACCAAAAGGTACCACTGTGAACTCATAGTGGCCATATCTCGTACGGAAAGCTGTCTTGTGAATATCTGTCTCTGCAATCCTAAGCTGATGGTACCCTGACTTAAGATCTATCTTAGAGAAAACTCTAGCCCCTTTCATCTGATCAAATAAATCATCAATACGTGGAAGGGGTTAACGGTTCTTGATTGTTACTTTATTCAACCGACGGTAGTCAATACACAACCGAAGAGATCCATCCTTATTCTTCACAAAGATAACTTGAGCTTACATAACTCGTGAGTAGTCATCCGATAGGGTGCTCGTGAGATAGGCTCTACGCCTGGAACTAGATCTATATGGAAGTCGATCTCACGTGGGGGAGGTAATCCTGGTAGCTCCCCTAGAAACACATCGGCAAACTCTAATAAGATGGGATGATCATCGAGGGAAGGTCCTCTTGACTCATCCTCTGATCTGTCACTGACCGTAATAGCAAACATCTGACAACCCTGCCGCGCACACCGCTTAAGCTGCATAGCGGAGATGGTGCGAATGGATATAGCCCTCCTAACTCCTGATATCACTGACTCTACTCCAAGATCATCTATGCAAGAAATAGTCTTGTGGTAACAATCCACTCTAGCTCTGTGAGCGGACAACCAATCCATGCCTAAAATGATGCCGTAAGATCCTAATGGAAGGATCCAAGATCGAAGTAGTGGTGAAGGGTCCCAAATCCACTACACTCTCCTCGACTAAGGAGTCTACAAAAATCTTGGCTCCAGAAGCCATCTCTACATCCCAACTACGCCCTGCGCTTAATTGCCACCATCCTACAATGCTCTACTAAGGATGGTGCAATAAAAGAATAAGAAGAACCAGAATCAAATAATATAGAGGTGGAAATACAACCGATACTACCTATCATCTCAATCACAAGACTCGATGCTCACCAAGCGGTTCTCAACCACTGCGTAGATCCGATGACTCGGTGCCATATCTCCAACAATAGGCTTTGAGCTCTGCATCTTACCCTTGTTAGGGTTATGTGGGCAATCTCTCCAATGATGTCCAACAACACCAAAACTATAACATGCCTTCCCGGTCCTCTCCGGTGGGAAGCAGCTCCACTGTACTGTAGATGATCGAGATATAGATCTCCGATGATCCAAGCTATGGATCTAAGGTCTCGCCGACGAGCTCCTGGCCGACCGAGCTCTCGGTGCACCCTCGTGTCCCAGTAGGACCCCTAGGAGGAGGCCCCATACTACGCCCTCTCTACACATCAAATCTCTGAGGAGGTCGGTAAGGTGGGCGGTCTGCATCGTCGCGCTACTGTGGTGGCTCGAATGAAACTTGCCTTGTACTGTCCACCCCGTGGAGGAGGAACTGACCCTTCAACCTACCATCCCGCATCCGCGCTGGAGATACGGCCCAAACTCTCGTCTCTAGCCTCGCCGAATCTTCCCCGTGTCTCCTCGCAATATAGGCCTTCTCCACATGCCTCGCCTAATGTTTGTGGGCAAAGTGAATGCACATTGCACCACCTAAATCCAAGTTCAGGCCCCTGATGAACCTGTGAATCTGCATACCTTCTCATCCTGCATATAGTCGACATACTGGAGTAGGTCCAGAAATCGACTCTCATACTCAGCTACAATCATCGATGCCTGACGGAGGTCATGAAACTCGTCTATGCGCGTCTGATAAATCTCCTGGGTAAATACCTACCTGAAACGCTCCTCAAACAACTCCCAAGTAATTGTCTCCGAGTCAACATGGAGCTTCTGCTCCTCGGTCCTCCACCAGAATCCTACTCCATCCCTCAGAAGATGGATTGCAACATGAGCTTTCGTGTTGCTAGTACAAGGGTAGAGCTTGAAGCATCCGCTCAAGCTCACCAACCAAGCCTCTGCCTAAAAACCACATGTATCACCCGAATAGTGAGATGGTCGTAGCTTCAGGATCTCCCTGATATGGTCTCTGACTGATGATGATGACGAATCCTAGATCTCTCTCGTATGCTCCTCCCTCTATCTCGGTGATCCGAGACCGTCCCTATGTCCCGAGATCCCGTCCTTATGTCCTCTCTCGTGGTGACTCGCCTAGCCGACTACGCACGAAAGTTCTCTACCCCGTGTTCTTTGATGTGTCGAGGGATTCCTTCGGGCATCTATTGATGGCTCTAGACTATGTCTAGCAAGTCATCCTCCTAAGGGCTCTCCGCGTATAGCAGCATTGACATCCTGGAGTGTCTGCAAGATTTGAGGTAGAAGGGCTGCTACGGCTTGCTCTGGCGGTGGTATGTCTAGGTCTATATGAAGGTACCCTCACCCAATCCGCGCCTCCTACGTATCAAGGTGAGAGTTAGTTCATCATTCTAGGTCTTGTGTCGGGTTTTGTAAATTTGTGTTTACTATAATTATCAACATTATGGTTTTATATTTTAAAAGAATCAGCTCTGTACTAAGTTGAATGTTCCTGTTTTGCGTTTTCCTGTGTGTGCCCAAGGGTCCAAGCTTCGAACCCCTGGCTCTGATACCAAAGTGTAATGCCTTCAAGATGAATGGACGAAGAAGAACGTCTTTGTCACAAACATACAACCCGAAAATGAGAATTTTTTTTTTTGATAAGGTATTTGTACCTGCCCTTGACGGACATCAAAAGTTTTATATTTTACACTTGAGGTATTATATTCAATCTTTAGTTTGATTACATAAATACTATATGTATATTTAAAATCTCAAAATGAGGTATACATATATATATACCACTAGGTTTACATGTTTATAACCCAAAAGGCATTTTATTAACTTAATCATAATTCACTTTGCAATTTAAACGAAACCATGTTTGAAATTTCCAAGGTTCAAGGTTAAGCCAACGTGCGACTTGGTAAGTTAATGATAACCGACTCGACTATTACTACAGTAGGAAAATTTTAATATAAATACATAGATGGATCTCATCACCAATGATGAGCTCCAAGGGAAAACAAAGTTAATTAGGTGATCGGGTTCTTATTTTAAGGGTATCATGTTAAATATCTATAACTTGATCATAACGCCTATACAAAAACGTTAGGTTGCGAAGAACATAAGGGATACAAACAAGGTCATGCCATGGTGTGCATGGGTAAACACTTTCCGCCATGAGTAAGTATGATTGCGCGACATAAAATCACTTATGTTGAGTCCCAAAAAAAAAAAGGAGTGTAGTGAGACCCACGACATGTCACGCCTACGAGGCCAAGGATACGTTTTAAAGGTAAGCAGCTAAACATAAAGATTTCCACGCTGAGAAGTATACAAAAGAGAGGTGGTTAGACATGGTTGGGGGTGGGTGGCTCCATGGCCACCGCCGGCATTAACTCCCTCTCTTACGTGCCGAATTCCACCCGCTGAGCCACTCAACTCCAATTAATTTCACAAGATTTGAAAATCTATTAACTACAAAGTCATCACAGCTTGGCCTCGTTGTTCCTTATTGACCTGGCCACGTGGAAACCGAGAAAGAGGGGTGCAGATGAGCTTCGGCACATGGGACAAAGCTAGAGGCTCATTGATCTACTCCGTGCCGCACGTGCCACTGATAGAAGGTAGAAGGGGATGCCGCAGTGGCAAAAACAACCAAAAGTGTGCTACTATCCTTCCATCAGCATGCATGCGAAGGATTCTCTCGCCGGGATCCATGGCCGCGAAAGTTGTAGCAGAAGGAGGCCCTGGCCGGGTGCTTAGAACACTACCGACCAACAATAGTGTTATCCGCTCAAGATCGAATGCATCCTCAAGATCTCGGGACTCGCTTTTAAGATATTTCGATCAAACGATCAAAGCGACGAAGAGGAGGCGCTAAGATCAACAAACTGTCCAACTATGATGCTATCTCAACATCGAATACACTGAGCATACAAATTCGGGGTTCACCTTCAAGATATTTTTATCAAAATCGGTGGAGGGATAGTGAAAGGCGCACAAAAATATCAGAATCGATTAAGGGACAGTGAGAATGTCACCCGGGGACCCGATGAAATTTATTACATTGATTCTCTATGAAACTTACGGTATTGTATACACCCGTGGATAACAAAAGAGATCTCATAAAGGAGGGTCTGTTTCAAATCAGAATGTTCACGAAGTAGGGGAGAATCTCACAGAGGTGGATCCGTTTCATATCAGAATATTCATGAAGCCAAATTTGGTATGCAAAGAGTGCGACGCCTCGTAAGGGGGTGGTCTGTTTCACAAAAGAACATTCATGAATTATAGTCTTCCCGGCAATAAAAGGGACACCTCGTTGCTCATGGAGGTGAGTCTCGATTCAAACCGGCTTTACTCAATGAAGCACAGCCGTTTGCAAAATTAGTGCGAAGACTAAAAGACGCCTACACAGATTGCAACGGACAGCTAAAGGTTTCGATTTCCATATTTCCAAACGTTTCTTCTTTACCAACAAATAAATTAATCATTCGAGGTATAAGTGGCCAAAACTAGAGCATGTATATCCGTTAGATACTATTCCAAAGCTTTATTTCCCAAGTATTTAAGTTTGTATATTTGTTTTCTATTTTAAGTAGCATTGAATATTTTATTGCTTATAATTTATTCCAATAGTTTTTCCACTTCTCTATGTTTTCTTTCACGTGTAATAAGTAGGAATGGATCTACACTAAGTGTGCAAAGGAAAATATTTTATACTATGTATGCAACCAATTATTTATAAACTACTTTTATTTATTTTACAAGAAGAAAGATTGCACCAATATTCCCACCTTTCAATATATCTCTCTTTAAGCAACAAAATGAAATCTAATAGGTATATATATATTTTTTTTGTGATTCTCCTAACATTCCACAAAAGAATTCAAAACATTTCCAATAAGTTTTAGAGTAAGAAATACTATCATTTCAATACAAGTTTCCTTCAAATCTTGTTACAACATTTCCTACTTCATGTGGAAACACATTTGCAATAGTGGAAGCTAAAATACAAAGTAATATTACATTTTTCCTCCACTCAAGGTGGGTAAAACTACATAATGGTTTCACATTATCATCAACAAGGTTCCAATGCTCCAAATATCAACAAGGTGGCTCCTCCATAGTTTGCTTGATTCACAACAAAATAAGGGGAGAGGCAACGCTCTCCTCCCAACCAAATACCCAATGGAGAAGAGAAGCCATCCTCTCCATTGGCCCCCGAGCCCCAACCACATCACAATGGGAGAGAATCCAACTCATGGCAACTACAAGCTTCCACATAACTAAACATAATATTTCACATGCATTTCATAATCCTTCAAAACAAGAAGATCAACAATCACAACAAGAGGGAAAACAATCACAACAACAAGTCACAAGGCTTACCAAGAAAGCCACAAGAGTAAGACATATGGGGAAGCCACTTATGCCTCCCAATGGGAATGGGTGCCACCTAAAAGCCTCCAATGCAAACACAATACCCCTAACAACTCTTATGCCTCCCTCAAGTACCCCTTATCCCTCCATTCACTCTTATGCCTCCCTCAACTCTTATGGCTCCCTCAAAGTAAAACAAGAAGAAATGCAAGCATTTCTCTTACAAGGTGGACACCCAACCCAAGCTCCCTCCTCAAGCACATGATCTCTTATGCCTCCCTCAATTAAGCTCCCCATAGTCTCCTCTCACTCCCAACTTAGGCATTCTACCCATTCCCAACAAGCATTTCAAACAACAACATTCAACACAACATAAAAATACATTCATATGACAAAAGAAACATAATGCAACAAAGGGGAAGCTCCTACCTTTCCATGGTAGAGCTTGCTCCAAATATGAAGTCTCAAATCCCTCCAAGGATCAAGCAAGCATCCACAAGCTCCAACAAAGTTCTCACAAGTATCCACAAGCTCCAAAAATTCACAAGCTCCTTCCAAATCCTCTCCTCTCCAAAATACAAAAAGACTAAAACATGAAAACTTCCAACCCCCAAAACAAACAAGAGGCTCAAATAAATAGAGAAAAGAGAGGGAGGGATGATGTGGCTCCAACACAAGAACAACACAAGAAATACAGATAACTTTTTTTTTTTTTTTTGACTTGCTTTGACTCAACACGACACAACATGTCGTCACAAGGTTACAACCAACACTTGGAACCATTTGTTACGGGAAGACCACAAGGTCAGCATGGAAACATTCACACTTATCAAGGACAATTTATTTTTCTTTTGACAAGACAACATGAAAGTCCAATCCACATGACACACTCACGGCTAGGGCAAGCCACAGTAAGAAATGGTTAGGGTTTATTTATTTTGGTAAGACACCCTTTAGCTCATGACTTAAGTTTTCAGAAGGAATCAATATATGGTTCGCACAAATTCATCTCACCAACTGAGTTAATTTCTTATACACTGAAGAGTAGTTCACTTAAAGTCTCCTCCTACTTGCTAAATCTTATTATCTTCCAGAAAATGACCATTGTTTTCCCTTAAGCTTGTTTAAGAGTTCATCCAAAAGGGGTAGTTCACTAGTTAGCTAGGGATATCAATTTATAAATGTTTACTTCACAAAGGATGTTTTCATTTTGATCACTCATGGAATCATTTGATTTCAAATAGATCACCTTTACATTTATTTGTTGAATATTAAATTATTATATTTGTTTAGCTTCTTTAAGGGTTAACCGACTCATTTTACTTTACTTATAAAATATTGTCGCTAAGTCTTAGAAAGATTTAACTTAACAATTTATTCTCAAGATCAAAGTTTTTCATTACTCATATCAATGTAAAGATTGAAAGCCATTTCTCACAAGGATAATTTCAAGCTTAACTACACAAGAACAAGACACTTTATTTCACCATTACCAAACAATACAAGGCAAGAGGTCATATCAACTCTCTTTACAAGCAATGTTACACAATTTACAACACATTGGACATTTTTACAAGGAACTTCATAATGGTACAGATGAAACTTTTACACTCTTTTCTTCTAGTCTACTCGCATAATCCATCTGCACAAATATTAACTAAAGTCAGTTCGCAAGAACTGAGCATGTTAAGGCTACACAATGCAATAGTAAGCTAACAATTAACAATATCAAGAAAGGAATATTCTAAATTCAGAAATGGATTAAAACACAACTCACAACTCCAATATTAATCTCATGAGAGAGAAAACTAAATCATCCAACAAGGAGAAAGTCCAAATACTAGTAAGAACAAAATTACATAAATCAAGGCAAGACCTTATGGGTTGGGAACAAGAAAGTCAAGAGTGTTGATATCTCCTTCATGTAATCCTATGGGTTACGTGATTGGAATCCAAAATTTACTCCATCCAACTAAAGGGTCCAAGAGAAGACAAAGCGTACTAATTATGATCGTAGGCGCGAAGCAAAAATGACGTTATCCAATTCTTCCAGGGGGCTTCAAAGTAATATGGGTTCGATGCCCTTAAAAGAACACAACTATAGTTTTGGTTTTAACCAAGGAGTTTACCACTACCTCCTTATCGGATTTCTTAAAACGTAGTACTAGTTAACCAAAACAAATCCACTTTTCCAAAAGCGCATTTAAAGAGACACGTAAAGGGCCATTATTCTACCAACAAACCCTATCCTAATCGTCAACTTCTCTACATAATATAAGGGAAGACTAAACTCAAAAGTCGTTAATAATTTTTATATAATTCAGACAATGTCAATAAACATTAAAATAAAAATTGATTTCCCTAACAAGGCCACAAAATGGGACCTTTTAGTAACCAAGTTTGAAGTATAAGGTATTCGAGTTCAAAAACAAAGGGATTCGATACGCAGAGGGCAAAACACCAACGATGCCCCTGACTCAAAAGACCTTACCACGAGTACAAGCACAAACCAAGAACCAACGCACATAGCTATCAGGAAGGTTACGCAGTGCGGTCAGGGCTAGAAGTTCTATGAACTCCTTGCCAAAGGTATAGAAGATGGAAAATTTTACCCGATCCATGTGGGCTTATCGAGGAAAAGTCTTAGCAAATATCAAATGATAAATATAACAACCACCTATGATATTATCACTGAAATCAGTTGTCATCTAACAGAAACGAGTTCACGAGTCCAAGACCATGGATTCACCTACAACTTTTGTTTCACTTAGCTAGTAATAGCTTGCATGACCCTTAATAAAAATTGTAGAGATTTCATTCAGATTAAACTTACAATGTTTCCCCTTGCTTTAATCATACAAGAGTTTACATCAAGAATTAGGTATAGTAATACTCTCAACACGTGGAGGCCAAAATAGATGCCAAAGTTATCCCTCATCTAGACTAGTACAACAATCAACCATGTACAGCTTCTAAAACAAACCCCAAATGCCATTTTCTAATCAAACATAAAGTAAGGAATGCCCATAGGCTTAAACAAGTTTCAGACACAACGTCACTATTAATGTACCTTTTAGCAAAACAAGAGAGCCCTAAACAGGAAATGCGTATTTATTCAACCAAAAGAGGTATGTAGGCTTAACCTTCTATTTAGTAACCTTCAATTATAATTACCATCACAGAATTCTTTTTAAAAGAAAGTCATATAAGCAAACAAAACTCAATAATGTTTCCTTCCCTACGAACTAGATTGCATCACTCAATATTGCAGTAACCCATTTAGACAAATATGAAATAGAGTAAGCTATAAGAGAGGAAGGAACATTCCAAGCAAAATCAGCGAAATTGGAATAAGATTTAAAGGAACAACCACACAATCAGGCAGTGATATAAACAACCACGAAAACATCTAGTCTAGGCGCCATTCAAGAGGAAAGAAAATTCATTTCAAGATACTGAAAGAAGGTAGAAAACTATTACAAGGAGTAGATTTAACATGCCTGGTTTAAAACGCCATCTCCATGCATATGATTGTTTCAATGCCGTTGCTTGCCTTTAACCCAAAGTGCTTTGCGAGCTCGAGCTAGCGCCACAACCACGTAGTGAAAAACAGCTACAAACCAACCCCATGATTTGAAGCTCGGACACGAGCCATAATGATAACATCACGCTCCTGGATCTACGTTTTTCCACATCAGCTAGTTATCAGAAAATCAAAACTATTGAACCGCTTGTCTTCCTACCCTCGAGGTCGGCATGAGCCTTTGCAGCTTCTGCCAGTGGGTATGTCTTTGTCACACGGACTTTAAGAACACCAGATGCAACATTTGCAAATAATTCTCCCCGCAGCTTCCAGGAGCTCTTCTCGAGTCAGCAGTATGTGCATCATGGAAGGTCAGTGTCAAAAACAATGATCTTGGGGCAAGGGCCGACAAAGGAACACGTCAATCGCACACGATGACTAACCAAAGCTCACCATGTAACCTCTAGAAACCAAGCACTCCAAAGATCCTGGAATGTGTCCTTGTCCTCGTAATCAAAAAAACGACCTGCACACCTTGTCCTTTTGTAATTTCTTAACACAATCTACAAAATCTTCCTGGGTATAGATAATGGGATGATGGCATCCATCTTCAATTGCTTGTGCGGCCTTCTCCTTGGTCGGTGACAAGACTCAATGACAAGTGGCACCAAGGGCATAACCCCATTGACAACAAAAATCCTACTTCTCCATTTCTACAGTGCACAAGAATCAGTATGCTGGGCTCCACCTTAAAGCAACGCCGAAGAAGAAACTGAGCGGTCATACCCCTTCAAAGCATAATTTGCAGTAGCACCCACAATAGGATAAATGGTAGATGGCACTGTACAACAAAACTTGCAGGAAGAATCTCGCTCTCTCGTTGTATGAACCCATAGGATTCCCCAAATCCAACTAAATCACCAACCTTTTCCTTCATCGATCCGGGGACAAGATCAAACTCTCTTGCAAAAAAGACAAATTGTAGCTTGTAAGGTGTGATAATTCCAACAAGCACCCTTTATGCCTCGCCAACATAGTGACTCGTTTTCAAGATGCTCATATAATTTCAAAGCAAAATGTGCTTCATGAATATTCTGATATGAACAGATCCACGCCTCTATGAGGTTCTCTTCCATGAGTTACATCAAACAGCAAGAAGATCTCTAAAGAGAATCTTTGTAAATAAATTTCATCAGGTCTCCTGGTAACAGCCACACTGTCACTTAATCGATTTTGATAAAAATATCTGGTAGGAGAATCTCGAATTTGAGGGTGCATTTTGTACTGAACAGACAACAATGAAGTTGAACAACCCGTTGGTTGGAGGCGTTCATGAAGGCTTCTACAACTGCAACAAGCCCGTTGCCTGGCTATTTACTGCTGCAATCAGTTGCTGTGGATCCCCACAAGAACACACCTTACAGCTCCCAAGGAAAGTGGAGGTAACACGCCAGCTTCCCTAGCTTGTAGCTTCATCTAAACCACCGGTGGGACGCAGTGAAAAACACGAGTGAAATAACACTAGACAACAAAGTGAAATAGCACTCTAGCCTCATTGCAAAACTTGCCTCAAGGTTGGATCGAGCTTCTTCCATGTTAGATTCGCCACCGCCTGACAAGCAGTGACTTCCCAAAATGAAAAGGAAGGACAGCTCAACTAAAACTTTACCTCGTTCATCCACTACGCACTGCAAGATTTGCTACAACCGATCACGATTTGTGTGGTCGTGTATAACCGTAACTTCAGGATTTCACACCCACGGCTCCTGGGATCGCCCTATGGCAACCGCAAACACTGACACCTCCTCACGGCTCTTTCCTAGAGGATTTGGTTCTGCACCCCACCGAGACCGCTCGCACAACACGATTTGAGAATCCACGCCCAGAACACGGTGTAGCAATTCATCTGTTGCAACATCTGAAGGAGCACAAGCAAGCATTGTGGTTCAGCAGGGAAGAAGGAGCGTCAAGGAGAAAATGTGAGAAAAGGAACTTTGGCACAAGATTACGATGCCTTCTCAAGCACTCCACATGTAGGCAATCCACGGGAGATCTCACGCTGTCCGAGAGGGAGCAGGCAGGTCAAACAAAATATTTGCAAATCAGAAATTTAGTGGTGCGGCCACCGACAGGAGAAAATTGAACACGCCAAGAAAAAGGGCAGGGCTCATTAATGCCATGGCGGGAGGGAGACGAACACAAGGAAAGTCAGATAAAAATCTGATTCCATCACGTCACACAATAAAATCTCCACCTGCCACGCCAAGGAGATGAAGTTGGCCGAGTCCAGGTAAGTTAGGGGGCATTACATTCTCCTCCCCTTAAGAAAGCATCGTCCTCGATGCGACATTACACAGAGGAAAGGAAAAGCACGTAACCAACAACATGCAAAGGAGGAGTACACTTTATGGTTTAAAATTTAACTGATTAAAGCACGACCACAGGGTAGCCTTAGGAACATTTGGTAGAAATTTTAACTTTAAATGTTCTGTGAAGATTGGCAGTTCTTTCTTGTTTGTTATTTTCATTAGTCTCTTTCCGTTAACATTATTCTTAGTTTAATTCCTTTTAAAATTTTATCATTGAAGAGTTTTGGTTTATTCTTTATTGTGGGTGCCCAACATGAACTGCTACCACAACACCCTATCAGGTTCACAAGACACTACAGATTCACAAGCACACAAGTATATACTTCAAGATTGTATTACACCACAAAAGGTTACACAATTACGGAATAGAATAGGCACACTCCACATAACATAGGTACTCATCACACATCAATGACTGACATACCAAATACTCAAACAAAAGAGTACTACAATCCACCAGACATTTCCTCAATTTGCATCAATGAAAGACTCACATAACAACAAACCATGCTCTGTGTACATAGTGTCCACAAGGGAATCAATGACATGTCCACAACATCACAACACATAACCATCGACATGAGTAACACATACATCAAAAGACCACTACCAAACATCACAATAACTCAACATATATCCTGAAACATCAACCATACAAGACAAATATCATAAGCCTCCTCAAACTCTTATGCCTCCCTCAAGTCTCTTATGCCTCCTCAAACTCTTATGCCTCCCTCAAGTCTCTTATGCCTCCCTCAAACTCTTATGCCTCCCTCAGTCTCTTATGCCTCCTCAAACTCTCCTCAAACTCTTATGCCTCCTCAAACTCTTTTCCTCCCTCAAGGAGGCCGGTTGTCTCTCTCTATGCCCAAGGCACATCGAGTTTGGACACTCCTAACCCAAGTGACATAATAACGCGTAGTTCTCCATAACCCGCTAGTCATATGTACCCCTGGGGCGTACCCCATACAACGAAGCGGGTCCATAGGTCCAACCAATCCATGGTGCATCCCATGACCCTATTCCACACATCACGACATTAGAACCAAAGACAACAATCCACTCAAAGTGCCAAGTGGCAAAGTACAAGCCTTGGGCAAGGCGGTAAAAATTCCAAATTTAAAAGAAGACCCCAAAATCAAGCAAAAATAAATGACCAAATGGCCAAAGTTAGTATCAAATCCCCATGTTAGTGCCACAAACCACGGAAATGCCCAAAATTGTAAAGCATTGCAATCAAGAAAAGATGCTGGTCCTTGCAAAATAAAATAAAAAGCTCAATTTACGAATAAAATCAACTTATAAT
Source organism: Taxus wallichiana var. yunnanensis (assembly GCA_018340775.1). Classification (NCBI taxonomy): domain Eukaryota; kingdom Viridiplantae; phylum Streptophyta; class Pinopsida; order Cupressales; family Taxaceae; genus Taxus; species Taxus wallichiana. The sequence continues at coordinate 7,091,141 of CM031243.1, forward strand.
AATGTCACATTACGATAACTGTGTGGCCTTATCTGGCCACCAAAGGGGTACTCAACGAGTTGCTGGCACTCGGAACATCGAGCCTCAGCTCGTAAAATATATATATCAATCCCGCCACCCTTCGACAAGGCTAAACATAGTCATAGATACACTAGGGTTGCATACATACAACCACATAGGGAGAGAGGAAAGAGTCACATGTAATCTACTAAACCAAGTTTTGACTCGAGTTATTGACCCATGGTACACCATTCCTCACTCTTAACATACACTTCTACCGATCTCCCTCAGGGTCGGTTAGTGTAAGGCTCACAACATAACATGTAACTACATTACTAACACCATGGTGGCACACACATAGCTACCATAACGTCTCACGTATGGTAGGTATACGGGGTAGATCACAATCATACATTCACAGGGCGCAATACATCACTTTACCACATTCTGCACCCAAAGTGCAATCACAATACGATAGGGTTCATACACTCACCGTATGACCCTAATTCACGACATGAAGCATTACATATTACACAACTCATATATACGATGAACATAATAACATCACAACATAACAATAATTGCTTCATAACAAGGTAGTACACACATTTCTTCAAAACATGGTAAAAACATCATGATACAACTCGTTTCTTTTAACATCAACTAGTCATACAACACATTGATACACCCACATATCACAATATGCCACAATGCTCCAACACTACGTCATCCACATTAGAATTCTTTTCACACATCCAAACAATAATTTACACGTGAATTCTTCCTAGAATCCACAAGAAGGAGAGAGAATACTCTCATCCCCAACACATCAACATGATGACAAATACGCACTGAGTGACATACACATCACGTGCGTTCACAATATCACAATTACGACAATAATCACATCACGCTTAAAGCACATTACTCTTCCAATATAAATCATCATCATGCAACATCATCATCATCATGCAGTATCATCATGTAACACCACCACCACCATGCAACATCACCATACAACACCAATCCGGCCCATAGGTTCGAGAGCATGAACCTACGCTCTGATACCAAAATGTAACGCACCAAAAATACCAACACAAGAACAACACAGTGAAATACAGGATAACTTTTTTTTTTTTTTTTTTTTGACTTGCTTTGACTCAACACGACACAACATGTCGTCACAAGGTTACAACCAACACTTGGAACCATTTGTTACGGGGAAGACCACAAGGTCAGCATGGAAACATTCACACTTATCAAGGACAATTTATTTTTCTTTTGACAAGACAACATGAAAGTCCAATCCACATGACACACTCACGGCTAGGGCAAGCCACAGTAAGAAATGGTTAGGGTTTATTTATTTTGGTAAGACACCCTTTAGCTCATGACTTAAGTTTTCAGAAGGAATCAATATATGGTTCGCACAAATTCATCTCACCAACTAAGTTAATTTCTTATACACCTGAAGAGTAGTTCACTTAAAGTCTCCTCCTACTTGCTAAATCTTATTATCTTCCGAAAATGACCATTGTTTTCCTTAAGCTTGTTTAAGAGTTCATCCAAAGGGGTAGTTCACTAGTTAGCTAGGGATATCAATTTATAAATGTTTACTTCACAAAGGATGTTTTCATTTTGATCACTCATGGAATCATTTGATTTCAAATAGATCACCTTTACATTTATTTGTTGAATATTAAATTATTATATTTGTTTAGCTTCTTTAAGGGTTAACCGACTCATTTTACTTTACTTATAAAATATTGTCGCTAAGTCTTAGAAAGATTTAACTTAACAATTTATTCTCAAGATCAAAGTTTTTCATTACTCATATCAATGTAAAGATTGAAAGCCATTTCTCACAAGGATAATTTCAAGCTTAACTACACAAGATCAAGACACTTTATTTCACCATTACCAAACAATACAAGGCAAGAGGTCATATCAACTCTCTTTACAAGCAATGTTACACAATTTACAACACATTGGACATTTTTACAAGGAACTTCATAATGGTACATGTATGAAACTTTTACACTCTTTTCTTCTAGTCTACTCGCATAATCCATCTGCACAAATATTAACTAAAGTCAGTTCGCAAGAACTGAGCATGTTAAGGCTACACAATGCAATAGTAAGCTAACAATTAACAATATCAAGAAAGGAATATTCTAAATTCAGAAATGGATTAAAACACAACTCACAACTCCAATATTAATCTCATGAGAGAGAAAACTAAATCATCCAACAAGGAGAAAGTCCAAATACTAGTAAGAACAAAATTACATAAATCAAGGCAAGACCTTATGGGTTGGGAACAAGAAAGTCAAGAGTGTTGATATCTCCTTCATGTAATCCTATGGGTTACGTGATAGGAATCCAAAATTTACTCCATCCAACTAAAGGGGTCCAAGAGAAGACAAAGCGTACTAATTATGATCGTAGGCGCGAAGCAAAAATGACGTTATCCAATTCTTCCAGGGGGCTTCAAAGTAATATGGGTTCGATGCCCTTAAAAGAACACAACTATAGTTTTGGTTTTAACCAAGGAGTTTACCACTACCTCCTTATCGGATTTCTTAAAACGTAGTACTAGTTAACCAAAACAAATCCACTTTTCCAAAAGCGTACGAAAGAGACACAGAAAGGGCCATTATTCTACCAACAAACCCTATCCTAATCGTCAACTTCTCTACATAATATAAGGGAAGACTAAACCCAAAAGTCGTTAATAATTTTTATATAATTCAGACAATGTCAATAAACATTAAAATAAAAATTGATTTCCCTAACAAGGCCACAAAATGGGACCTTTTAGTAACCAAGTTTGAAGTATAAGGTATTCGAGTTCGAAAACAAAGGGATTCGATACGCAGAGGGAAAAACACCAACGATGCCCCAGACTCAAAAGACCTTACCACGAGTACAAGCACAAACCAAGAACCAACGCACATAGCTATCAGGAAGGTTACGCAGTGCGGTCAGGGCTAGAAGTTCTATGAACTCCTTGCCAAAGGTATAGAAGATGGAAAATTTTACCCGATCCATGTGGGCTTATCGAGGAAAAGTCTTAGCAAATATCAAACAGATAAAAATAACAACCACCTATGATATTATCACTGAAATCAGCTGTCATCTAACAGGAAACGAGTTCACGAGTCCAGTACCATGGATTCACCTACAACTTTTGTTTCAGTCTAGCTAGTAATAGCTTGCTTGCGACCCTTAATAAAAATTGTAGAGATTTCATTCAGTTAAACTTACAATGTTTCCCCTTGCTTTAATCATACAAGAGTTTACATCAAGAATTAGGTATAGTAATACTCTCAACACGTGGAGGCCAAAATAGATGCCAGGTTATCCCTCATCTAGACTAGGTACAACAGTCAACCATGTACAGTTCTAAAACAAACCCCAAATGCCATTTTCTAATCAAACATAAAGTAAGGAATGCCCATAGGCTTAAACAAGTTTCAGACACAACGTCACTATTAATGTACCTTTTAGCAAAACAAGAGAGCCCTAAACAGGAAATGCGTATTTATTCAACCAAAAGAGGTATGTAGGCTTAACCTTCTATTTAGTAACCTTCAATTATAATTACCATCACAGAATTCTTTTTAAAAGAAAGTCATATAAGCAAACAAAACTCAATAATGTTTCCTTCCCTACGAACTAGACTGCATCACTCAATATTGCAGTAACCCATTTAGACAAATATGAAATAGAGTAAGCTATAAGAGAGGAAAGGAAGCATTCCAAGCAAAATCAGCGAAATTGGGAATAAGATTTAAAGGAACAACCACACAATCAAGCAAAGTTGATATAAACAACCACGAAAACATCTAGTCTAGGCGCCATTCAAGAGGAAAGAAAATTCATTTCAAGATACTCGAAAAAGAAGGTAGAAAACTATTACAAGGAGTAGATTTAACATGCCCGGTTTAAAATGCCATCTCCATGCATATGATTGTTTCAATGCCGTTGCTTGCCTTTAACCCAAAGTGCTTTCATGAGCTCGAGCTAGCGCCACAACCACGTAGTGAAAAACAGCTACAAACCAACCCCATGATTTGAAGCTCTGACACGAGCCATAATGATAACATCACGCTCCCGGATCTACGTTTTCCACATCGGCTAGTTATCGTGAAAATCAAAACTATTGAACCGCTTGTCTTCCTACCCTCGAGGTTGGGGCATGAGCCTTTGCAGCTTCCGGTGGGTATGTCTTTGTCACACGGACTTTAAGAACACAGATGATGCAACATTTGCAAATAATTCTCCGCACTTCCAGAGCTCTTCTCGAGTTGCAAAGTGTATTGCATCATGGAAGGTATGTCAAAAACAATGATCTTGGGGCAAGGGCGACAAAGGAACACGATCAATTGCACCGATGACCGACCAAAGCTCACCATGTAACCTCTAGAAACCAAGCACTCCAAAGATCCCGGAATGTGTCCTTGTCCTCGTAATTGACCTGCACACCTTGTCCTTTTGTAATTTCTTAACACAATCTACAAAATCTTCTAAGCAAAGGTATAGATAATGGGATGATGGCATCCATCTTCAATTGCTTGTGCGGCCTTCTCCTTGGCTGACACAGACAATGAATAGTCCCAAGTGGCACCAAGGGCATAACCCCATTGACAACAAAAATCCTACTTCTCCATTACTGCATGGCACAAGAATTGTATGCCTGGCTCCACCTTAAAGCAACGCCGAAGAAGAAATCGAGCGGTCATACCCTTCAAAGCATAATTGCAGCACCCACAATAGGATAAATGGTAGATGGCACTGGTACAACAAAACTTGCAGGAAGAATCTGCTCCTCAGTGTATGAACCCATAGGATTCCCCGCAAATCCAACTAAATCACCAACCTTTTTCCTTCATCGATCCGGGGGACAAAGATCAAACTCCAACTGCAAAAAAGACAACAGTTGTAGCTTGTAAGGTGTGATAATTCCAACAGCACCCTTTATGCCTGCCAACATAGTGACTCGTTTGAAGATGCTCATATAATTTCAAAGCAAAATGTGCTTCATGAATATTCTGATATGAACAGATCCACGCCCTATGAGGTTCTCTTCCATGAGTTACATCAAATGTTAAGAAGATCTCTAAAGAGAATCTTTGTAAATAAATTTCATCAGTCTCCAAAGGTAATAGCCACACTGTCACTTAATCGATTTTGATAAAAAATATCTGGTAGGAGAATCTCGAATTTGAGGGTGCATTTTGTACTGAACAGACAACAATGAAGTTGAACAACCCGTTGGTTGGAGGCGTTCATGAAGGCTTCTACAACTCGCAACAAGCCCGCTGTTTCGGCTATTTACTCGCTGCATCCGATTCTTTGTGGATCCCCACAAGAACACACCTTACAGCTCCCAAGGAAAGTGGAGGTAACACGCCAACTTCCCTAGCTTGTAGCTTCATCTAAAACCACAGTGGACGCAGTGAAACAACACTAGAAACAACAGTGAAATAGCACTCTCAGCCTCATTGCAAAACTTGCCTCAAGGTTGGATCGAGCTTCTTCCATGTTAGATTCGCCACCTGGACAGAAGCGACTTCCCAAAATGAAAAGGAAGGACAGCTCAACTAAAACTTTACCTCGTTCATCCACTACAGCTGCAAGATTTGCTACAACTGATCACGACTGTGTGGTCGTGTATAACCAGAACTTCAGGATTTCACACCCACGGCTCCTTGGGATCGCCCTATGGCAACTGCAAACACCAGACACCTCCTCACGGCTCTTTCCTAGGAGGATTTCGGTTCTACGCACCCCACTGAGACTGCCTGCACAACACGATTTGAGAATCCACAGTGTAACACGGTGTAGCAATTCATCTGCTGCAACATCTGAAGGAGCACAAGCAAGCATTCGTGGTTCAGGGCAGGAAGAAGGAGGCGTCAAGGAGAAAACGTGAGAAAAGGAACTTGGCAGACAAGATTACGATGCCTTCTCAAGCACTCCACATGCAGCAATCCACGGGAGATCTCACGTTGTCCGAGAGGGAGCAAAGGAGTCAAACAAAATATTTGCAAATCAGGAAATTTAGTGGGTGCGGCCACCGATGGGGAGAAAATTGAACACGCCAAGCAAAAGGGTGCAGGGCTCATTAATGCCATGGCGGGAGGGAGACGAACACAAGGAAAGTCGATAAAAATCTGATTCCATCACGTCACACAATAAAATCGATGAAGTTGGTCGAGTCCGTGTAAGTTAGGGGGCATTACACCAATCCAAAGAATAAGAATAATAAGACAAGTAAAACTCCACTTACTAAGAGCAACACATACAACATAATAAGAGGGAAAAATTGAAACAAAACAACACATGATCCCTAGGTCACAATTTTCCCTTTACTGTGATAATTCTAACACACACAATTACTTTTGCCATGGTGACCCGAAAGGATTCTTATCGAATTCGATGTGGTTGGTCTCCACTCCCCAATTTTGTTGTGAATATAATATACTGCAGTAATGCAAAATACCTCCTTCAAATTTCGTTGGCTGCATTAAAACATTCATGCCAAATATACAATATAATCTAAAATAATCAACACCGATTCACTATCATCTATGCAAAGATACGATATCACTTAACACTTTTTAGCACATTGTTATTCAATATTTCATTTATATCAAAACGATCATCACATTAGTCAAATTATCAAGTTCTACTCAATATGATTAAATATATCCCATGTCGTAATTAAGATGAATATCCCGTGAAAAGTATACAAATGTCGTCATCAAATGTCCACCAAGAAACCATATGCATCATATAAAGATCAAAACAATAATGTATCCAATGTCTCTGTGATATCTACTAACATGCTAAGTCAAGAAGGCATAATAAATCCATAGTGAAGTAATCGGTCCTCGAGAACAACAAAACAAAATGAGGTCGAAGGAAGTGGGCACTACACCACATGCATGGTGGAAATGCTTCCAAATTAAAGGGCATGGCCGAGGCAGTGGGGAAATTTTTTTCAAATTTTCCTTTTCGAACTTAGATTATTTTTGACAAAAATATGGTTTTGGGCTAGCGGAGCAACGAGAAACTTCATGTCTTTTGCATTTTTAAGGTAAAAAGTGAAAAAGGAAGCTTTTCACCCGCAGGTCCACCAGAATATTTCAATAATTAAATTTGATAGTTAGAATATTTTTAAGCCAAATGAAGTAAAAACTTCAGAAGGCCATAACTTTTGATAGGAAACTCAGTTTTTAGCAAACGAGGACTTTCTAGAAAGCTCTCGATGTCATGTTTGCACAACTTTAAAATTTTAATTTGGATAAATTTTTAAGGGTCAATTTTGAGAAGATGTTTTTCTGTCACTTAGAAAGTGAACTGGTATTTTTTACTTATCAATTTTGTTCAAATTTTCCATTAATTCTTTCTCAACATGCCAAACAGGCATGGAGGATTTCACTTGGAAGATTTTAGGATAGATTGCAAGGTTAAATTTTCTTGATTGATTTGCATTCAAATTACCAATGTTTACATAGAAAAAATCTTGCAATTTTGCCTTTGCTTGATTTGAAAGGTTCTTTAATAAAAAATTCTTAAGTTTTTTTTTTTTTTTGGGGTCGTTTTCATCTTACAAGTCCAATTTGGTATTTAATTTTTTCTTTTTGATGTTGCAGGGTCATTTTGTTCAATTTGCTAATTAATTTACAAAGTTTGAAATTTATCTAACAGAGATCAGATTCGAATGGGTCTATTTTCATTTATCATCTTCTAAGTTTTAAAATTCATTCCAAAACCAATTCTAACCTATTAAGTTGATTCAAGCAAAGTATTCAAATGCCAAATTACAATTCTGATTTCTAAAACATTCATTTCTAAAGAACAGAGCATTATGACATTTCTCCATACGTATTCACTTTTTCATCTTTCCAATTAGAATTTCAAAATACATTCAACAATAGATATTTCAATACCTAATAATTTCATTTGAGAAAAGTAATACAATCTTTTATTGATTAAAAAATATACCTTTACAACTTCTTATTTCATTCCTCAATTACAATATACATAATACAATTTCTTTCACATTTTGAATTACAACTTGCATAGCCAATAAAGAACATCTTTCCATCACAAATAATGTATAAGGTCATCCACTTCAAGGGGGAAAAGGTTACAATAAGAAATAATCTCAACAAGGACTGTCAACTTGTCTTTTATTCTCTACTCTAGAACAATAACGTGAATATCCTCTATTTTCTTTATTTCAATTTGATCACAATTAGAACATGGGAAAAGGAAACGCTCTCCACCCAACCAAGAAATCCAATGAAGGGGATAAGTCATCCCTCTTCATTGGCCCTCGAGCCCCAACCACATTGCAATAGAAGAATTGTTTTCAACTCATGGCAACAATAGGATTCCACAAAATAAGTAGAATTTCACATTTAAAACAGTCCATAAAAATGCATTTTACAACCACATTAAAACATAACAAATAAAACTTAGAATTCACCATGTAAGCCAAAGGAGAAAGAAACTATGGGGGATGCTGCTTATGGCTCCCAAGGGGAAATGGGTATCACTATCTGAGAAAAACAGCCAAAATATATCAATTCAAAACCTTGACATGCCCTTATGCCTCCCCCAAGTACCCCTAATTCCTCCCATTTCCTTATGCCTCCCTAACCTCTTATGGCACCCCATAATGAGTAAATAAATGTAAGATATTTCTTGGTAAGGTGGAACCCAAATCCCAACTCCCTCCACACTTATACCTCCCCAAAACAGTTATGTCTCCCACAAAAATACCCCATAGTCTTCTCCTACACCATTCCTAGGCATTCTACGCAACCAACCAACAATAAAACAACACATTCAAACATTCAGCCATTCCTAAGTGCATAAAAATGATAAGAGATCCTTTCAAGAGCCAAGCTCCTACCTCTCCATGATGGAGTTTTGTTCCAAGGTTCCAAAACAACAAGCTTTCCAATGCAAAACACAGTCCAAGATCAACAATCTACAAGCATGCAACAGTCTCCAATCTTCTCCAAAAGCAAGAGCTCAAAACAACAAAAGAATTCACTCCAAATGAAGTATGTAAAAAGTGAAGCAACCAAAAACAAGCCAAGGAAATTTGAATTTATAGAAGAGGGAAGAGAAGAAGATGAGGTGGATCCATGTAGGATGCCACTTCACACATCCTCAACTCCAACACCAAGGTCAACTTCCTTATCCAATGCATAATAAATAGGTGGGTGAATAAATGACAGTTTTACTTACACACTCAAATCAAGCCCAAACCCCATAAGGACTGAAATTAAAAATATGTAAGAAAGTACAATTACAACTTACAACTTGACTTACAAAAATGCATAATGAAGGTTAATTTTAGCTCTCCAACCATATGTAAGGTTGGTATGAAAATTTAAGAGGAATGGGACAAGTTTAACTTGTCCCACAAGCCTCCAAAATCAGCCTCTAAGGAAAAATTCGAATTTAAAAATAAGGTGGAGTGTTTCATACTCAAAAATTAACTTACACATCTCTTACACATCACTTACACATATCTTACAACATTTAATACAAGAGCCAACAACTCTAATAATTACTTTCTTATGTCCCAATTGATTTATTAATTTTTAACAATATGTTTTCTCACATTAATTTACCACAATTTACTTAAATAAAAAGGGGGACACATCACTTATAAAATATATACACAGTAAATAAAGGAACCAAATAAATAAACAATACACATAACCCTTGGTCACATTTTAAAGGTGATCCCCCATGGGAATCCCTAACACAATCAAACACACACAAACAAATACAACTTGCCATGGTGACCGTGTTGAATTCATCTTGAATTCCAATGTGGTTGGTCTCCAATCATCTGATGTTTATTGTGATATATTTTAACCTGCAAAACACAAATACCTCCTTCGGCCTCGTGGCCAAATCAGACATCCAAAATGAATATAAATATAATTCCAAAATTATCTATATATATGAATCACAACAACATCAAGGCAAACAACAATATCATTTGTAATTTTATAAATAATTATATCATCATCAAATAAATTCCATTTTCTAGGTCTACTCAAAATATCCAAATATCACATGTCTGAACAACATCTATAATATAACCATGTCAAAAAGTATATCAACATCGATGTATAGAATGTCTCCAATAAACATCATATATGAATCAAAGTAAACAATAATCCATGATCTAACATCTAACATCATACTAAATCAAAACTATAACAATGTCTATAATATAGTCAGCAGTATTAGGACAAATATCAAAAGGTGTCGAAGGGAAATGGGCACTACAATATGTACACAAAGAATATACCTTAAGACCTTATGGGCTAAGGTTGTAAATTTTGTAATTAAGTACTTTACTTACGAATGAAGGAACTCTAGATTAAATAAAGTTCATTTCAAATTGTTAAATCATCTAAAGAATAATAGTCAAGTATATGTACCTAATTTATTACATGAAATATTGAAGATAATGAGTAACGAAGTACAAATAGGTAGGGATGCATTGTCACACAATTTCCTTATAATCCTGGTAAAGAAACATACCTTGCTGAGGGATTATCCTCATTGTTAGTGGCAAGATTTTGTAAGGGCAGATAGTATAGATAATTTAATGGGAAACAAAATAAAGAGGAGGAAAATAACTCATAGTTATTCTTCCTATGTAACCAAGAATGCAACATCCACCTCCCATCCTTAAGAGCCCATAATTACTGAAAATCCAACTCCTACTGAAGAACACGATGTACCTATCTCTGCTGAGAGAATTTTCATTGTTGAAACCCTATTGGAGTTTTCCACTCCTGAATCCTCAAACTCTAAGATTAAATGGAAGTCTTCTAAATCCACTCCTACACCACCTAGGTGCTTCCATAGGCTCAAAACAAAAATAACAACGACCTACAACCCAAACCAGTCAAATTTCATCTCACTAGATAGTAATGTTGAATCTATAGAAGGAAGCTTCGAGAATCCAACAATAGAGACACATCATAGAGATATTTATGCCGCTATTCATGAGCAAGAATTTCCTATGGAACCCATGAAGGAACACAAAGAACAAGCTCGGAGAATCAGGAGACAGTTCATATAGTGGAAGTTCATGAGGAGAAAGAGAGAGAGAGAGAGGAAGGAGAACTTGAGAAAATGCCTATAATTGATGAACAAGTACTTGATCAAAATTTTGAGCAAGTCATGGAGCATCATAGACAAAGAAATATACATGAGAAGATCTCTTAATTAGTTGAACCAGTCATGGAACAACAACAACAACACATTTCTATATTTGTCGATGAAGTAATTGATTACACTTGAGAAATTTTTAGAACATGCACAACATGATATTGTGCGGGAATAAATTATAACACCATTGCAACCAAAAATTGTTATTCAGGAAATTATAAGGGAACCTATCAAACTAGTTTGTAAGGAGATGGCCACATAGACTATGCTATCAAATATTGAATTTCTAATGTTGTAATTTGAGAGCTATGTTAATAGGATAAAAGGAAGATGGGAAACAAAAAAAGAGGCCCTTATCTCCAATAATCAGAAAGACCTGAAAGTTAAGGACAAAGATTTACAGAGGACAATGAAGAAGAAATAAGAGACAATCCAGGTGGCCTATGAGATATTCAAATATAGACCTCCATAAAATGTTTATGCTATCATCTTAAAGGAAAAGATGTTGCAACTCAAACTCACCTATATCAATTCTAACATATAATATGATATCAATGCACCTAGGAGCTTCTTTAGGCTATATCATAACAACACCCATGAACTTCAACTCTTATTATGTAAACTTTACATGTGTAACTATGATCTTGAATATGATGGTGATTTTATTCCAATCCTATACATTGGATATGTTCAATTCTAAGCCCTATGCTCTTATTTTATGAGTGGGATAGATAGAGAAAGGAAAATGGAAAAGTATAGGAATTTGGAAAATGTGCAACCAATGATGGTAATGGATGAGGCCACCAAAAATAAAGAAGTTGCAAAATAGTACGCAAAGTATGTAGAGAAAAAGGTGATCAAGAGGAGAGTTTGGAAAATGAGAAAATAAGATCATACAATACTCAATGCAATTATTAATAATCATGGGATACAAGTGGCACATGCATGCAAGATGTGGTGGTATGAGCTATATCCTGAACTAAAAAATAAGGAGATGCACTCTTACCTTAATATAATGGCAACTTTTAGGAGAGTCAATACATACATTTATATTACTATTGAATGTGTAGATAATTGGATTCCTATTGGCTATCACCCACCAATATGTAAATTTGTGATACCTCCATGGCTAGGTGAAAGACCACTCAGTGAAAGGATACAGAAAAGATTTATGCACTAGTTCATGATAAATGGTTACTACTTCATGTTAGAAGAATAAGAGATGGACACCCCAATCGATTTCATGTGTGAGTGCTATTTTTAGCAAGTAAAAATATGAACCAATTGAATGAGGACATTCAAGATATTAAGCTTTGGGTGTGATGAGTTGTGTAAATATCCTTTATAAATAACTCATCTTTTGTACTTTTGCTAACCCTTTATAGTTATGTCCTTGTATTTCCCAATCACATTGTTGAACATTATCATCACAACCATGGAACTTATGGCATAATTATTGATTAATATAGTTATAACTAGTTATCTTTATTTTGTGGTATTTGGTGTGTGAATTTATTCTTATGATTTCAATAAGTTATTTGAATGATGATATGTGTAATGTCACTCTTGTTTGTAAGCAAATTGCTATATGCAAAGTAATTTGTATGCAGCAAGGGAACCATTTGTAGCCACTCATCCGTAGCTAAAGGGAATAAAATATACTAAAGAAGCCATGTTATGAAGATATTTTCGAAAAGGAAGAATGACACTGAAGGATTTATGTGTCATTGAAGAAGCATTTATAACTTAAACATGAAGAAATAGTAAATATCTCGTCCATGATTTGGTTATTTATTGTAAACTATTGAAGAACTGATCGTTTGAGTTAACACGTGATTTATGGAACTGGTCAATTTTTTGAGTTATGTATTTGATATCCGAACACCTATTAAGAGATTCGTAGCACATGTTGAATCTCTTTTTGTTTTGTTCGGCATATTCCACTTATTTTACCGAAGATATTTTACTTAGTTTGTTAAACTTTGAGTTGAACTCTTCTTCTCATGTCTTTTCGTAAATGAGAAGTATTAAAGAAAAGAGTTAATGCTTGAAATATATCAAGAAGAGATTAAAAATATAGAATCAAAGATACATAGATATAAAAATATTGCTTTATTTCTAGATGTAATATTCATGCCAATTCAATAAAATATTTGAGTTATATTCATTAGCCTTTAGTTACAATATTTAGGAGGGATTAGAACCCAAGGAAAGGACCAATTTTTGTTTGGTAAACCACTCCATAGTTTTTTTACTGTGTTTCATTGCATGATTAGACTAGGAATCAATTTATCCTATTTAAGTGTATTTCTAAATCTACAAGCTTTGTCTTAGTTATAGTGATTAGAAACAATTTTATTTTAGTTCTAAGTTTCATTTACTTTCAAGAATTGTTCTTTCAATTATATTATGGAAATCTATTTCTTTCCATACCTACTAAATTCTTTGTAACTGTGCATACTAGAAAGAGATTATTTAAATTTTACATCCCCTGGTTTAATGATTAAATGATTGCAATTTAATAAAAAAATATTAATTTTTGCAAGTTGATTTACACCACCATGAACCTTAATGTCATACACTATTGTATTTTTTACACTAATTTTCACCTTCTGAAGTAATTATGTAGGTGTCTTAAAAGTCCTTTTTAGTTGAGTATATTGATACCTAGTGTAATAAGTTGTGGTTATGTATCCAATAATATGAATAGTACATGATCTGATACTAAACCAAGTCAATATCATTCTTAATTATCATTACCCTCTATGTGTATTTTATCAAGAAATGGATCTATAGCATGTAAGTCATCCACTTAAAGTGGTGTCTGATCCAAGTCTTATTCTATGTCTCAAAAAATGAATGTTTCTTATGAGGAGAATGCGTGGTATTCTCCCGCCTGAAGGTATAGTGGCACCATTACATAACTTCTTCCAAAAATTAAATACAACTTATTATTAGAGATAGTGTAAATTTTAAAATTAGCATTGAAGATATATGAGTAGTACAAGACTAGATGTCCATGTTGCATGAGTATCACACTGAGTGTATAGTCATATGTATCAGTACGAATTTAAATAAAGTATGTGTAATATTAACAATTTTAAGGATAGAGGATACATGGAGGAATTGTTTAAAATCTTTGAAAAAGTTTTATTATACAAGAATAAAAAAAATTACATTGGCATGTGTGATCTATGTAAGAGGCTACGACTTGAGAGAAATTGATAACAAACTTATAGCGTAAGTTGGCATAAGCAATGAAAATCCTCAATTTTTATAGATTATGTGGAGAGTATTAAGAAAAATATTGGATAACCTTGATATTTTAGGATCTACATGTGTACCATTATTTTTAATGATTCATCCAAACAATTGGATGTTTAGGATGGTAAATGTACAACTAGATAAGTAAAATTGTAACCTTTTATCACATGCAAAAATTTCTAAGCAGTGTGAAATGTGATCTAAGTGTATCCATATATTGTTATTGATGAAAAAGGTATCATCTAGGTAGATGATGTTGAAGGAGTTTATAAATGAAAAAATTATGGTATCAATAAATTGCATCAACGTTTTTGATGTGTTAAAGTCAAGGAGAAAGGAAAAATCAACCTTTAATAAAATACCTCTCATTTTGAAAGTTGTCTTCCATACATATTTAGCATGGACTTGAAGTTAGTGATATCATGACCTTAGGTAAATCTTTGTGATGTATTGACTTCCCAAAATTAGATACAAGTGCTCCTCATCTCATGAAATTGAATACATATTCCTAAACTTTTTGTGTATGCAATTGTGATGAAATGTTAAAAATTGAATCAAAGTGAGTTCTAGTAATACAACATCAAATAAAATGTGCATGTGTCTATATATTTTTTATTATTTGTAAAAGGGATTTTTTAAAAGGAATATATCCCTTTTATAAAGAGCACATCGTACAATGCCCACATAGCTAGATAAAATATTAATGTCTACAACCCTAGACAAGATAATCTGCTTCAAAAAATAGTTAAACAATCTAAAAAATAGAAATAAGATGAAGGGGGATCTTTTACTACCCCCTCAACAATCCATTTGTGAGTGTATGGTAACCTTAGATTGATCATTTATAATAATTTTCAGCCATTTTATCTTCTTAGGATCCTTTGTACATTTTTCCTCCTCTGGGGAGAGAGGGATATCAATTTTCAAATTTGAATCGAGAGGGACACCATCATATGGATTACACTCCTCAAATTTAAAAGGGATTTTCACAGATAGCATTGTTTATTCTATGGTCATCGAATCCAATGAAAACAAGTCTGTATAGAATTGGAACTCAAATCTATCATTGACAGTTAGGTCTATTAACATTTTCATTTTCCTCTTTAAATGGGGGAGTGTCAAGAATAATGTCTTCAAGATCCTCAGTCCCTAATTCTGATAGTGAATAAATGTTTCCCTTACCCTTCACTACAAAGTGACGGGTAAGAGCATATTTTGACCATCATCCATACCTTGCAAATTTCATGTTAGGATATAGAAACTAGATACCAAGTGTCCTAATGAAAATGAAAACATTCATAATCAATTTCCTGAGTATAAATTAAATTTAGAAACTTGTTGTCAATAACTTCTAGAAGATGTTTTTATGTGTCCATATCCACCAAAATATGGACATTATTAGAGTGTTCTATTTACATCTTTTAGCATCAACAACCAAAAGGTAATCAATAGCACTTCCAATGGAGATAGAACAATCTTCACGCTAAAATTAGACAGAGAGATTAGGTTGTTAGGATTATACTAGTTGTACAAATAAACAAGCATGCAATGAATAATGTGGAAAACATAAAATAGAAATAAATGCTATAAAGCTAGAGACATAGATTTAATGTGGTTCACCCAAAAATGGGCTATGTCCACTAGAAATAGCCAATCCTTTTATTCAGTCTAGAAAATCTCTCACAAAGTGCCTCCACTAATACAATGAGCCTCATACATCATGACCCTTTAAAGATATTAGGGTTTTTATTATTATGGGGAAACATGGAAAACCACCTGTTAGATCTGTGACCTAATAAGGAACGGTCCAGATTTTACAATGCATAAATACATATAAAATGTGGTTTACGGGGGCACTGCCCCAAACCCCACCGGGGGCCATCCTCCTCGGACCTACAAGGGGGGCCAAGCCCCCCTTGCAACACCCGTCGCTATCAAGCTCCACAACTAACAGAGGTAGGCTAACCAATAGACTTGGTTAAATAATATTTTAGTAAGGGAATTGAAAGAAAGGAACCAAGTTTCGAGAAAACAATTTATGAGATTATTAAATAGAAAGTATTTAAAGGATGGCATCCATGTCCTTGATTAAGTCATAAAAAATGAAAAACACGTCTTGTGCAGGGATAAATATTGACTTTATCATCTATCAAGGGGCACCAGTTAGATGAGATACACAAGTGAAGGGTGGGAAGATCATCCCAAAATTTACTGAAATGATAGATGAGGCCACGAATAGTGACGTAAATCTTAACACGTCCCCAAATGACAACGAGGGAATGGTAGACACACATGTTAAATACTTGGCCACCTAGATAAAACATTTAGTATGACTATATGCCACAAATAAGAAAGAAAAAGGGGTGTTATAACAGCTTCAACCGCCACATCAAAAGGAGATAGGGTAGTAGAGGAACATGTCTACAAGAGATCAGAAGCATCCATTGTAAGTTTTTCTTTTGATGGACAAAGATCCTGGGGTCCTAGTGAAACTAGGGAGGAAGAGTGCCATCCAAGTCCTTTCATTGACATACTTCAAGGACCACCGCTAGAATCACCATTTGTAGCCTAATTAGGAGATATTTAACCTGCACATCTTTAAAAAGGATTTCTTTGGGAGGCAGCTAGACTGAGGAGATAGGGGCTTGAGATGCCGAATGTGCACCAGAGTGAAGGAACATTCAATTGCTCACCAAAGGTGGCTTTGTAACTATTCATGTTTACTGTTATCAATGATAACGCCTTGGTTTTAGGTTTAGGGCAGCCAAAATTCATTGTAGCCAATCTTTCCTCCATGTGAATATAATTTTAATATTAAATACATGAATGTATTTTTTTTTATAGTGATAGACTTAACCTATAAGAACCATAGAAAGAGGGATAATAGTGATGGTGGTATAATACAATAAGATGTCAATAAAAATGATCAAATGTTAATGAGTGTAATATAATTTGGATTTTTAATTCAAAAAGTAGATAGGAAAACAAAATATCTTAATACTCGTCTTAAACATACGATAAACTTTGGAACTATTTGTTTGCTCCAAACCTGTAATGTAATGGTATAAACATATTAAGACCCTATACTTTTATTTGTTTTTAATTAACAGTCATTCCCTTAAAATGTTTTAAGAGTCCTTCCCTTAGATAAATGTATAATAGTTTAAATCGACAAACAAGGTCCTAAAATTTCCACACTTTTGGCTTTTGTGCCCATTATTGTTCTGTCTCGAACCCAGATACCAAACTTGTCGTTCATCTCCATTGACTTTTGAGTAGAATGTGGTCCACAATATTTGGATTCCGCAAAGCACAAATTATTAATACACAAGTTGGGCTTTATTGGGCACATCAATTCTAAGCACATGCATTTATCATTAACAAAATCTCCACCAATGGTGTGCTTAATCGTAATAACAGTAATAAAATGAATTTAAAACATTGGAATAATATTTATTCATCGCAACAATATTTACAAGATTCCAGGCTGTAACTAAGAAATTTGGAATTCATGTGGAAAGATTCTCTTCAACGTCGTCACTCAATATGAAATTGAAATTCAGGTGCAGAGACTGGCTTATGAAAGTTCCCATGCAATACTTGCCTCGATGGTTAATAGGAGGATCACCTGAAAAGTGGTCCTATTAAACAAGTAATTAATTGGTGACGTTAGTGTCATAACCAAAAATAAATATAAATTTACCTTGCCAAAAAATAATGCATCACATACTCTTTTAAAATATAATTTTCTTATAACTATTATTTAATTACCACACATATGAGCGGTGAAATGGAAACACTGTTAGCAAAGCTTACAAGAAATTAATGTTAGAGTATTGAAGGTGAAATGGTGTAGAGGGATATGGATGATTGAGAAGGGAGTAGATAAGTTTGAAAGAAATCTCATTTCATCCGATACTCCCAATATCAATAATTACTTTTTGTATTTTCATCCTTAACAATTTGAAAACAACTAATTTTTAATAGATTTTTCTTTTTTCGGGAATACTGGAATGACATTAGTATGTGTATAAAAACATAAACATTCAATTAATAAAAAGTGGTTAAGAATAAATTTTGACGCATAGTCTAAGTGTCACATGAAATGTGACAACTTGCAATACTCTTAATGAAACCCATCTCAGATATATCTGAAGGATGGGGACATTTAAAAAATAATAATCATTAGAAAATAACATTAATTAGCATTTGACTAATACTAATATGAGGTGGAATAGTATCAAGTGTATATGCTACATGTTGACCATGGTGGTGGTTGTCATAGGAATACAAATCATTCCATCATCCATGTTGGTCGTACTTTCTACTTTTCACATTGCATCTTGTAAAAGAACATCCAATGAATAAAAATATCTTCTTGTGGTGATTCACCAATATGATTATTGTGAAAAAATGCATAGAAAAGTAGTGAAAATGCACAATTTAATATTAAAAAAGAGAGCAATTTGATTATGACATGAGAGTCTCCCATTTATTGAAATGAGCCTTTATAAGAGTATATACATTTGTAATGACAAAGGTTCAAGAATTTATTTCTCTCTTCTATAGTTTGGGCAAACAATTCTTGGTCATACCATGGTCCTTTGGGATGTTGAGGAATATTGGAACTTCTACCTTTTATTGGTGATGTGAATCGAACTGTAAGAGGTTGAAATACCTCCAAAAAACACATTAAAAAAATTCAAATAAAAACTAGGAATTTCAAAATAGCTTTCTTCTCATTATAGAATCCACACTAAATCTTTTACATCATTACAATCCACCATTTATTTCGCATCTACTCTAAAAACCCTAAAATTCCAAAAAAACTAAATTGCCAAAAAACCCTAAAATACCAAAAATTACCAACTAGAAAAACATCTTTGATGGGCCCCAAAATTTGCGTGCCAAATATAACTTCATAAATTAAGGCTCACGCAAAATTTTGACTTAATCTAACAAGCACACTAAAAGTTATTAGGCCAAAAGCGAAGAAAAAGTTTGGAGCCAATTTTAGGCCACTAGATGAAGGAATCCAGGCCCAAAAATGTGCTAAGGTGGCCACATCCTTACAAGAAATGTTAACCGCAACATTTTACTAATGTATATCAACCACCCTATAAAATTTCAAGACGATCCAACAGTCTAATCAAAAGTTATGGTCTCCGTAAGTTATGCTCCCGCATCATTCTCCCCTGGTTGAAAAGAATTCGGATCTTGTAAATTTCATTGATGAAATTCATCTAATTTTTCACTTTCAATATTCTTCAACTCCCACTCAATAATCCAAGTATTTTCTTCTTGCTGCAAACCTTCCCATTGTACCAAATATCTATTATATCTCCCATGTCTAGTAGTGAAAGTATTTTGGTAAAAGAAACACATTACCATTTCCTTTTTCTTCTTCGGCATATTCTGCTCCCAGTTTATTTATTCCTCCTCTGCAACATTTTCATCATGACCTAGAAACTTATATAAGTCGTAACATGAAAACTCGGTGAGATATAATTTTTTTCACACACCTTGTAGGCATTATAACTCATTTTGTTCAGAATCCTGCATGGCCCAATCTTCTTATACTTGAACTTAATATATGTCCCTTTCAGAAACCTCTCCTTTCTAATATTAACCATCACCATATATGCTTCTTCAAATACACTTACTCTCCAACTAGCATCTGTAACTACTTTATATTACACATTACTCACTTTCATCTTTTCCCTCACTTCATCTTGCAACTGTAGAATGTGTTCTGTGAATGCTTCTACATCATCACTAGTTTTATCTTCACTAGGTAGCACAATCACATCTAGGACCCCTTTGGGATTCCTAACATATACAATCTATAAAGGAGACCTCCCTGTTGACCTATTTACCAAGCTATTATAGGTAAAATTAGCTTTCTGTAAAGCTAAGTCCCGTTGTTTTGGCTTTTCTCTAATTATGCAACGTAGGTTATTTCCCAAGCTTTTGTTCACTAATTTCTCCTACCCACAAGTCTGGGGATGATATGCACTATTGAAATGTATCTCTATCCCCATTTTCCTCCACAGTGTCTTCCAAAAGTGACTAAAAATTTTCATGTCGCGATCTGAAGTGATCATTTTTGGAACTCCTTGCAATCTAACCACTTCTGAAAAAATAAAATTTGTAACTCTGGAAGCATCATTAGTTCTTTTACAAGAAATTAAATATTCCATATTAGATAATCTTTCAACCACAACAAATATAGAATCATTCCCTCTTTGTGTTTTAGAAAGTCCTAACATGAAATCCATACTTAAATAAACCCATGGTCATGTAGGGACACGTAATGGCATATACAACCCAGTATTTTGTGCATGGCCCTTAGCCATTTGTAACACTCTACATCTTGCTACAATCCTACTTATGTCCCTCTTTACCTTTGGCCTATAATACTTTTGTAAAAAAACAATTGTCTTACTTATACTAAAGTGTCTAGCCAACCCCCCACTATGTAATTATCTTATAATATTTTCTCTCATTGAACCAACAGGGATGCACAATTATTTCCCCCGAAAAAATAACCATCTTGCATCAAATAATTAGAAGAACCACTACCTACTATAGGGTTGTTAAGTTGTCTCACAACATCATCAATCTTGGATGACCTTCATACAATTCCCTAACTGCCTCAAACCCTACTACATTTTCCATTGTTGTCAAAAGTGTTACATGCCTAATAAAGGAATCAGAACTAGATTCTTCTTACTCGACTTATGCTTTAAGACAAAAGTATATTCTTGCAAAAATTAAACTCATTTTCCAAGCCTACTATTTAGTTTCTTCTATGTGTTTACATACCTCAAGGCTTCATGGTCAGTGAAGAGTAAAATTTATTTTTCTACCAAGTAATGTCTCAAGTGCCTTAATGCCTGAGAAATAGCATAAAATGCCACATCATAAGTAGAATATTTCCTCCTTATTTCATTTAGTTTCTTAATGAAAAATGCCATATGTCATCCTTCTTGACTCAATATAGCTCCAATCCCGACATGTGAGGCATCAAAATCAACCTCTAAGACCTTGCTAAAATATGGAAATACCAAAACAGGTGCTTCTGACACTTTCTTCTTTGATAATTCAAAACTATATGTTCCTACCTTGGACCATACAAACTCCCTTCCTTTTGTAAACTCTATTATGGGTGTAACAATGCAAATGAAATTCCTGATGAAATTCCTATAAAAAGTTTCCAATACTTCCTTAAGTTTGCATATAGAATCTCTCTACCTACCAAGTCTAACACCAATTTCATATGTAACAAGTTTTCTTCCGTTGTCTTACTGAATATCAGAATATCATAAAAAATAGACAACAAAAAACTTACTATTGTATTCTCGGAGTACTTAGATCATCATCCTCATGAATGTATTGGGAGCATTAGATAGCCCAAATGGCATCACCATCCACTCGTATAATCCTTATTTTGTTTTAAAATATGTTTTCCATTCATCCCCTTCACGGATCTCGGATCTGGTAGTACCCACTCCATAGGTCAATCTAGCTAAAATATTGGCCTCCTACTAGCACATCTGTCATATCATCCAATCTTGGAATTAGGAACTCATACTTAATTGTGATCTTATTTATGGCCTTGCTCTCTACACACATTATCCATTCTCCATTGTTTTTGGGAGTCAATAGTTATTGAGTTAAACATGGACTCATGTTTTCTCTCATTAACCCTTTCTTTATTAGATATGTTACTTTTACTTTTCAACCCTTCACTTTGTGTTACACTCATCTGATAGGCTGCTTGGTTTGGAATGTTTGATCCTAGGATCAAATAAATATGGTGTTGAATATATCTCTTCTGAAGTAACCCATCTGGTAGCTCATCTAGTATGACATCTTTGTATTCGTTTAGTACCTTTTCCACAGTAATAGGTATATTAAAATCCTCTATTTCTACCTTCTTTTACATTAATGCATAACACCATCCAACTTCCTCCATTTCTGTAACAAACTCTTTTATATCCAACAAGCCCTCACTCTTCTCTTCTTCCTTAATGGGTAACAAGACCACCTTTACACCATCCTTCCAAAAAGTAGTTGTATTTTTCCCTCCATCATGTGAAACCTTTATATCATATTTCAAGGCCTCCCCAGTAATATATGGAATGCATCCATTTGTGTAACAACACACCACACATCATCCTTGTAGGTATTTGTTGTCCACTCAAAATTCCCCGCTTTGATAAGATTAAAATTTCAAAATTTTGAGTCTTAAGTGTTTTTCTCTGAGGTGCCTAAGTCGTGAAATCGAAAAAATCTATGTTCTGGGTCGTTTTGTGTGATTTTCGGGCCTGTCGAAACTTTTTGTCCCATCTGTCCCAAGTACGAAAGTGTCTTCTGTTCTCCGATCGGCCGAAACCTCCGAATTTGTCCCATTTTCGGGCCTGTCGGAAGTTTTTGTCCCAAGTGCCCCAAAGCCAAAAATGCAACTGTTCCATTTCGGCCGAATCATCCTTCCCGCGTACTTCACACTTTCCTGTCCCGAATGTCCCAAGTAAAAAGTGCGAGTCGTTCCATTTTCGCGAACCGGCCGAACCGCGTACTCCGGAACTTTTCATCCCAAATGTCCCAAGTTCGAATGGACCTGTTGTTCCATTTTCGGCCGATTCGCCCGATTTTGTCCCAACTGTCCCGAGTTCCAAATTGCTCTCTGTTCCATTTTCGGACGGTTCGCCCGGACCGCGTCCTTCGCGCAATTTTGTCCCAACTGCCCCATTTAAAAAAGTGCGAGCTTTCCCTATTTCGGCCGAGCCGGTCGAGTCGCGTACTTCGGAACTTTTTGTCCCGAATGTCCCAAGTCCAAACGGGCCCGCTGTTCCAATTTCGGCTGAAACACCTGAATCGCGTACTTCGCACATTTTCGTCCCATTTGTCCCAAATACATTTGTGCGTCTTCTCCCTGTTTCACCCGAACCGGCCGAGCCGCGTGTTTCGCGCATTCGCGTCTCACCTGTCCCAAGCGTACCAAGTGTCATTCACACTTAGTTTTTCCCGCTCGACCCGAATATGCTGTTTTTCAAAATATGAATTTAAGTTGCGGCTCTGATGCTATCAATCCGAAGATCAAATTTCAAGGACAGCTGGCAGAAGGACGAAGCTCTCAAGACGCTGGTTGCATCAGTTTTCAAAGACACTCATTGTCATCCTCAAGATGAAACGTCAGTTCCACGTGGTAGAGACAGAGCTGAGACGTTAGAAAGATTCAAGCAGCGGTTTCTGAAGACAGTGGGTCCTTCTCAGAACTGGACACCTGTCTCCTTCTCCTTTCTTTTCTCTTCTTCCCTTTCTCTTCGTATTCTTTGTAATCAGTTAAGGTATTGCGATTAGCATTCCCTAACTATTCTTTAGTTAAAAGAAACGGTTACGAAGAGTAACTGATTTGTAAGCTATATAATGGCCTTTCCACGCCATTTTACAGAGAGGAGGAAGAACTTGGATATTTGCTGAAAGTGTAAATAGATCTTAAAGAAATCAATACAAAAGGGCTTTCCATTCTTTGTCTATCTGATTCTTGTTGTCTCTGTGTTTTCCTTTAATATTGTGAAGATCATTTTGTTCCTAACTCGTTTAGTCTCTCTGATTGCATACTGTTCAGTTTTGCAAATACAGTGATCTTGTACAACCAAGAAGGAACTTTGTGTCCTTGATTAACAAATCTGAAGAAGGTTATTTATGGAACTTTGTGTCCTTAAATTTAATCTCATTCAACCAACGCAAATGATCTTGTCTTAAATCCTTTGAAGCTTCGCATACACGAAGAATTATTCTGCCATCTATAATTCCGAATGTTGCTATTCTGCCTGTCTTCTAATTCCCTTTCTTCAGCCCTTGTGTAACTGATAATCCTTGTAAAAGAACACTTTCGTAATATCCAAGTTCGACCATAAAATAATGTTCTGTACTTTTGTAAATAAGTTTGTTTCAGAATAAGGGAACCTCTCCCATTAAAGAGGAGGGACTTCTTGTCCCCTGACTGTTGTTCTTCTAAAAAGTCCTATTTGAAAACCAACAGTTTTTGGCGACTCCGCTGGGGAGGAAATTTGCATTCCAGCTCCGCTGGGGAAAATCGCATTCCAGTACTGCAATTTTTCGATCATCCTTTGATCTGGCGACTCCACGTTTCACTCAGGGAGAAGGGCCCTTGGTATCGAAGATTCTCAGTTTCAGCTTTTGGAGCAACAGGGTTTTCCTTTCCCTTCCAATAGAAGAACTCGTTCGACGAGCACTCCACCTGTCCAAGATAGAAGTCCTGCGGGTGGTATTCCTTCAGAGCCTGCTAGTCCCAATCTACAAGCTTTGATCCTTGCTGGTGTTACAGTTCCTCTCCGAACCGTATTCCCAAGAAGAATGGCACAATTACCATGGGGTCAACGTGTCGGGCCCCTGGCTCTTGCGCAGCCTTTGCATGAGTTACCTAGAGGTAACCGAAAGAACTTCCCAAAATTTAAAGGAGATGGCAAAATTCACCCTGATGAACATATTGCAGCATTCATAGTTGCATGTGGAGTCTTGGGGGTTGAACATGAAGACGTCTCAGTAAGACTGTTCGTTGAGACGTTACAGGATAATGCTGCTGACTGGTTCTATCACCTTCCGGCTGGTGCCATCACCGACTGGAATACAATGAGAACTCAATTTGAAAGCCGTTTCAAGCCGGCAGAAGATGTGCATGCCCTGCTTGCCCAGATTTCTCAGATAAAGAAAGATCCATCAGAACCTATGAGAGAATTTTTGGCTCGGTTCAATAGATTGATCAACAAAATTCCTGTAAATACTCGACCGGTTGATCAAATTCAGAAATGTTTCTTTTTGAATGCCCAAACGCCTAAAGTCAGTTATGCTCTAAGAAGGGCTAATCTCGGAACGTTAATTCTAGATCAAGAACTGGCTGTTAGTGTCGAGGATGACCTGATCATGTCAGGGAAGTTGAGAAGAGATCCTCCTAAATCTAAATCTGCTGCTTCTTCCTCTTCCACCTCTGGACCCAATACTGATCCATTAGTCCAGAAACTTGCAAATGATCTAGTGGCTATAAAGAAACAATTAGCCCAGCATGCACCATATGCAGACGTTCCGAGAAGAAATTTTCAACCCAGAAACCGTTTGCCAGCTCCCCACACAAGACTGGCACTTGAAGGACCTCCTGTCAAAGTTCCGGTGAATGCAACTTGTGAGGTTGAAGAGCCAGAAGATGATAATGAAGCTTGTGAGGAGTTCCTGGAGGAATTCGATGATGAGGCAGAAGAACTCGAAGGATCTCGAGTCAATTTCTTTACCACTGAAGGCATTGATGATGGAGATGACTATGATGAAGTGGTAGCAGACATGAACAGTGAGTCATTTGCTGTCATGACTCGAGAACAGACAAGGCAGAAGGAGAAGGTGACACAGCCCCTAAAGAAATCTAAGGAGCAGCCGGCAACTATCCCTGTAATTGCCAGAAGAGGATCTCCTATCCCTACCTCATCTGCACCAAAGGTAAGTACTGTCAATCCTGCTCCCAAAGTTGCTTCTTCTTCTTCTTTTTCTCCCAGAATTGATAAGCCTAGAATTCCAAATGATGATGGCCCATCCACCTCTGGATCCTTTGATATTGTTGATCATCTTAAAAGGACTAAGGTTCAAATTTCAGAAGCTGAATACTACCAAACCCACCCTAAAGCTTTTGCCAAGATGATCCAATTTGTAAATTCCCATTCCAAGACCACCTCTAAAGGCCTTTTGCCCACACCTCCTTCTGCACCACAACCTAGTCTGGTAGCTGCTGTCACCTCACCTGGAGACAAAATCAAGCCTTTTTATGTAACACTCCTTATAGCTGGCCATAGGCTCAGTAACTGTGTCATAGATTCCGGAGCCTCAGATAATGTGATGCCTGCTAAGGTAGCTCATGCTTTAGGCTTGACCCTTACTCGCACTTATGGATCTTGCTACTCCATGGAAAGTAAGGAAGTACCTTTAGTTGGAAGGATTAAAGATGCACAAGTGGCTTTTGCTGCTTTACCTGAGAAGAAGGTCTTGGCTACCATCCTAGTAGCAGACATTCCTCCTTCCTATGGAATGTTGCTAAGTAGGAACTTCTGTAAAGATGTGGGTGGAGAGATTCAAATGGATTGGTCACACGCACTCATACCTGTCCATGGACAAATGAAGAAGTTACTACCTGAGAAGCAGTCCGAGTATATTGTGCAGAAGACTGATGATCCTAAGGCACAAATACTCTATGAGGACAGGGGCCATGGTAATTACATGATTTTATCCCCTGATGAAATCCAACCCTCCAAAGTATCACCAAAAGATCCCAATGGTGTCTGGACTTTAGAATTTGATGGAAGTTGTTCCTCGGCTGGTTCTGGAGCTGGCATCTTGCTAGTATCACCTGAAGGCTGCCTGCACCCTTTTTCATTTAAGTTGCAGTTCGAGAACACCAACAACACGGCAGAGTATGAGGCTCTCCTTCTTGGACTGCAAGTAGCCAAAGAACAAGGTGTAAAAAATCTTCTGGCTCGTGGTGATGCAGAGCTGATTGTGAAGCAAGTCAGAAGCCTTTTTCAGGTAAAGAATGGAAGGCTGAAGCATTATCGGAATCAGGTTTGGGATTCAATTGAATTCCTTGATGCTTTCTCTATTGAAGCAATACCTAGAGAAAAGAACAGCAGGGCTGATTCACTGGCTGTCTCGGGGTCACTACTGATTCCCCATCCTGAATTCTCTCAGGATAAGTTCACTATTGAAATGGTCCATCGGCCTAGTGTCCCTGACAATACCAATAACTGGCAAGTTTTCAACGATGACCAGCATCTGCTTTCCTTCCTGGAACTCAAAGGTAACTTCGAACAACTTTATTTTGAGGGAAGTGACAACCTGCCTCGTGAGAGTGTGTCTTCTGACCAAGCTGTCACCCAAGGAGAAGAAACTGATCAGGAAGGGTGCATCAAGCTCAAAGGAAACAAGATTCCCAAAGGTTTGGTGAGTTTGGAGGAGTTGTTTGATAAACACGACAGATACGTGAGATCTAAAGCTTCTACCGGACCTCAGCAATCAGCTGAGTATGATAAAATTGATATTGGGAGTTCTGATGACCCAAAGCTGGTGAATATTGGGAAATGTTGCACATCAGATGAGAGGAGAAGAGCAATTGATCTTCTAAGGAAGTATAAGGATGTTCTTGCATATTCTTATGAAGATCTAAAAGCCTTCAAGCCAAAGGAAATGCAGCACTCTATTCCTCTCAAACCAGGAATCAAGCCTTTCAAGCAGAAGCAAAGGCAGTACAATCCAAAAATAGCTGACACCATCTTTCAGGAGATCCAGAAGTTGTTGAAGGCTAAGATTATTTTTCCCATTCACCATTCAACATGGATTGCAAACATTGTGCCTGTTAGAAAAAAGAATGGAGAGATCCGCATCTGTGTTGATTTCAGAAACCTGAATCAGGCCTCTCTGAAAGATAACTACCCTCTGCCTATGATGGATCAGATTTTGCAAGCAGTAACAGGATCCGAGATGTTATCTATGCTTGATGGATTCTCGGGATACAATCAGGTAGAGGTTGACACTGCAGATCAACACAAGACAGCCTTCACCACTCCTTGGGGTACCTTTGCCTACAAGAGAATGCCTTTTGGGCTGATTAATGCTGGTGCCACTTTCCAGAGAGCTATGGATTTGGCTTTTGGAAGCTTGAAAGGGAAATGTATAGTCATATACCTTGATGACCTGACAGTGTTCTCAAAGACAAGAGCAGATCACTTCGACCACTTGGAAACAGTTCTGCAAAGATGCCGAGAGCATGGGATTTCCTTGAATCCTAAAAAATCTGTCTTCTGTGTTACAGAAGGAAAGCTATTAGGGCACATTGTCTCAAAGGACGGCATCAAGATTGATCCTGAACGAGTTCAGGCCATTCAGCAAATTCCTCTCCCTACTAGTAAAAAAGGCGTGCATTCCTTCTTCGGTAAGATCAATTTCTTAAGAAGATTTATCCCTGATTTTGCTGAATTAACGTTGAATATTTCTCAGATGATGAAAGGGAAGCAAACATTTGGATGGTCTTCTGAAGGAAAGGAATCCTTTGAGGATATCAAGAAAGCCATTGCCAAAACTCCAGTTTTGGCCTGCCCTGACTTCAGCAAAGATTTCATCATCTATTGCTACGCTCTGCATAAAACCCTAGTGCTGCCTTAACCCAAGAAGATTCTGATGGACATGAGCTACCAATTGCCTTCATGAGCTATATCCTGAAGGATCATGAGCTAAAGTACACCATGATGGAGAAGCATGCTTTTGCAGTAGTCAAGGCTGTTAAGCAGTTTCGCTTTTATATCCTCAATTCTCACTCCATGGTGCTGGTTCCAGATACGACTGTTAAGTCAATCCTTACACAACAAGAATTTGGATCCAAGAGGGGCAACTGGGTGGCTAAGGTCCAGGAGTATGACATTGATATCAAACCGACCAAGCTGGTTCGTGGCAAGGGTCTTTGTGAGCTCATTGCTGAAGGAGCCAAACATGAGTTGCTGGAGGAGAAAGCTGACATTCCTACTGTTCTATTCCTTAGTTCAGTTGATGAATGGTATGCCGACATCGCCCATTTTCTCACCTATGGGGAATGCCCCTCTCATTTAACTGCCAAGGAAAAGAGGACTGTTAAATTGAGATCAGCGCAATATGTACTGTGGGAAAATGCTTTGTTCAAGCGTGGCTTAGATGGGAGATTTCTGAAATGTGTTGATAAGGAACAACAGAGAAAGTTGCTCTCAGCTTTCCATGATCAGGCGTGTGGAGGGCACTATTCGTCAACAGTCACAGCTCACAAGATACTCCGGGGAGGATATTACTGGCCTTCCTTGTTCAGAGATGCATCCAAGTGGGTGGATAAATGCGAGGCCTGTCAGACCTTTGTGGGAAGACCCAAACTGGCCGCTTTGCCTCTCAAGCCAGTTGTGATCGAGGAACCATTCCAACAGTGGGGTCTAGACTTCATTGGTACACTGAATCCTGCTTCTAGTGCTGGCCACACGCATGTGCTAACTGCCACTGACTACTTCACCAAATGGGTGGAAGCTATTCCGGTCAAGAGCACTACTTCTGAAGTTGTATGCAACTTCCTCAAAGAGAACATCTTGGTAAGGTATGGTGTACCTAACAAGATTGTAACAGACAATGCTTCGAACTTCTCCTCAACTGAGATCATGGATTTCTGCTACGGGTATGGCATCTCTCTGGCTCATTCTTCGATTATTATCCCTGTGGGAATGGACAAGCGTAATCCACTAACAAAAATCTGGGTGACTATCATAAGGAAGTTGGTCAATGAGTCTCAGCGAAACTGGCATAAGAAGCTTTATGATGCTCTTTGGGCAGACAGGATCACACCTAAAAGAGCCATTGGAATGTCCCCCTTTCAAGTAGTGTATGGAGTAGAGGCTCAATTGCCAAGTGATGGAACCTGCCACCTTGCACCTGATGAAGGCCATTGAAGACACTAGTTTCAGTGATGCTCTGGACAAAAGGATCATGTACCTGCACAAACTGAACGAGGATAGATTGGAGGTTGCTGACAGAATATCTGCCCACCAGCAGAAGGTGAAGATTCTGTTTGATAAGAAAGCTAGGAGCAGAGAGTTCCAAGTTGGTGATACCGTGCTGTTGTGGGACAAAAGACATGAACCTCGTGGTAGCCATGGAAAATTTGATTCTCTGTGGCTTGGACCTTTCAAGATAAGACACTTTGCTGGTAAGGACTCTTTCTATCTTGATTACATGGATGGTTCTCCCCTCCCACTTCCTTATAGTGGGCAGTATTTGAAGTTGTTCAAGTCCTAGGTGACTAGGGAGTCCCTTTGTATATTATGTACAGTGTTTTTGCTTTTTCTGCTTTTGGTGTGTTTCCCTTCTGTTGTGTGTGTTGCCCTCTGTATTGGTTTGTTTTTACTCCTTTGCCCAATGGATAAGGCACTGGTCTGCTTCACCGAGTTCTCTAAGTTCTTGCCTTGTCTCATTCTATGAATTTACACCAAGTCATCCCTGAAGGAGCCACTTGTCCACTCAAAATTCTCGCCCGATAAGAGTAAAATTTCAAAATTTTGAGTCTTAAGTGTTTTTCTCCGAGGTGCCTAAGTCGTGAAATCGAAAAAATCTATGTTTCGGGTCGCTTTTGTGTGATTTTCGGCCTGTCCGGAACTTTTGTCCCATCTCGTCCCAAGTACGAAAGTGTCTTTCGTTTCTCCGACCGCCAAAACCTCCGAATTTGTCCCATTTTTGGGCCTGTCGGAAGTTTTTGTCCCAAGTGCCCCAAAGCCAAAAATGCAAACTGTTCCATTTCGGCCGAATCATCCTTCCCGCGTACTTCGCACTTTCCTGTCCCGAATGTCCCAAGTAAAAAGTGCGAGTCGTTCCATTTTCGCCCGAACCGGCCGAACCGCGTACTCCGGAACTTTTCGTCCCAAATGTCCCAAGTTCGAACGGACCTGTTGTTCCATTTTCGGCCGATTCACCCGATTTTGTCCCAACTGTCCCGAGTTCCAAATTGCTCTCTGTTCCATTTTCGGCCGGTTCGCCCGGACCGCGTCCTTCGCGCAATTTTGTCCCAACTGCCCCATTTAAAAAAGTGCGAGCTTTCCCTATTTCGGCCGAGCCGGTCGAGTCGCGTACTTCGGAACTTTTTGTCCCGAATGTCCCAAGTCCAAACGGGCCCGCTGTTCCAATTTCGGCCGAAACACCCGAATCGCGTACTTCACACATTTTCGTCCCATTTGTCCCAAATACATTTGCGTCTTTCTCCTCGTTCGCCCAACGGCCGAGCCAGCGTGTTTCGCGCATTCGCTCTCACTCGCCCCAAGCGTACCAAGTGTCATTCACACTTAGTTTTTCCCGCTCGACCCGAATATGTTGTTTTTCAAAATATGAATTTAAGTTGCGGCTCTGATGCTATCAATCCGAAGATCAAATTTCAAGGACAGCTGGCAGAAGGACGAAGCTCTCAAGACGACTGGGTGCACAGGGCCAAAGACACTCATTGTCATCCTCAAGATGAAACGCTCGGCTCCACGTGGTGATCCAGAGTTGCAGAGCTGAGACGTTAGAAAGATTCAAGCAGCGGTTTCTGAAGATAGTGGGTCCTTCTCGTAACCGGACACCTCGTCTCCTTCTCCTTTCTTTTCTCTTCTTCCCTTTCTCTTCGTATTTTTGTAATCGCTAAGGTATCACATTAGCATTCCCTAACTATTCTTTAGTTAAAAGAAACGGTTACTTAAGAGTAACCGATTTGTAAGCTATATAATGGCCCTTCCACGCCATTTTACAGAGGAGGAAGAACTTGGATATTTGCTTTGAAAGTGTAAATAGATCTTAAAGAAATCAATACAAAAGGGCTTTCCATTCTTTGTCTATCTCGATTCTTGTTGCTTTTGTGTTTTCCTTTAATATTGTGAAGATCATTTTGTTCCTAACTTGTTTAGTCTCTCCGATTGCATACTGCTCAGCTTTTGCAAATACAAAGTGATCTTGTACAACCAAGAAGGAACTTTGTGTCCTTGATTAACAAATCAAGAAGGTTATTTATGGAACTTTGTGTCCTTAAATTTAATCTCATTCAACCAACGCAAATGATCTTGTCTTAAATCCTTTGAAGCTTCGCATACACGAAGAATTATTCTCGCCATCTATAATTCGAATGTTGCTATTCTGTCCGTCTTCTAATTCCCTTTCTTCAAACTTCCTTGTGTAATCGATAATCCTTGTAAAAGAACACTTTCATAATATCCGAGTTCGACCATAAAATAATGTTCGTACTTTTGTAAATAAGTCCGTTTCGTAATAAGGGAACCTCTCCCATTAAAGAGGAGGGACTTCTTGTCCCCTCGATTGCTCTTCTAAAAGTCCTATTTGAAAACCAACAGTATTCCCAATCAAAAACTTTATACGACATCTTTTATCTATGGTTACCTCATTCCATTTCTTGTACCATGATATATGATATGGATATGGGTGTTTCTCACATTTTAGATTGAATTTATCAACCATCACATTTGAAACCATATTTTAACAATGACCACCATCAATAATAATTTTACATACCTTTCCTCCATAGGTGCATCTTGTTTGAAATATATTTTTTCGTAACCATGGATCAACACTAACAACATCCTGTTATTTTTCCTTTCTTGGGGAACTCATCATCCTCATTTTCATGAGGGTTTCACCCAAGTCTGCAACAACCTCAATTTTTTCTTCCTCTTCACCTTCAACTAGATTTACTTGTGGTTGTTCTGTTGATGCAAAATTACAGCACCCCTTGAATGACCTGATTTCGAATGGGGCATCCGGTATAACCTGCATAACATGGGACTATTTCTCAATTTGTGGGACTTGTGAACTTGAGATGATCCTCTGGAGAAGGTCGAATTCCTCTGCCTAATTCTAATGGTAAAATACTTCTAAGGAAGGAAATGTAACTATCTACTCCTAATATAACAATTCCAAGGAACCAAGGAGAGAGAAAGAGCATGAAAATTAAGAAATCCTACACTACATGTTAGGTTGTGGAGCCTATTTTCATGTGTGAAAGTGTCAAAGATTATACACTAAGAGTACTTTACAGTTTCCACAGTTGTCTCACCAGGTGGTTCAGAGATCGTACTCAGTGCCCCTGAGCGGGGTTTTGGGGTGGCCTTCAAAGATCGTGGTTTCTGGGGTGCAGCCCGAGAAACATTTTTTGGGCCTTAAAACATGCCTGATATACTCGGGAATGATTTTCTGATATGGACGTGATTTTGACCTATAGATCAATGGGATGGTTTTTTCCAATGGTTTTGATACACATGGTTTTGTAAACCTGCTTAAGCAGTTGTCTACTTATATATTTTTAAGCATATGGTAGGATTATGCAAAAATTGTAGATGTGTTTTGAATTTAGGTGTGAATTCTATAGAGTTTGTTGAGCATAGCTCCAAACAGATCTCGGTATTGTATTGAGAGAGCGGTGGCTTGTAATAAAATCTCAGCAAGTGATTCTTGGTGGACGTAGCCCAAATTGGATGAACCACATTAAATACTATCTCTTTGAGTTTTGTTATTTTATTCTGCACTTTTATTTGAGATCTGTAATACTTTCTACATATTAGTTTCTACTGTTGCATTCTGTGAGAGATTATTCCACATATTTTATCCCTTATTTCCTCACAATTGGTATCAGAGCCTGGTTTGGTTTGCTGAAGTGTTGAATCGGAGGGAAATATTTATCTTGAGTGGGAGCTATGGTAGATGATGAAAGATCATGGGTTGATAAATTCAACTGGGAAGAATTTCAGTCTTTAGAAGATGCAGATGGAAGATTACCTTTATCAGAAGGATATTTATATCCCACTGTCTGAGAAGGTGAACAAACCCTCGAGCATGACAGATGCATAATGGGATTTTCTGGATAGGAAGGCACTTGGGACAATCCGGCTATGTCTTGCATCTTCGATATTATTTAATGTTTCAAAGAAAAAGACTACAAAATAACTTATGGATAGATAAGGGAAGTTTTATGAAAATCCCTCTACCCCTAATAAAAAAAATTAATGAAAAAGTTGTTTAATATGAAGATTTCTGAGAATGATTCAGTAGCTAATAATTTAAATGATTTTAATACGGTTGTAAATATACTAGCTTCAGTTACAATAGAATTTTATGAAGGATTTAGTGCTTTATTATTTCTGTGCTCTTTACCAGAGAGTGTGAATAGCTTGGTAATGGTGGTAAGCAACTCGGTTCCAACTAATTCAAAGTTGAAGTTTGAGGATGTTGTAGGGGTGATTCACCTAGTTTCCATTGAGTGTGGGCAAAAAGGTGGTAAATGGCCAGGTGCGGAGGTCCACCGAGTGCTGAGAATGATGTGGATGCGTGGAGGGTACCAGAAACATCATACATGCCCGAGTTTGGTGTGAGGCATGTTGCAGATCTGACAGGTTCGCATGGGATGTCAATGTGGCCGAAATAGTTAGTGCGGGACTGGGAAAGCTATGAGGAATGGTTCGGGAGAGATTGGTTCCCCATACTGGGGTAACCCCGTAATACATAACATGATGAATGAGGCAATAAGGATCACTGAGTCAGAAACCGTCTGCCAAGTCACATAGGGTGTGGTAGTCAAAGCATTGCAACATGTCCTCTACCAAAGGAAAAAAGGGAATGTCTCAACTTATTTAAAATATGTTATAAAAAAATTATAGGAAAAGGGTAATTAAAAAAAAATTCTTCCAGCTACCAAATTAATTCATAGTCCCGTAACAGAAAAGCCAAACTTGGGAAACTTAGAGAGCTACCTTCACTCAGATGGCATAAATTTTGCATTTCTTAACGAAATCATGTAAAAGTGGATTCATTTGATTTGTAGCCTAGATCTCTATACATATAAATCAATAAATTTTAATATTGATGGAGTTTAATTAAAGATAATTTCATAATACAAGATTAGCTCCTATAACAATTTTCGTAGTTGAAATAATAGTAAATAAGCATCGCCGCCATTTTTCTTCAGTTGCAAGTTATGAGATAGTATGGGATGGATTATTTTATGTCACATATCATAATTTTACAAAAGTTTGGCAACTTGAAAGTGGTTAGAAAGAAAAATTTGAGATTGCACTTCTCTCTCTTTTTCTCATTCTATAAATTATAAGGGGAGCTCATTTGTGACAAAGTTGGACAATTTTTGGTGTTGCCCCTTGCTCTTTCTCTCTCTTTCTTGGGTTGATGAGAGCTTAAAGCCTCCTCTCCAATAATTTTAATGGAATATTTTACCTCTTTCCCACCAATGATGTATTGTGCATACTTTAATGGAGAAATAGATTTATGTTTTGTGATGCATTTTATCCATCCTCTGCATGATTTGTTGTCTCTAACTTGCCTCTTCATTAATGTGGTATATTGTGCATATTCTTAGAGTTCATTGAATTTTTTAGGAGTTGTGTTTACTTAGGGATGAAATGGTGTGTTGTGCTTACCTGTATTTGGTCTATGGTGCATCTTGTACACCCTCTCCATTGCTCACTGTAGTCACAAAATCACACACTTACGATTAAATTTATACTGACGGGTATTTTAATTCATATAAGGATCTTGGGTGATAAATGTATTCACTAGTGACCCATTTCTAGGTCTTGTGGTTAGTTACTCATGTGTCATTGTGTATTTTCTGGATCAGTCATTAGTTGTCTCTGTAGTTTTGGCCATCTTTCAGGGTGTCTCAGATGTTGTAATATGTTTAGTTGTCATCTTTATGTTTACACTAGGGTGGCTAGGGTTGCACTGGGACACCCTAGGGCTCCTTAGGGTGTCCAAGTCCATGATTTTAGGCACCCGTGTCATTTTAATTTGTGGTCTACATTTTTTATTTTGAGGTCTACCCTAATGGTTACCCGTGTATTCTCCTAGGTCATTGTCGATAGTTTCAGGTCACTAGAGTGGAAATTTGAGCAAGACATCCCTATATAAACAAAGCATACTCACTACATTAGGGGAAAACATCTCACACATAAAGGGAAACTACATACTAAGGTAAGGGACTGCATTTGGGATTCTTTTGCATCTTCATCACACAAGGATAGGGGAAAGGGTTGTATTCTTTCCATTCCATCCACCATTTTGCATTCTACATCTAGTTATTGCCCCTACTACCACATCATTGGTGCTAAGGAATCCTATGCACAAAATTACACACACACACACATAGAACTTCATTGGTTCCAAAATATAGTGCAACACTTAGTCATAAGACCACTACTTTGGTAGCTGAGGTCAACCTGACCTATTCATATGTATTTCTCCTTTTTAGGGATTGGTGTTTTGGATAGGGTTTTGCAAGTAAATTTTCATACAATGGTTGCAACAATATAGGTTACATTATTGTGACACCTGAGTGATAGGAGCGAAGATAACATAGAGATATTGTGAAGGCACCCCAATACACTCCAAGAGGAATCAATACAGAAAAAGAATTATCATTTTCCCTTTCTGAAGTCATTTAATCATAGCTTGTCTAGTCTGTCATAGTCTAGTGCACAATCAGGTAAGTTATTTACATGTTAGTAACATATCCCTCTTATTTCCATGATTTCAATCCATTCAATTATAAAAGAAAAATATTTAGATTTAGCACTTCAATATAACACTTATATTTTCAAAAGTAGCCTAAATCAATCTAAGATTTCATGGAGCAGGAGCTGGAGATGCAACAGTTGGAGGGGCAGTTTCAAGGAAAAGGGACCAGCACATGGGCAACAAAATTATTATGTGAATTTCATCATGAGACGGTAAAGCTCATTCTAGGTTGGAGAAAGGAGGAACCGTTGTTAGAGACTCTCCATACTATCATCAATAGAGCCCAACAATGGTTTCATTCTTCTTTACTTGGTTGATTCCCAGGGCTTTGACCAAATATTAATTCAGTCAGTGAATGGGGAAAGAGGAAATGGGAATGAAAGATTGATGTTTGTGCTCTAAATGGAGAAGGTTTCCTTTTTTACTTCCAACTGAGCAGGATATGTAGAAATTTCAACTTGAAGGGCCGTAGCTTTTTGGAAATG
Source organism: Taxus wallichiana var. yunnanensis (assembly GCA_018340775.1). Taxonomy (NCBI): domain Eukaryota; kingdom Viridiplantae; phylum Streptophyta; class Pinopsida; order Cupressales; family Taxaceae; genus Taxus; species Taxus wallichiana. The sequence continues at coordinate 7,128,244 of CM031243.1, forward strand.
TGGATTTCACCTTCCATCTCTAGGAACTTTGTATACCTCATGATTTCTATTTCCAAACCCTTTTGGTTTGGATTAGGCTCCCAAGTCTTTCACTGGAATTATGGGAACCAGAGGTGTTTTGGGGTATTGCTAGATCAATGATAATGCTTATAGATGTGAATCTGTTATCCAAAATTCATCCCTCAAGGTAATTTTGATAACATGCATCAAATTATTCAGTCCCGAGAAAGTAGATTGATTCAAGGCCTGAAATCATGTTTTTTGGGGCCCCCTCGGCTTCTCTCTAACTCTCCCATCCAAAAAGAAATCCCAACGAGTTAGAAAATGGAAAAAAATGCAAAAAATAAGGTTGCAGGATTGTTTTAAAGCATTTCGGGTCTAAAGGGTTCAGTCATACTAGTGCGGGTCATACTGAGGTTTGTCGTACCAAGTTTGGGGCCGAAATACAAAGAAAATCAGCTAAGTCAGACATTTTTGTCCCAGGCGGTCCGCGGGACAATTTGGGACGCCGCGACGCCGGCATGCGTGAAAATCAAATAGCCAAAGGTAATAAAAATCATCTAAGTCTTTTGTTTCACACGGTTTGGGACATCCATGACAAAATTACTTAATGGGATGTGAATTGGCCGACGTTCACGAAAGACGGTCCACTTCGTGTAGTTCGGGGATTTTCATCTAGGACATCCGGGATAGTTGGTGAAGTAGGACGCAAGGGACAACGAAAAGGCCACAAAGAGACAAGGAAGCCCAAATCAGCTGATGCGGGAGAATGTGTTAGGGACAACAGACAAAAGTACACGAAAAGTGAAACAATTGAAGGCAAAGAAGAAAAGTCAATGTTTGACCCGTGAACTTCAAACGGCCATATCTTTTGAGTCTCGAGCTCCGATTTTCACAAAATTGGACTTTCTGGAACTTCAAATTGGAATTTAATGAGGGTAGATATATTTAATTAAAAGAAACATATTCGCTCCAAATAGCCTAATACTCATTCCCTTCGTGATGATAGAAAATGCTTGCTGCACTCCAAAATATCGGGCCGCACTCGTAAGGCCATAACTTTTGCATTTCTCAATGAAATCACATAAAATTGATACCGTTGGAATCGTGGTTTCAATTCAGATGCACAAAAATCAAGAAATTATTGATTTTATGAGACATTGATTGATATTTTATAGAAAATGTGGTCGGGTTCATAAATGATGTTTTATTTGGTAGTTGGGAGTGCAATTAAGAGGCATGGTCACCATTCTTTATCTAATGCAGCACTGGGGACAAGTATGGGGAGCCTTTTGAAAGTAACATAAAATAATTTTATTCCATTTAATTCCTCTTAAAAGTGGTTGAAGGACAGATTTCGGGATTTCCATTTTCCCTTCTCTCTCTCTTCTCATTTTTTCAATAAATTGGAGTGTTGGGCTCATTATAAAGGGGAGGTAGTTTTGTAGCAAATCTCTCGCCCAAATTACTTTGTGAAGCCAATGTGTTGTAGGCCCTTATTGTGTATTCCTTGCATGGTGATCTAGGCCCTTACCTTGTAACCGATTGAACTCAGGCATATCAAGAAGTAATAAAATACAAGTTTGTGGATGTATCTTCCCTTGTTGTGTTTTCTTGCATTCTTCTTGCCCCTTAAACCTTGATTACAAGAATATTTTGTCTATTATTTTGTTATTTCAGGGATCCATTATCATTGTGTATGATTGAATATTGTTGTAAAATGCATTCGCTAGATTATAGAGAATCTGTCATCACTCTTCTAGCGTGCACTTTGCTTCGTATCTCATACATTTGAAGACTACTCTCACACCCTCCTCTTTCGTGTATCACCACCGTAGTGTACGCTTTTATTTTATGCATTCTCTCTCCTTGGTCCCTTGGAAATTTAGATTAGAATAGTTAGTTTCCCTTCATTAGAGTAGATTGTGGCATAAGGTGTAGTTTAGAGCAAGAACCATCTTTCTCTGGAGGTCTATCTCAAGTAGCAAGTCCCACAACTTGGGGGATAGTACCCATGTTATCCAATCACACCGTGAGTTCAAGTATATAAACTTGTATAAACATAGGGGTGCATGTGATTTGGTGATAACAGATCCTACTACAAAAAAATGCTCTAGACTCATTTTTGCCAATCTTTACATCAATATTACTATGGGCTTCAAGATTCCCACGAGAATTTTCGAGTTCACCCAATGGGGAATGGGCACATGATATTGATTTTTATAGATCTAAGATCTTATGCAACAAGTGTAGAATAGTAAGATACGAAATGAAATATTATTATGGACCTATGGAACCGCCTATTAAATTCAAGTCATTTCATAGTGATGATGAAATGGATTCGGATGAGGAGGGAGAATTTATTGAACATGAGGTTAAATCCCACAGGGCATATCAAATGATGCCTTTGGTGAGATTTGAACTTGTTGTAGTGGCTTCTCTTGAAAATCATGCTAATGTGTCTCCGCACTAGGTAATACGGTGGTGGGGGTGAGTTTTAAACCTAGGGCGAGGATGGATCGTGAAAGTGGGATGGGGAGATTTGATGTTGTTGAGATCGAGAGAATGGGCTAGAGGGCAGGAAGACCATTCTAAAATTGGTTTAAAACTGCAAGCTTTAATGGCTCATTTGGTTGATGTGCATGTTGGTTGTAGTTTGTCATTTAAAGGTCAAGTGGTTGATTAAATTAATAGAAAGCTTGAAGTGATCCTTGGACTAGATTCACCTAAAAATTTGAGCTCTTCAGAATCGCCTGTTGATGTGGGCTCGATGGAAGTCCACTATAACAAAAATTATGGAATGCAAAGCTCTCTTTTTTGTTGTTTTTGGCTTTGTTGACCGCTGGTATAGGTCAGTCCTTTGGTTTTTATTGCATCATATTTTGCTCCATTGTGTCTCTTATGATGTATCTCTCTTTGTAAGGCCTCTGGGAGCCATAATCCCTTCTTTTTTTCCAAATCTAATAAAAACACTTAGTTTCTATTTATATTAACTTATAAAATAGCTATAAAACCTAAAACCCTATTTTTAGTAAATCAATATGGTGAACCCATCCTTTCGAACAACATTATTTTCTTATCATCTTTCATTAGCATAACTCTTCTTTTATTATCATGTCACATTTTAGTGTCAATCCTATTTATGAATAGGCTACCATCGTTGAACTTATAGCTTTATATAGTGTGTAGTGCCCACTTCCCTTTGACACCTTTTGATACTAATCATTATACTGTTGATTTCATTATGGACATGATTATGGACTTTATTATAGTATGATGTTAGATGTTAGATCATGGATTATTGTTGACTGTGATTTAGTTATGATGCATGATGATCATTAGAGACATTTTTATATATTGATGATGATATGTCGTTTAACATGGTTATATTATGGATGTTGTTCGGATGTGTTATTTGGATATTGTGGGTAGACCTAGAAATGGAAATTATTTGATGATGATATAGTTGTTGAGTAAAATTGTAAATGATCTTGTTGGTTGGTTGGATGTTGTTGTGATCCATATATCTAGATGATTTTAAAATTTTATTTATATTATTTTTGATGTTTTGATGTGGCCACGAGGCCGAAGGAGGTATTTGTGTTTGGCAGGTTACAATATCACAACAAACATCGAGACATCGAGGGATTGGAGACCAACCACATTAGAATTCTAGATGAAATCAACAAGGTCACCATGACAACTTGTATTGTTTGTGTGTGTTTGTATTTTTATGGATTCCCATTGGGGGATCACCTTTAAATGTGACCAAGGGGTTTTATGTATTTCTTTTATTTGGTCCCCTTGTTAATGTTTGCATGTGTTTATTTTGTGGTGCATTTACCCCTTTCATTAATTATTTAATGTGGTGTTAATATTGTGAGTAATCATGTTGTTAAGTTAATTAATTAAAATATATCATGAGAAGGTAATTAATAGAGTTGTTGGTCTTGGTTTGAGTGTTGTAAGAGATGTGTAAGTGATGTGTAAGTTGATTTTAGAGTATGAAACACTCCACCTTCTTGGAAATTCGAATTTGTCCTTGGAGGCTATTTTTGGAGGCTTGTGGGACAAGTCAAACTTGTCCCATACCTCTTAAATTTATTTACCAACCATACCTATGGTTGGAGAGTTGAATTTAGACTTTCTTTATGCATTTTGAGAAGACAAATTTTAAGTTTTAATTGTACTTTTCTTACATGGTTTTAATTTCAGTCGTTTGGGGTGTGGGTTGGATTTGAGTATGTAAGTAAACTGTCATATTATTCACCCACCTATTTATTATGCATTGGATAATGAATTTGCCTTTTGTGTTGGGGTTGAGGATGTGTGATGTGGCATCCTACATGGATCCACCTCATCCTCTTCTCTTCCCTCTTCTATAAAATTTGAATTGATTGCCTTGTTTTGGGTTGCTTCACTTTTGGAAACTCCTTTTGGGGAAAATTCTTTTACTATTTTGGAGCTCTTACTTTGGAGAAGTTTTTGGAAGATTGTTGCATGCTTGTGCTTGGCTGATTTGGATTGCTTGCATTGGGTTAAAGCATGTTTTTTGTAACTTGGAACAACTCCATCATGGAGAGGTAGGAGCTTGGCTCTCAAATGCTTATTTTTGTTTATGAAATTGTTATTGTTGTGGATGTTTTGGCATGCTTGTGGGATGTTGGGTAGATGGCCTAGGAATGGTGTAGGAGAAGACTATGGGGTTTATTTTGTGGGAGGCATAAGTGTTTTGGGGATGTATAAGTGTGGAGAGAGTTGGGATTTGGGTTCCACCTTACAAAGAAATAACATGCATTTATTTACTCGTTATGGGGTGAAATAAGAGGTTGAGAAGGGATAAGGGAATGTGAGAAATAAGGGGTACTTGGGGGAGCCATAACAACATCTCAGGGCTTTGATATACTATATTATGGTTGTTTGAAATCAGGTGGTGATACCCATTTCCCCTTTTCGGAGGCATAAGTAGCATCCTCCATGGTTTATTGCTCTTTTGGCTTGCTTGATGAAGCCTCAGTGTTGTTTGTCATGCTTTAATGAAGTTGTAAACTACATTTTGTTTTTGGACTATGTTTTAAATGTAAAAATGTTGTGGGTTGTGGAAGCCCTTGTTGCCATGAGTTGAATCACATCTTCTATTACATTATGTTTGGGGCTCGGGGGCCAATGAAAAAGGATGGATTCTCTTTTTTATTCAATTTCTTGGTGGGTGGAGAGCGTTTTCCTTTCCCTCCCTTTTTGTGATCAGAATTGGAAGAATGATAAATTTACATGTTGTTGTTCTAGAGCAAAGGAAGAAAAAAAGAGAAGTTTGACAGTCCCTTGTTGAAATGAAATCTTATTGTAACCTTTCCCACTTGAAGTGGATGAACTTGTATATGTTTTGTAATGGAAATATGTTGTATTGAATATGAAAGTTGTAATTTTTAAATGTAAAGGAAAGATATACTTTGTTTCTGTCTTGAAAGAAAGAGATGTATTTTGTATATTGTATTGTGAAAATCAACAAAAAAGAGAAGTTGTAAAAGAAGGAAATCTTGTCTTTTGAATAAAATTTGCATTTCTTTCCACAATTGGAACTACTGCTGTTTAAAATCTGAGTTTGAAATATATTTGAAATCTCTGTTTGAAAGGAAGAAATGTGTGTGAGGAAAATACAGAACTCTATCTTTTGAAATGTGTAAAATTGGAAATCAGAATTTCATTTTGGTTCTGAATAGTTTGATTTGAATCAACTAAATGTATTAGATTAGAATTGGAATGAATTCTAATACTTGGAAGATGAAAATGGCAAATAGATCCTTTAAAATTTGATCTCTATTTTGTATTTTCAAATTGGCAAATACTTTATCCAAAAATGCATAGTTAACCTGCAACAATGAAATAACAAATTAAATGATTAAATTGAAGTAGTATGCCCTAAATGAATTCAATTGGACAAAAATACTTAAGGAATTTCTTAGAAAACTTAGCAAAATTAGGCTCAAACCATTTTGTTGTCGTTTTGCTGTCAAAGTTTTTTTTTTTTTTTTAAATGGGAGTCAATCAAACAAACTTACCTTCCACATCTAAGAAAAATTCTCCATGTCTAATTGACATGTTGAGAGAGGAAGAAGATCAATTGATTAAAATTTCATAAATTAAAATTTTCCAGCTTGCCTTTTCAAAGCCTACATATCGTTTTCATTAAATTGACCCCTTAAACATAATCAAAATAAAAAAATTATGGTTCATGTGCAAAGAGGATGTCGAGATATTTCCAAAAAGTCATTGTTTTCCCAAAAACAATCTCCCAATAAAAATTTATGGCCTTATAAAGTTTTACTTCATTTTGGCTTAAAAAAACATTCTAACTGTTAAAAAAAAATTAGGAAACATTTCCTCGTAGACCCATGGCCCAAATGTTCCTTTTGTGCTTTCTCAATCAAAAATTCCAAAGGAACAAAATCCCCTACCGCTTTGCTAACCCGCAAGCCTTTCCTTTTGTCAAAAATTGTCTAAGTTTTAAAAATAAATTTTGTAAAATTTCCCTCGTGGACCCATCGCCCCACTTTTGCCTTTTGGTTTTATTTCACACAGGCCGGGCTTTGAGAAAGAACATTTAAATTAACCTTTAAATTTTTGGAATTTTTTTCTAATTTTCCCTATCGCCCGCCTCCGCCCGTAGCCAATAAGGTGCTACCACGTGGCATCATGAGGTGCTTTGGTGGAGGAGCATATCCTTTAAAAACTTAGCGCTTTGGAAATTTTTGGGAATTTTTTTAAGTTCTCCGTTTCAAGATATGTCAACCCACGCCCAATGGATGGTCGACATGTGTCTCATGACGATTGTCGGCAAAGGAACGTAGAGTTTCAAACCTTTAAACCTTTTTCTATTAAAAATCTAAATTTTCTAAAAATGCTCTGACAAATGCCCAATGGGCCACAACCAACCAAAGATTAACATGTGGTGCCTCAAGCGCGCAATGAGGCGCGGATCATTTTGATGCCTTAGTGCTTTGGCAGAAAATGATAAAAGTCTTAAATTTCTCCAACGGCCCAACTTTCCGCCAAAGTTTGGAAAAGCCAACACATGTCCTTTGGGCTCGAGGGTGTTTGGAGGAAAATCGTGGCTTTTTTTCCCAAAAGGGAAAAATTGCTAAAGTTCTTCCCCGCTCCGCTAGCCCGCACATGGGAAAAATTTGCTTCCCCACCCCACCGGTTTGCATTCCTCCTCCGGGTGAAATTCTTTTCAAAGCTTTGCATGCCCGAAGCCTGTAGAAAATTTTCTTCCCTCGGGCTTGTAGACCCACGCATGGGAAAAATTTCTTCCCTGTGCCTACATACCTCGCAAGATGGGAAAATTTTCCTCCCTAAGCCTCGCAGGCCCACTCTTGGGGAAAATTTTCACCCCAAGGCCCACCGGCCCATAACTTGAGAAATATGAGGAGTTAGGAGGACTTATTTATATCATCGGAAAGGTGAGGAAATTTCCTATCTAATGGAAATGTTTTTGGGAAGTTTTGAGTGCGTTAATTTTGAGAAAAATCAAGTTGAATATTTTAAGCCTGTTAGAGAGTGGTATAGTGAGAAATTACCCTCTTAACCTAATTGATTAATCTAACCCTAAGTTTGGACCTTGTGATATTTTATAATTATTGTATTAATAAAAATATAAGATATTAATAGTATTTGGCTTGAAAACTTTCTTGCAACAACTGTTGTCTTGTAACCTAGTTGTAGACTCTTTTAAACAAAAAAAATTATTCCATATTTTTCCTAACTAATCCTAGGTTGTTCTTAGGTCTCAAGTGGGTTGTTTTTATGGGCATTACATAGTGCTCCTATTACGTTATGCGATGTTACTTCTAATGTGCCAAAATCCCCGATAGTGTATTTATTAAAAAATAATAATAATAAATCAATAAGTAAATTATTGTGAGCACTTTGGAATATTATTATGTAGTTCCAAAATTAAAAGTGAAAAGGTTTAATTGGAGAGAAACTTGTTGAGAAAATATTATTTATATTAAACTAATTGGAAATTTACCATTGTAACCTTTGGAAATCCAATCGAATTGGGAAAATTATTATTTAAATGCCTTGTAAGACTTGTTGACGATCCTGGAGGATTAAAATATTTTTGAAATTTCAAAGAGCTTGTGGATATTTTTCAGGGAAGCTAGGTTTGTAAGTCAGGCTGTGGGAAGGAGGGAGGGGCTCTAGAGGAGTCGTAACTAAGGGTAAAGAGTACAACTCTAGATGGTTCCTGGCTAGGGCATGGGTTTGTGATTTTAAGCATATTTTCTTCCCCTCATTAATGTGGCCATGGTTCTGGTGCTTACATCCAATTGGACCAGGAACTAACATAGAAAATCCATTGCTAAATTGAGATAAGTTCCTTCTCTGTATTTTGGTTGTATATTGTGTAAATTAAATAAAGGAGTAAATTATTATGGTTCTTTTATTTGTAATATTTGTTGGAATCAATATTTAATGTAGTGCCCACTTCCCTTCGAAACTTTTAATATTGATCATGATACTGTTGACTATATTATGGACATTATTATAGTTTTGATTTAGTATGGTGTTATATGTCAGATCATGGATTATTATTGGCTCTGATTCATATATGATGCATGATGATTGTTAGAGACATTTTATATAGATGTTACATGTTGTTGGAAATAATTATATCTATATTTATGGATGTCTTTTAGGACATGTGATATTTGTATATATTGAGTAGACCGAGAAAATTGAATTTAAAAATTGAGTAGTCAGATATATTCACGTATCTAGATGATTTTGTAAATTTAATTATATTTATATTATTTTGGACGTTCTGATATGGCCACAAGGCCAAAGGAGGTATTTGTGTTTTACAGGTTAAAATATCACAACAAACATTAGGGGATTGGAGACCAACCACATTGGAATTCTAGATGAATTCAAAAAGGTCATCATGGCAACATGTTTTGTGTGTGTGTGTGTTGTATATGTTAGGGATTCCCATGGGGGGATTACCTTTGAATGTTACCAAGGGGATTTATGTATTTATTAATGTGTTTTCTTTTATTAATGTTTACATGTGTTTATTTTGTGGTGCTTTTACCCTTTTCATTAGTTATTAAATGTTGTGTTAATGTTGTGAATAATCATGTTGTTAAAGTAAACAAATCAATATGTCATAAGAAAGTAATTAGTGAAGTGGTTGGATTTTGTATTAAATGTTGTAAGTATGTGTAAGTGACCTTGTAAGTGATGTGTAAGTTTACTTCTGAGTGTGAAACACTCCACCTTCTTGGAAATTCGAATTTTTCCTTGGAGGCTGATTTTGGAGGCTTGTGGGACAAGTTAAACTTGTCCCATACCTCTTAAATTTATATACCAACCTTACCTATGGTTGGAGGGTTAAATTTAGAATTTTATAATGCATTTTGGGAAGACAAATTGTAAATTTTAATTGCACTCTTCTTACATTTTATTAAATTCAGTCCTTATGGGGTGTGGGCTTTTGGAGTGTGTAAGTTTATTGTCATATTATTCACCCACCTCTTTATTGTGCATTGGAGAATGAATTTGACTTTTGTGTTGGAGTTGAGGATGTGTGATGTGGCATCCTACATGGATCCACCTCATCCTCTTCTCTTCCCTCTTCTATAAAATTAGAACTCCTTGCTTTGTTTTGGGTTGTTGAACTTTTTCTTATTTCTTTTGGGGAATTCTTTTGCTGTTTTGGAGCTCTTGCTTTTGGAGTAGATTGGAGACCATTGCATGCTTGTTGGTTGTTGATCTTGGACTATATTTTGGCATTGGAAACCTTTTTGTTCTTGGAACAAACTCCATCATGGAGAGGTAGGAGCTTGACTCTTTAAAAATTCTTCTTTCTTTTGTATGCATGTATGAAATGGTGAATGTTTTTTGTGTGTTTGTTGGCTGGTTGGGTAGATTACCTAGGAATGGTGTAGGAGAAGGCTATGGGGAATCCATGTGGGGAGGGGCATAAGGGAATGCCAGTGGCATCAAAATTATTGTGGAGGGAGTTGGGATAGGGTTTCCACCTTGGAAAAGAAATAGCTTGCATTTCTTACTTTGTGGGGGGCATAAAGAGGGATTGTGGGGGCATAAGGATATGTGAGATGATATATATTGGTGGGTTGTTACAGGTGGTTACCCATTTCCCATTGGGAGGCATAAGCAGCTTCCCCCATAGTTCCTTGCTCCTTTGGATTTCTTGATGGATACTTAGTCTTGTTTATATATTTTGATGTAGTTGTAAACTAAATTCTATTTTGAACTGTGTTTTAAATGTGAAAACTACATGTGTGTTTGTGGAATCATGTTGTTGCCATGAGTTGAATCACACCTTCTATTACATTGTGGTTAGGGCTCGGGGCCAATGAAGAAGTATGGCTTCACCTTTTCATTGGATGTCTTGGTTGGGTGGAGAGCGTTGCCTTTCCCTTGCCCTTGTTTGTGATCTAAAAGGAAAAATTCATATGATGTTGTTTTATAGAGGAGAGAAAGACAGTTGACAAAGATTTACCTTAAATAAAATCTCATTGTAACCTTTCCCACTTTGGAGTGGATGAATTTGTAAATGTTTTGAAATGGAAAGATGTCAGTATGGATCATGAAATTTGTAAAGTGAAATGAAAAAGAGATAGAATCTATTTTTGCTTTGAAAGAATGTGAAGGAAATGTAATCAGTATAATGAATTTCAGAAGTATGAAAAAGGAAGTTGTAAGTTGTCCTTTGGAATCAATAAATGGTGTCTCTATTTCTTTTTCAATGTTATATTGAAATCTAATCATTTAATTATTACTGAAATCTCTTTTTGAAAGAAAGAAACAGGAATCTATTATTTACATTCAAGAAATTGAAAGATGTACAATTGTATATTTGAAATCAATAAAAGATTGCACTAACTTTATCAATTTACAGTGTTTCATTGAACTTGATCATCAATTTGTGATTTGAAACCTCTATTTGGAAAATTGAAAGAGGAATACATATGAAGGAAATATATGGAACTCTGTTCTTTTGAAATATGTTAAAATTAGAAATCAAACCTTGCATTTTATTTGTTAAATGGTTTTTTTGTATCAACTAAATGTCTTAGGCTGGAATGGAAATGAATCTCCATATTTGGAAGATGAAAAATGATAAATAGCCCTTTTAAATATGATCTTTGTTTTAAATTTTAAAACTGGCAAATAATTTATCTAAAATGAACTTAGTTGGAACACTCGGAAACAATAAATAACATTGAAACATTGAAATCTAACATGTCATGATATACATGAACTCAATTGGACTAAAACACTTAAGGAAAAAAACTTGAAACATTGCAAAACTGGGCCCAAACCTTTCACAGTTATTTTGTTGTCTGAAGTTGTAAAAATTCGAATTAGAAATTAATCAAGCAAAATTACATTCCAATACATCCTAAAACTATTCTTAGAACAATCCTCCATGTTTATTTGACATGTTAAAGGAGAAAAAATGACAAAATTTATAAGTTAAAATTTACCAGTTTGCTTTTAAAAAGCCTACAGGCCATTTTTAAAAAATTGACCCCTTAAACTTTATCAAAACAAAAAATTAATGAGCTCTATGCAAATAGGATGTTGAGATCTTTCGGAAATTCCTAGTTTTCCCAAACTCGGGGCTCTCTATAAAAAGTTATGGCCTTCTAAAGTTTTTCACTTGGCGGTAGAAAATTTTGGGAAAATTTTCCTAGTGGGCCCATGCTGCCACGAATTTTTTTCACTGGGACTTAGAAAAGTTTTGGGAAAATTTACAAAGTTTCTCTCGCCTCCCCAAAGGCTCGCAGCCCAATCGGGAGGCTACCCCATGGCACCATAAGATGTTAGCAGATGGGCGGATCCCCTTTTTAACTTAGCGCTTTCAGAAAATTTTGGGAAAATTTTCAAACTTTTCCCCACCGCGTCACTCTTTGCCCAGCCCAATTAGCACTTTTAAACCTTAGCAATTTTTAAAAAATTCTTGGAAAATTTTCTTAGTTTCCCTCCACCTCCCCACTAGTCTACGACCAATAGGGTGATAACATGTGGTGTCATCTTGGAGTAGTGGAGGTGTGCGGGAAGTTTATCCCCTTGTGTTTTGCAACTTGAAAGGCTTAATTCCTTAAATCTCTCTAATGGCCCGAATTTCCGCCGAGTAGCTTTTTGGGCCAACACATGTCCTCTTCAGGCCCATGGGCAACGCAGAGGTAAAATGTGCTTTTTCCCCAAAAAGGAAAAAAAAAAATGCCAAAACTCTTCACCGACCCACGCAAGGGAAAAGTTTCACCCCACCAGGCCCACGGAGGCCCACCCTTTGGGGAAAATATTCAACCCAAGACCCTCGAGCCCATAACTTCAGAAAAATATGAGGAGTTAGGAGGAATTCTTTATATCAAAGGAAAGGTGAGGAAATTTCCTATGTAATGGGAGTAATTTAGGAAACTTTTGAATGTGTTAAAGTGTGATAAAATTAAGTCCCGAAACTTTAATCCTCAGAGGTTAAGGAGTGGGTTTGGTGAAGAATTACTGAAATCTGCGAACCTAATTGAAACTTCTAACCCTAAATTTTGGACCTCATGGACTCTAATAATTATTAATTAAATAAAATTATACTCTAGTAGATTTGAATTGTTCCCGAACTCGTTGGGGACAATCTGTTGGCTTATAACATGGTCAGAGATTCTTTTAATCAAAAAAATTCTTCCATAATTTTCCTAATCGATCTTAGGTTGTTCTTGGGTCTCAAGTTAGTTTTTTTAACGGGTGTTACATTTAATTTAACTGTGATATGTAACTATATTAAGTGATATTGTATTGCTAATTTAATTTTATAGTGCGGTATTACTTCTTTTGTGTTGATTTCCATAAAACAAAATAAATTTCACACAGGTGTTTTATGGTTGGTTATTTAAAATTAATTCTAGTTTATATTAAAGTAAAATTGTTAGCTCTTGTTTCTACTTGTATATTAAAGTCAAAATAAAATACTCAAATTATTTTAGTGCATTTCAATAGTTAACTTCCAGCTGGACTTAGTGAATATTGATTTGCACAAATAAATAAAGAAAATAAATTTTCATTTGTTTTATTAATATATGGCTTTGAAAACCATGTAAATGATTAAAAAAAGACTAGCATGTAAATTTTATATTTTGTAAACCCATTTTAAAAAGTTCTAACCACTTTAAAATATTAACTTACCCTTATATTAAAACCATCATATTTAAGTGTGATCATTTATGTTTTAAAGGATAAGTAAATTCAATTTACCTAAGGTTTTATAGGAGACAATCCAGAATAGGAGTAATTTAAATGGGGCCAAAATTCAATTCTAACTATTAATATTTAAATTATGGGTTATGTAACCTATGTCTATCATATGTTAAGTGGTTAATTAAAATAAAATTACCACCTAACCTAATTTTAAATTTTAAATTAAATTTAACCTATAGATTTGGCCTAGGTCTTCGAACCCATATTTAAAATCTTATAGGATTTGAATTATAAATTGAATAAACTATAGTAATTGTGCCACATTCATATTGATGCTTAGTATTAAATTCTAAACCTTGTTTTTTTAATTAAAACATAGATTATTAAAAATCATATATTTAAAAATATTTCATCATCATTAATTTATTAATGTGGAGAAAAGTCACATCACATTTTTCTATCAGAGCCATTAATCCAATAAAAAAATCTACTTCTCGTAGAAATATTACAATTTTTATTTTAATACTTTTCACATAATTAGATTTATTTTTTTATTGTTTTCTTAGTGCGTGAAAATATGTAAAATTAATTTACCTAATGTTTCATACAGAGACAACACTCCTTGAAAATAGGAATTCAATTTTTCCTATTGGCTCATACTAATTTAATGTCTCCCCAGTATTGTGTTATTAATTTTTAAATCTCTATTGTTTGATATAAATTTTATCTTTGTCTAAATATATTCTTTATTAAAAAATGTTGAATAAAAATATATATACTACAGTTTAATTTTACTAAATGTTTAAATTTAAAACCTATTTAAAATTGTTATTTTTAACTTTATACTATAATAGAATGTGAGCTAATTTTAAATTAAAACATAGTATTAAATCTATTTACGTTTAAATACTTGCCTATATTAAATATATATTATATTATTTTCTAATCTATGCATATTAACTACCAAACCATGTATGCATGTCTACTTTAAAAGCAATACGTAACTGAACTAGA
>CM031243.1:7142581-7211459 GCA_018340775.1 Taxus wallichiana var. yunnanensis
CCATCCAAATGTTCTTTTGGAGTACAAGAGGTAGAATACTTGGGTCATATTGTATCCCATGAAGGTGTAAAAGTTGATCCTCGAAGATCAAAGCTATGGTGGAATGGCCAAGGCCCAAAAATCTTGAAAATATGTGTGGGTTCCTAGGACTAACAAGGTACTACAAAAGATTTGTGCGGGGATATGGTAGAATATCAACCCCACTCACTGCATTACTAAAGAAGTATGCCTTCCAGGTGGGAGAAATAGCCACTAAATCCTTTGATTTGTCAAGGAAGCCATGTGTAGCACTCCAGTTTGGCTACTCCCAACTTCTCAAAACCTTCATTGTTGAATGTGACGCTTTAGGATCAAGTTTGGGAGCAATTATAATGCAGGAAGGTAGACCAATTTCATTTGAGAGTCACAAATTCAAAGGATTTTTTTTTCTCAAACCTGTATATGAGAAAAAAATGATGGCTATTCTTCATGCGGTCAAGTAATGGAGGCCCTATCTCATGGGTAGACACTTCAAGGTAAAAACTGATCATGATAGTTTCAAATACTTTTTGGAGCAAAGGTTATTGTACGTACCCAAAATTGTAAGGTACTATATTGCCGAACAGTGTAACAAGTTCCCCAATGATGATACAGGTATCCTCGCAAGGTGTTCGGGATCCGGAGAAGCCCTCGGAGTATGCGTTAACATCCCGCGTGCCCCGCTTAGCCCCTGTGTCCTTTTTTTCCCCTTTTTCCCTCTTTTCTTGGCCTTTTTCTCTCTTGATTCTGAAACCGCCGCCCACTGGCGGCGGTCTCGTGACCGCCGCCCTGATCAAGGCGGCGGTCCTATAACCTCCGCCCGCCTTTCAGGGCGGTCCCCGCACGCGTTTTCTAGAAAGCGCTTTGACACGACTCACGTAAAATATCAACGTTTCACCAGCTTTTCTTTGCCGACTTGGGCTTGCATTTATGTTTTTGGTCCCCTGGAATAGTGTTTGGCCATTGTTTATGGTTTTTAGAGTTCAGTTTGGTTTTGATCTTTGGGTGAATGAAAGCTATAAATAAATGGTTTGTGCACAAGCAAATGGTCTGCCCCTCATTCACTTCTCATCCTCGATTTTCATAGTTCATCTTTTATTCTCGTTTATAAGCCATAGTTTTAATTCCTTGCATGCTTAGTTAGCATTGCTTTAGCTATTAGTAAGCCACATATCCATCTTGTGCAGTAAAGTCTTCGTTATTTCACCCAATCCGGCCTCGAAGTTTGTCTCGAATTTTCTTTGCATTAGATTTAGCTTTCATTTTGCTTAGAGTGTTTGGTTTAGTTCATTATATGTCTAGTTAGCATTGTTCAACTGTTGGTAAGCCACATATCCAGCTTGTGCAAACGGTGTTGTTGTTTTATCCAATCCATTGGAGTAGAATAGCTTAGGAAGCCATTAAAGTTGCAGGTTTTGCTCTTCAAACAGATAGTTTCGTGTTAAGTCGCTTTATGTTGCATGACTCGCAAAGTAAAATCCCGCTAGGAATTACATAAGCCAAGCTCTGTACTCTTGCGCTATCCCTCTCCTACTGAATTTCAGTCTGCATTCTGAGCTGTCCTTGTCCCAATATCTACTTTTGTCGATGCTAGCATTACACGCTTTTCTGGATCCACGTGAACACGAAAGAACGAGGAGATCACACTGAGGGGACAAGATCACACACACCATCAGATTCACCACTGTTCTGTGGAATCCAGGTTTTAACTTTCAAAGTTCTAGTTAGAATCATATCAAATAAAGTAGTTAATTGCTTCATTTCAGTAAATTCTATTCTCGATATTGCCAGGGAAGCTGTGAGGATTGATAGTTTCTGAGAAACTATGATTCACTCCTCACTTCTGAGGTAGGATCGAGAATCTTGCAGATAGATGAGCTATTTCATTTGTTTAGAATAAATCTACAAATTGCACAGACAAATAACTACACTCGGTTATTTTGTTTGTTTTAAATTGTTATTTAGTTGTTATTTCTAGATACGTTTAAATAAATAGATGCTTTCCTTAAATTCTTAAAAGATTTCTTAGAAAAATAGAAGTTATATATGTTTTAGATTTATTCCACGTAATTAGAATTTGCTTTGTTACAGTTAGATTTACATTTTATTTTGTATGACAATCACGGGACCTCGAGAGCCCAGGGAATACATATTTGAGCCAATCGTGCCTCAACCAAACCTCGTCACAGCAATAGTTGACATAGACCAAAATCTCATAATACAAGTATTCCAAACAACAACAGATTTACAACTGATCAGTTCTCAGTTGAGAGGGTTAAACATAGAAGACGACCAAGCACACACGTTTTGGTCAAACCAACCAAACTACAGATTACCCTAGGCAAACATTCACATGACTATAGAAGGGTTCGAAAGAGAACAAACCTTTGGTTGTGATCCTTTGGTCCCACAGCCAGTGCAGGAGACACTCTCACAGACATAGATACTAGTTTAAGGATCCAGTTACACGAACGCCTGTGAGATATTCTGAGAAGATCACACAGTTATTGGTCCTAAACATAGAAGCCGAGAAAGTGTACGATTCATCGGATACTAGGGATTAGGACTTGATTTCGTACATGACCATAACCGGGACCGCAACAACCAAGAGCCTATGGTTGTGATCCACAGATCTCACAGCCCAATGAATCCACAAGTCAATCAGATATAGACGTTGGCCTATGCACACTAGTATTCCAATCCACTCCACTTCCACCCATCATCATCGAGCAATTGTCCTTACTGGATATAACGGCTAACGAAGCTAGAGAATTTTGGACTAGGCCAGAAAATCGTCCGTAGAGTCAATTATTTTCACCATCCACCATATGACCTTATCTGGAGACATACACGAAACTATCCTAGGTCATTTCTCACGTATTCCACAACCCATAGATCGAATCACGCCAGAGCTCGATATTGATTGGAGCCTTCGAGAAGTCATCCTTGCCGATCGATCTATCACACCAATACAAGTTAGAAGGGCCTTCTTTGCCTTAGATTCACAAATTCCATTAGTGCGTATCGAAGACATTAGATTACCTAATTAATTTGTCTATATCCCACGCATATTCCATCCCCACCGGCTGTCTCGGCACGACCTCGGGAGGTCGGGTACGTGGAAGAGTTACCTGTAGATTCCCACGCTCGCTTGTCACTTTTCCGGCGTACAAAATTGGTGAACCCGACGTGAAACAAACAAAATTAGTGAAGCTGACGTAAACTTCCTACTTTCTCGTTCGGAGTCATAGTATCACGTGTTCTTTCACAAATCACCTTCGCTCCTTCCCATTATTCTGCGGGTATTCATATACCCCCCGAATATGTCGGGATTCGATGCATATGGCAGACCCCTCTTGGGTCTTGAGGCATACTACGCCCAACAAAATAGAAATCATCACCCTCACTCTCATTATGGGGTGATAACTACTCAACTAATCAGCTTGTCGGCACAAACTCCGAGAAATGATATAGCTCGTCCTTTCAAACGGGGAGTTAGATCAAGCCCCCTCGAACGCAACAAACAGAGCCTTGTGCTCGAACAATATGACGTTTTACCGGAGAATCTGGTTCGTCTCCTCGATGCTACTTAGACCACAAATTAGTAGACAATCCGACCCATACCTGGTCTTAGATGATGAACAGTAATACGTTATCCTAGGAGTGAACAACGCTCCCGGGGCATGTACCCACCTATAGGAGGTCTACAAATACAACCCGAGGTCTCTTTTCAAGAAAACACCTCTATGCCCCACTTTGCATATAGGAAATACTCTCGAGAGAAACTTGGCAAGATAGCATCAGTTCATAGCGCAGGATATCACATGCCTATACAACACTGGGTATACAACAAACACCACTCAGGCAAAGCACCGTGACTTCACCAAATGAAGTCATTTCAACGTTAGTAGAAAAAGTGAGAGGGTTAGAACTTGCTCAAGCAAGTCAAAATCCTCAGTTCATGCAAGCAGGAAGTTCCAATCCTCCATATCACTCTGGCCAAGTAGATCTCCTCACAGGAGTAGGCACGTTAGGCATGCCTCCTCAATATCCACAACAAACGCCAACAAGGCCTGTCATCTCTAACATTATTTCTCCCGGTCTAGTATCAAACAACCCATTACTAGACAATATCCCGTCATACTTAAACATGTACTCCAAATCACCACAAGGAGATATGTTCTCCTCTCCCGGCCCTTTTGCTCAAACGCAGGGACTTCCCTATGCCCCTGCCAATGCATACGCTGCACCATATCAACAACCCATCCCACCACCACTCCCTCAGCAACCACCATCAATGGTCGAAAACTATGCGATAGGGACTTATTCAGAATATCTGAAAGAGCCCTTAGACTTCACCATACGAAGCGTCATGCTTCCAAGACCTCTTCCCGATTTACCCAAGTACAAAGGTGAGGGAGATCCAAACGCGCATATCAAAGCTTACGCTACAAACGATATGTGAATTACTCCTTGGGATGGGGTTGTTGCTAAAATATTCCCTAAAACCTTGGAAGGCATTGCTCTCGACTGGTATTATAGAATACCTGAAGCCTCCATCCATTCATTTAAACAACTCGTATCAGAGTTCATTAAGGCGTTCGACATGAACAAACTGTTGAGAACAGGAATCAGGGAATTCTTGCACATCAAACAAGAACACAACGAATCATCACCCATTTCATCCGAGAGGTGGCGTAGTTCTTTATTCTTCAAAGCAATTGCTCCAAACATGGATCAGATGGAACTATGCGATTTATTCCTTCATTCTCTCAAAGAAAGAGGTGAAGGAAGAAGTCCAGTAAATTCCCACTAAGAACTTACGATGAAGTACTTGAGAGCGCCCTTCGAATAGATCAAGCAGCGATGAGATAGTGGTCGTAAGACATATGGAGCAAATGGGAGGTTAATCACCCCAATCGAACACTACAAATTATCCCACTACCACCAACGTCAATCAAGGACCTAAAATCCTTAACAAAAATCGGGTGTAACAACCGATGGAGTAACCGATCAGCCTAAGAAGGTAAATGTTGTCAATACTCCATTACAAACAAACAACCAACGGAACAACAACTTTACCCCGACAATCAATACAGTGGATTTTAACCATCCACAACAACAACAACAACGGCGAAATCCCATACAAGGGCCAAGCCAAAATTCAACTAGGTATCAAGACCAAAATCAAAGCCGAAACAACAAATGCAAAATTTCAATCCTAATAGGAACAGTTTGATAAGAATTTTAGGCCACAATATACACCAAGCCAACAAAACAGGAATTACAATCCCAATTCTTATTGTGGTTTCCACAAAAATTAGGGTCATGAGACTAGAACGTGCCATGACTACAATAAATTCATGCAACGTTTTTAGAAGAACAAAGACAGTTCTTCACAGATTTGTTTTTGGCAGATCCCGTGTCACCACCACCAAACACGCTCGCAGGGGCAGTTTCCCTCAGAATGCTCCCCTCAAGATCTTTAACGATCCACTCCCAAATCATGATAATAATAGGCTAAATCTAAATGGGACAAACAAAAGTGCAAT
The DNA here is from genome assembly GCA_018340775.1 of Taxus wallichiana var. yunnanensis. Lineage (NCBI taxonomy): Eukaryota > Viridiplantae > Streptophyta > Pinopsida > Cupressales > Taxaceae > Taxus > Taxus wallichiana. The sequence goes on from CM031243.1 coordinate 7,148,152, forward strand.
GACTAGGAAACAATGATCATGAAGCCTCGACTTCACTAAATCCATCAGTTGCGCCACAATTAGGAAGTCAACCGAGACCCAAGATAGTCAGTTTGGTAGAACTAGACGCTGAGCTACCTATCGAAGCTATAACAAGAACACGAGAATATTTCTCTCAACCAAGCCCAAGTCATCTGCCAGAAACGGATAAGAGTCAACAAATAGTAGAAAAACCCGTGGGTGCCTACGATTTAATTAGCGACCTAACAAAGACCTTCTCACACATTTCATTTTTGGACTTACTAAAGAACTCTCCTACTCACAAAGCTGCTCTTTTAGAAGCATTAGGTCTAGGTCATCTAATTAACATCACTCCACCTCCTGAAACACAAGTAAACCACGTAGATTTTGATATCCACCCTCCGGGGCAGCCGGATAAGGATGTCGAATTCATATTCGAAATAAGTAAAATGCCTACAGATGCTGAGATGCACGCCGAGGTGATCCAGCCTTACACTTACAAGTATGGGTTTATAATAACTACGTAAAACGGGCAATGGTTGACGATGGGGCCGCAGTTAACATAGTTCCCTTCTCTTTCCTCCAAAAACTAGGATATGGGGAAACAAATTGTTCCACCACTCAAAATACATTGAGAGGCTATGATAGCCTTAAAGCCACTTCGATAGGAACCATAATACTACCGGTCACCTTAGGACCCAAAACAATCCTGACTGAGTTTTATATTATAGATCGGGAAACTAATTATAATATGATCCTCTACGACCATGGATACACCGAATGAAGGCAATCCCTTCTACTTTATTTCAAGAAGTAAGATTCTCGCATCTAGGAAAGGTGTTTTAGCCAAAGGTGATCCAAAACCTTTCGATTTGCACCTAGCTGATTTAAAGAAAAGACTAGGTGTGCATTCAGAGTTTGAACTTCCAACAAACCAACTTAATAAACCCACTGACCCAAAACTAGAGGAAAAGTTGGTACCTACGACGGATCTTAAAGCTATCAGCATAGCCAAAACAACCCCAACCCCCAAAGATTAAAACTAAAGAAACGGTATCATTAGGGACTACCGCAAAATCGTTGAATTAATAGAACAAGATTCACCAATGTTCTTACCATTTGATTCAAAGCAGCATAGGATATTCCCTAGGTGTTGGTTCCTTCCCAGAGGACCTCTGCATGGTAGAAGTAGAGTGTGCAAACACAGCGGATACCCCAACATCCATACTCCCGGCTAAGTATTGGACTCTCCATTTTGATGGAGCTAAATGTCGTTATGGAGCGGGGCAGGTATAATTCTTACTTACCCAAGAGAAAGTCCTACCATTTGCCTTTAAGCTAAACTTCGAATGCACAAACAATGGCGCTGAGTACGAAGCCCTCCTCCTTGGCCTCACCTTAGCCAAAAGAATTGGTATTGATAACATCAGAGTCTTAGGAGACTCACAATTAGTGAAAACCAAGTTTCGAGGTATATGAAACCAAACCGAACACTGCAGCCTTTACAAAGAAGCCGTATTAAATTTAAGCAAGGCATTTAACTTCATATCCATTGAAGCAATCCCGCGAGAGAAAAATCTTCTCGCCGATTCAATAGCAACTTCAAGCATCACGTTTTACTCCAAGCAATGAGTTAGAAGATACCCATTTCACGGTATCCATTCGTGATGAACCATTGATAAAAACAATGACAAATCCCTGTTCAAGCGAAAGTGAATCTACCGTCCTAGACCATGTTGATAGTGATATGGCCACTTTGAATTACTTAAATGCCTATGCAGCACTACATCTCTCCTATCACATGCTAGATTTATCTTTAATTCCACATTCGTCTTCCTACTCGGAAATCCCGTAACGGATCTTCCCTCACAAATGGAACCTAACATATACGCAGAGAAAATGGGGATGATTTGGATTTACCTCCAAAGACCACCCGAGTTCGAAGAGGGTAACGCCTCTTTGATGAAGAAACAATCGATGTCAACATTGGGACGGATGACGAACCAAAAATCTTGAAATTAGGATCATCCTTAACCCTTAAGAAGTGGAAATACATACGCGGATCCTCAAAGAACATCGAAGGCGTTTGCATTTAATTATAAGGAAATGACAGGAGTCGCACCCCACATTGCGGTACACAACCTCGTCACTAAATCAGATGCAAAGCCAATTAAACAAAAATCAAGACCCATGAAGCCCAAGGTAGCTCTCATGGTAAAGGAGGAGGTAATAAAACTCCTCCAAGTAAGATTCATCAAACCAATCGACTACTCCCAATGGGTATCTAACATCGCTCCATTCTCAAGAAGAATGGAAAGATACGCATCTGCATAGATTTTCGAGATATCAACAAAGCATGTCCTAAGGACGACTTCCCGTTACCATCTATCGATGTCATTGTTGATGCAACAGCTGGGTTTGAACTTTTGTCTCTCATGGATGGATTCTCGGGATACAATCAAATCAAAATATCTGAGCAAGATCAAGCTAAAACCACGTTTATAACTCCTTGGGGAACCTATTGCTACGCTGTTATGCCATTCGGTCTCAAGAACACCGGTCACGTACGCATCAAATGAGCTATGACATATATATTCCACGATTTAATTCATAAAATCATGGAATCCTACGTTGATGATTTATTGGCTAAGGCCAAGAAGCGTTGTGACCATCCGGAAGTACTCCGTATCATTCTCTCACGCCTAATAGAATACGGAGTCACGCTAAACCCAGAGAAATGCGTCTTTGGTGTAACGGGAGGGAAGCTCCTAGGTTATATCATATCGTCACGAGGGATAGATGTCGACCCAACCAAAATCGGGCTGTCCTCAAAATGGTTCCACCTTCAAATGAATCTGGAGTCAGGTCATTCCTTGGAAAGCTGGGTGCAATCCGAAGATTCATCCCGGACTTAAGCTTCGCCGTTCATCCAATCAACAATTTACTCAAGAAAGACTATAGCATTGATTGGACCGAACATTGCAATGAAGCCTTTGATGCAGTTAAGCGTTTCCTTTTGTCACCACCTACGCTAATGCCACCTAAGTTAGATCGCCCGTTAATTCTATATTCACGAGCTACCGATGTCTCGCTGGCCTGTATGTTGGCCCAAGAAGACGATGACAAGAGAGAACGCGCAATTTATTTCATTAGCCGAACACTGCTCGACTATGAAACACGCTATACACAAGCAGAACGAGAATGTCTCGCCATAGTCTTTGCAACCAAACGCCTAAGACACTATATGCTAAACTAAGAAACAAGGGTCATGGTAAAAATAGACCACTTACGAACTTTCCTCACACAAGGATCCTTATCTAAAAAGGCCGGACGTTTTATAACTCTAATGGGAGAATTCGAATTAACATTTGTAAATCAGAAATCGGTTAAAGGACAAATTATCGCAGATTGGTTAGCCGATAACCCATTAGATGGAGGCGATTTGGTAGATTTAGACTTTCCAGATGAGTGCGTATACTACATCGAAACCCGACCCTCTATCTCTGAGTGCTTTTGGTACACTGATATCATTAATTATATCATGGACCATACGTACCTGTAAGGAGTTACACCACAATAAAGAAGGCGGTTATGCATTATCGTAGCTAAATACGTGATTATAGAGCAGTGTGCTCTATCGAAAAGCATTCGATGGAATGCTCCTAAGATGTGTCGACACGGAGAATCCAAGAAGATTCTCCATGAATCTCATAGTGGAATATGTGGAGGCCACTTCGGTGGCCATGCCACCGCTCGAAAAATACATCGAATGGGCTATTTCTGGCCCACTCTAGAACATGACGCGATAGAGTTTGTACGCAGGTGTCATAAGTGCCAAGAATTCTCCCATGAGATCCACATGCCGGCACAAGCTCTGCAACCAATCGCTACTCCATGGCCCTTTTCTACATGGGGTCTAGACTTAATAGGGAAATTCTCTCCCTCATCCACAGATGGCCATAATTTCATAATCACGGCCACTGAATATTTTACCAAATGGGTAGAGGCTATGCCTCTTACTACTGTACCTGGTTCTGTAATCGCCAAGTTCATTTTGAACCAAATCATTTGCAGGTACGGTATCCCGCAAATCATTATCTCCGATAATGGAACTTCTTTTAAAAATGAAGAAGTTCGCGAACTATGCAATAAATTTAAGATAAGCCATCATACGGCTTCCTTGTATTACCCTCAAGCCAACGGACAGGCTGAAGCGACAAACAAGACACTGAAAGCCATTCTCCTTAAAACGGTAAAAGAAAACAAACGAGATTGGCATTTGAAGTTATATCCGGCCTTGTGGGCCCACCGAACCTCAATAAGAACACCAACGGGAGCAACTCCTTTCTCGCTAGTATTTGGGGCAGAAGCAGTTCTCCCACTTGAGGTCGAAATACCCAGTCTCCACATTTCACTACAAGGGATTCTGGATGAAGACGCTTACAGAGAAGCACGTCTTTCCCAACTAGAAAGCCTAGATGAAACTAGGTTAGATGCTGAACAACGGCATAGAGCTTATGCTGACCGAATGTGCCGGCAGTATAACAAGAAGGTCTATGAACGCGACATATACGAAGGTGATCTAGTTCTAAGACTAGACAGCCGGATCGACAAGAAGACCGGTGAAGGAAGGAAATTCGGCCCAAATGGTTGGGCCCATACCGAGTCATGAAGGACTACGGAAATGGTGCTTACCTCTTATGTACGCTAGAAGGTGAGGAATTTGGCGAAACAGTCAATTCCCTGCACCTCAAGCGGTTCTACGCATAAGCAACTAGCACTACTTATATAACTACTTACATTGCATCTTCATATAGATTAAGATCATTTTGTCCACTTGTTTCTTACATAAATTGTGATCAAGGAATCTATTCTCAAAGCAATTCATTACAAACTCATGTGTTGTTGGCATAAACTTTCTAATCATACCTCTCCATTTTCATGATATCATCAAGTTATCTCGGAATCTTTTATCAAATAAAGTCAGACATGACGAAGTCTTAACGGTAACCATACCAAGATCTGCAAGTTTATTCTCACTTTGATTTCTTCTTAGGATAGGTGTCTTGCCTATGGTCTGTTCTAGAAGCTTCATGGTGTCACATCTATCCCATATATATATCTCTTTGGAAATAAGCACATACTGACATTTTACTCAAGAAAACAAGTCAACAAGTGATTAAACAGAAAATTTTATTTTTACACATTTCCTTGCCCCACCAACCTTCGGTGATGAGCTTGCATCTCTTACTAGTGACGTAGGGTTGGGAAAGGATGGAAATGCCCTTACTCACCTGTACCTTGCCCACGGTGATAAACCCACGCTTCTTACTAGTAGCATGGGGCAAAGTCTAGGGGGTCCTCTTGACAAATAAATGCAAATAGTCATAAACAAACAATTCAAACTTTGAGTCAAAAATGAATGAATCAGATGTTCAAAATTCCAAGAGAGTTAAAATCCTAAAAACCCAGATTTTGTCTACTATGTGGCCATCTACGGATCTAAGTCTAGATAAACCGCAAAGTAAGTTACATTCTAAACTATGAAGTCACTCGGGTGGAGTAAGCTTGTAGTTTCCTATTTGGTTCCACCAAAGCTTTGTCTGTCTTTCATCGCTATCATTTTAGCTACACCTCATAACTTGTGCCCTTTCTAGCTCTCGGTGATGAGCCCTCGCATCTTACTAGTTGCGTGGAGTTAGGAGTGGGGCAAGTTTATCTGTTCATCATACTGGTTATATTCATCACTTTGCAAAACAAACATGAGGTATCCAAAATTGCTTACGGAAGCTAAGATTCAAAATCACATTACATCTACATATATCAGCATCATGAAATACACAAAAGGAAACAAACATTTGCATCATCTGTTCTCCATTGCATACATTCTAAAAAGCATATAAACATACATCGTAGTATATACAAAGAAACTGGAAATAGAAAGGAAACCATGAGTGCCAAGATTTTGATCCAAAACGAATGCATATATATAAATGATCAACGTTTATATACAATGCCATCATGCACTAAGCATGGTCAAAACGCTCAAAGAGCCCGTGATATACAAAGAATATATAATACAAAATACACGAGAGCCAAGAGGCCTCTCAATCCCTACGCGACCCTCCGAAGGTGCACGCCCACGCCTAGGACTCGGCTACGCCGGCGCCGAATGAACGGAGGGCTCGGGGTCTCGAGGAGCAGGCTGTAGTCTCACCACGAGAATGGCTCCTCATAAGGCGCTCGGCCGCCCTATAGCCCCCGCTAACTCAAGGCGGAGGGTCGACACCATCCCGGCCACGTGCCGACAGAGCAAAACGTCGGTATGCCTACCGGCTTGAAGGCTCCCAAGATCCACACCGACAGCTCTCCACGCGGGTCCTATCCATGGGGATCATCAGTGAATCAAGACATACCCCGCGGATCAGATCCCGCCACTCATCAACAGCCTCGCAAAACAAAGGAGAAAATGAATTAGAAACTAAGCAAGAGGCTAAAGGATATAAAATAAACAATTAAGGAGAGCCTACAAATAAACATTAAAAGGGAGGAAGGGTAACTTACTCGGATCCCCAGGCCTCCAAGATAGGTCGCTGGGACCAGCACTACCGCGGATGCCGCCGACCGAGGGGCTGCCCTGCAGTAGCAGAGCAACGTGTCATCCCACAACGGACTCATCCTCTCCAATGCGGCCCCGGGAGAGTGGCTCCTCGAAACTAGAGTATCCTTCTCTCGCGCTCCGCTCAGCCCTCTCTCGCTCGCATAATATCCCCGAGTATCATGCCACTCGTGGTCATTTGCCGCCTGGTCTCTCCTCTCGACCCTCCCTCTCGTGAACTCCTCGGACTGGAGTCAATATCAATGGGGTCATCGCGCTGTTATGAGCAGGACCCGCACTATCTCAAGTAAAGGTGCCCGAGGCGCACCAGCTCTCCCTCTAAAGCACGAACTATCCTCCTGGCTGCAATGGGAATGCCAAGAGTAATCATTGTCCAACCTCGGCCTCTAGGCCCCACTCTGGCCTCGCGAACTGATCTGTAAACTGGTGCCACTGGGGGAAGCATACCCGTGTATGGAAGGCCAAACTACTGAGGAACTCGGCCAAAGGGGTGCACCTCCACTCGTCCCACTCTATCAATAAGCTGCCCTGTGGTGGAGCAGGAAATCAAGGTAAGGGCCTCCTCACCCCATATGCCGGCCATGGTCTGGTATGGTGTCGCCTCCATATCGGCAGAGTCGGAGAAGCAACGGCCGATGAGGTGCTCTAAGCACCGACATGTCGCCCATCGGCTGCCCTAATGCTCCAGGATCTGCTACCTCCACACCCCCGCCATAAGGGATGAAGCGCTCATAAACCCAACTCATGACTAGAGTCGGGTGGCTCGGCTGATACCCTCGTAAACGGACCACCCTATATAGATCATGGTAGGTGGTCCCAAGAATATCTGTGCCCCAGGCGTATATCCGGCCGTGCCCCTCTATCTGTGCAATAATGGGGCCCCAACAGTATAATAACGTGTCACCTCCCTTGTCCCCGATCAATCTCGAGGCAAGGATCCCCATGATGGCCTGGCGAAGTAAGGGGATAGGAAAAGAAGGAATGGATCGAACTCTCACCCCCTTCTTCGACCCCGTGGAGATGACTGCATCTCCCATATATGTCGCCCACTGTGCAATCTGTGCCCGTGAGCCTGTTGTCTCTAATGTAAGTCACCTCCCGATGATCGGGACCCCCAGAATGCGGTAGACGTCCTCTAATGTAATGGTCCACTCACCACGGACCCCTGGCAATCGGAAGGTGTTCCGATCTGCATCCCAGTAAGAGAATAAGTCACAAAGGATGTGACTAGATGGTGCAACATGGGGCACATGCGCGATATGCGCAATATGCCGGCTCTCTGAAGTGTGTCCTCCTCATCCTGTGAGAGGGCATCTAGTACCCCTGAGAGCCAATCACACACTCTCTCTCTCTGCTCCATCTGATGTACTCCTCTCTCGCTGCGTACACCCAAAAACACACAAAATAGAGCAAGTTAGCATCCAGGCAATGCTGAGAAAGTCATAAAAACACGTAGAAATGCTAAAAATACAAGTGCAATCTCAAATATAAGTTCCTTTTACATTTCTGTAAAACCGCCACCCTGAGCAGGGAGGCGGTTTTGTAATCGCCGCCTTAAAGGCGGCGGTTGTGTAACCGCCGCCCGGCAAGGCGGTGGGTAACCGGCGGCGGCGTGGTCCGAAAACCCACGCGGCTTTTAACCTAAAAAGGCCTAAAACATGCAAAGAATGACCATTTAACCTAAAAATGGAGCCTACCCAAAGGTGCGCCCCCTAGATGAACCTTTTAACACTAGCATTTTCAAAAATGACCCCCCCATTACAACAAATTTAGCATTTCAAATTTAAGGGGGGAAAAACACAAAATTGAAGAAAACCAACCTGTGATCTAGTGGGGCGGTGTTCCGCACGTGGAGGCATGATCACGATCTCGCCGTGAATGTTTCGACTCTACTCACGCAAGAAACCCATCGCCGTGGGTCCCCAGCTCAAAATCAATCAAATCAACTCGCGCAAATGAATAGGAAAATGGGCCCACTTTCATATATATAGCGCCCTGATTCGTTTTAAATGAACTTTTTCGCAGGTTTGGAGCGCTGATGGAGGTAAGTTCCTATCCCCGCACAAATGGTACGTTCTCATTCCCTATTACTTTAACATTTATTTTCCAAATTATTGTATCTATCTCGCACTTGAGTTCTCTTTTCATTTCAGAGCATAGCGGGAATTTCGGATGGCGTCATTTCAACACATGACGACATGTCAGGTATAACTTCTAACTTCCCATTTGGGACTGCCATACTCGGACCCACTGCTTTACGCCTCTTCATGGCTAAAACGCTTCTCCGAGGGGGCAATATGTACGTACCCAAAAAATTGTAAGGTGCATCAGATCGGTGTTTAAAAGGTAACAAGTGCCCCAATGATGATACAGGTATCCTCGCAAGGTGTTCGGGATCCGGAGAAGCCCTCGGAGTATGCGTTAACATCCCGCGTGCCCCGCTTAGCCCCCGTGTCCTTTGTTTTTCCCTTTTTCCCTCTTTTCTTGGCCTTTTGCTCTTGATTACGAAACCGAAACCACCGCCGCCGCCCGATCCGGGGAGCGGTCTGAACCGTGACCCTCGCGCCGCCGCTTTGTGATCGACTGGCGGGTTTCCTAGCTACTTTTTCGCCCTTCTCGAGCGGCGGTCCTTTACGCATTTTCCGAAAGCGCTTTGACGCGACTCACGTAAAATATCAACGTTTCACCAGCTTTTCTTTGCCGACTTGGGCTTGCATTTATGTTTTTGGTCCCCTGGAATAGTGTTTGGCCATTGTTTATGGTTTTTAGAGTTCAGTTTGGTTTTGATCTTTGGGTGAATGAAAGCTATAAATAAATGGTTTGTGCACAAGCAAATGGTCTCTGATCTTTTGCTCTCATCCTCTCATTTTCATAGTTCAATAACCCGTCTTTTATTTTCTTTATAAGCCATAGTTTTAATTCTTTGCATGCTTAGTTAGCATTCATTTCATTCTATTCATTGCATAGTGTAAGCCACATATCCATCTTGTGTGATAACATGCAAATTAAGATCTTGTTATTTCACCCAATCCGGCCCCAAGTTTGTCTCGAATTTTTCTTTGCATTAGATTTAGCTTTCATTTTGCATTTTAAAAGTGTTTGGTTTAGTTCATTATATGTCTAGTTAGCATTGTTCAACCGCTGTTGGTAAGCCACATATCCAGCTTGTGCAAACGATGTTGTTGTTTTATCCAATCCATTGGAGTAGAATAGCTTAGGAAGCCATTAAAGTTGCAGGTTTTGCTCTTCAAACAGGATAGTTTCAGTGTTCTCGGTCGCTTTGTGTTGCATGACTCACAAGAAAATCCCGCTAGGAATTGCATAAGCCAAGCTCGTACTCTTGCGCTATCCCTCTCCTACTGACATTTTCGGAGCACATCAGCCGCATTCCGAGCTTTCCTTGTCCCAATATCTACTTTTACGATGCGATCTAGCATTACACGCTTTTTGGATCCACGTGAACACGAAAGAACGAGGAGATCACACTCGAGGGGACAAGATCACACACACCATGGAGACTATTCACCCTCCGCTGTATCGCGGAATAGTGTAGGTTTTAACTTTCAAAGTTCTAATTAGAATCATATCAAATAAAGTAGTTAATTGCTTCATTTCAAGTAAATTCTATTCTCGATATTGCAGGAAGTCAATGTGAGGATTGATAGTTTCGAGAAACTATGATTCACTCCTCACTTCGAGGTAGGATCGAGAATCTTGCATAGATAGATGAGCTATTTCATTTGTTTAGAATAAATCTACAAATCGCATGACAAATAACTACACTCGGTTATTTTTTTGTTTTAAATTGTTATTTAGTTGTTATTTCTAGATACGTTTAAATAGTTTGCTTTCCTTAAATTCTTAAAAGGTTTCTCGAGAAAAATAGAAGTTATATATGTTTTAGATTTATTCCACGTAATTAGAATTTGCTTTTTATGCTTAGATTTACATTTTATTTTGTATGACAATCACGGGACCTCGGGAGCCTAGGGAATACATATTTGAGCCAATCGTGCCTCAACCAAACCTCGTCACAACAATAGTTGACATAGACCAAAATCTCATAATACAAGTATTCCAAACAACAACAGATTTACAACTGATCAGTTCTCAGTTGAGAGGGTTAAACATAGAAGACGACCAAGCACACACGTTTTGGTCAAACCAACCAAACTACAGATTACCCTAGGCAAACATTCACATGACTGTAGAAGGGTTCGAAAGAGAACAAATCTTTGGTTGTGATCCTTTGGTCCCACAGCCAGGTGCAGGAGACACTCTCACAGACATAGATACTAGTTTAAGGATCCAGGTTGCACGAATGCCTGTGAGATATTCTGAGAAGATCACACAGTTATTGGTCCTAAACATAGAAGCTGAGAAAGCGTACGATTACCGGATACTAGGGATTAGGACTTGATTTCGTACATGACCATAGCAGGACCGCAACAACCAAGAGTCTATGGTTGTGATCCACAGATCTCACAGCCCAACGAATCCACAAGTCAATCAGATATAGACTGGCCTACGCACACTAGTATTCCAATCCACTCCACTTCCACCCATCATCATCAACAATTGTCCTTCTACTGGATATAGCGGCAACGAAGCTAGAGAATTTTGGACTAGGCCATAAAATCGTCCGTAGAGTCAATTATTTTCACCATCCACCATATGACCTTATCTAGAGACATACACGAAACTATCCCAGGTCATTTCCCACGTATTCCACAACCCATAGATTGAATCACGCCGAGCTCGATATTGATTGGAGCCTTCGAGTAGTCATCCTTCCGATCGATCTATCACACCAAGACAAGTTAGAAGGGCCTTCTTTGCCTTAGATTCACAAATTCCATTAGTGCGTATCGAAGACATTAGATTGCCTAATTAATTTGTCTCGTATCCCACCCATATTCCATCCCCACCGGCATTTCTCGGCACGACCTCGGGAGGTGGGTATGCGGAAGAGTTACCCTGTAGATTCCCACGCTCGCTTGTCGCTTTTCCGGTGTACAATTATCATCCGGGAACAACAAAAGTGGGTAACAAAAATTTTGGGTTATGATTTTGAAATTATATACAAAAATGGTAAAGAAAAGGTAGTAGTTGATGCGTTGTCCAGAAGGGATACATCTGCAGATGCCTTACTATGTGGAATGTCCATGTTGACGGCCGATTGGGTGGATGAAGCAACATTGGAATGGAATCAAGATAAGGATACACAATCTCTAATACATAATATCAAGTAAGGATCTATGACATCTAACAAATTTGACTAGAAAGGTAATGCCCTATGGTATAAGGATAGGTTATACTTGAGTAAAGATTCTGAGTTGAAGCATAAGATTCTTGTGGAGCTACATGCCTCACCTATTGGAGGACACTCTGGGTTTTTAAAGACATATCATAGAATAAAAAGAGAATTATTTTGGGAAGGACTCAAGGGGATGTATAAAATTTTGTATCAGAGTGTTTAGTGTGCCAATAGAACAAAGGGGAAACAATTAAGACACCAGGTTTGTTGCAACCCTTACCAATTCCTAGCCAGAGATGGGAGGAGGTCTCCATGGATTTCATCACCAGATTGCCTTGTTTAGAGGGTAAGAATGTATTTTCATGATTGTGGATAGGCTCACAAAATATGCCCATTTTTGTGCCCTATCACATCCATTTGTAGCTAGTACAGTCGCCACTATTTTTTTGGAGACAATTCAAAGGCTACATGGAACCCCAAAGATAATTGTAAGTGATTGTGATCCTATTTTCACAAGTAATTTTTAGACGAAATTATTTTCATGTTTGGGTACTCAGCTAGCTCACAGTTCATCTTATCATCCTCAAACTGATGGGCAAACGTAAGTGGTCAATAAATTCTTAGAGGGGTATCTACATTGTTTTGTATCAGATAAGCAAGAAAGGTGGATTAAATGGCTACCACTCACAAAATGGTGGTATAACACATCTTTTCATACCTCTTCTCAAATGACCCCATTTTTAGCATTATATGGTTACCATCTGCCTTCTATCACTTCCTCCTTGAGGGTGCAAACTAAGGTAAGAGATGTTGAGGAACACATTCAACATCAACAACAGGTTTTGGCTAGTTTGAAGGAGAATTTAGCATTAGCACAAAACAAGATGAAACAACAAGTAGATCAACACCGTAGTGAAAGACATTTTGAAATTGGTGACTGGGTTTTTGTATGTCTCCAGCCTTACAAATAGATGTCCCTAAAGCAACAGAAAAAGGAAAACAAACTTGCTCCTAAATATTATGGCCCTTATCAGGTTCTACAGAAAATTGGTAGTGTTGCTTATAAACTAGAGTTGCCTCCATCTTCACACATACACCCAATATTCCATGTTTCATGCCTGAAGAAGGTTATTGGACATAAATTTGAAGCCCAGATAGAGTTACCAGAACTTGACGAGGAAGGAAGAATCATTTTGGAGCTAGAGAAGATTCTGCAAACACGTACTAAGAGGCTGAGAACTAGAGACATTAAGGAATATCTGATCAAGTGGAAGAATCTGAGCATAGAAGATGCCACCTGGGAGGATGAAGGTTTTTGCAGCAATATCCAGGATTATTCAACATTGAGGACAACGTTGGTTTGAAGGGGAAGGGCATGCTACGCCCTTAACCTATTGCTTGTATTAGGATATGAGTAGCCGACTTGTGGCTTACCATATCATTTTATTATATAATTTATACTTTCTCATGCGTAATAGGTCGGCCTTGGTGATGGCCATAGCATATGAATAGTATATATAGGGTATTATAGGTAGTATTTCATTATCATTTGAGCATGAGTCTTATTATATAGTTTGGAGGTTACCCCCTTGAAGTGGCAAAGCTATTCTAATTGCATATTGAGATAATTATTCTGAAATAGTGTGTTATTTGGTGTTCTATTGTTTTCTCTTAATCTGAATTATACAAGTAATTTCATTACAAATTTCCACTATTATGAAGGGTTTCCAGCAATGCAAAATACATTTTGGTGATTTTCTCTTGGCTTGTTAACAGCGAGTCATTTCGCGGATTGCTTGTAGTGCTGCTCTCAACACCTGAATTTCATGATATATGTTACTTTATCCTTCACATTTTGCAACAGTCTTCACGCACGGGTCCCAATCTCTAGCAATCAACAAAGGATGCCATCACTCCACGCATGTCACACGGTCAAAAGAACTATGTTTGAAATCATAGCCCACGTAAATAGTTGCTGCTCCATGTAGGACTCCTTCACCATAAAAAGGGATAGGAGAAAAAATTATTATGCCAACGCTACAGGTCCATTAAAACTCCAAAAAGATCGCCAAAGAGTAACATATCTATAGAATGCAGGAAATGCTTCACGTCTTGTCAAAAAAAATACTAGTAAGTAGGTCTCTCCAATTTTACCAGTTACTTCTGCTGATTACTACCAGGCTAGGTCTTCAACATGCTGATAAAATAGACATTGTCACTAGGCCAATGTCGCTTTATATGCCAAAAGAGGTTTCATAATATTTCATCTTCTTTCTGCCACATCTCTAAAGACGGGTCTATGGTGTCAAATGATAAGTGATCTCCAAAATTTGTTTGTAGAAATCCTCCTTCGTACCTTGGTTGAGGCAAGTTTCACTTCACGCAATTTTATACCACATGCTAGCCAAGCAAATGACATGATCTTATTTGCTTTCTTCTATATGTATAAGTGCCAATTTTCACTTTGATTTCCACGCTGCAATGTGAAAATACTTTCCAAGAAAATACAAAGCTCTTATTTGCTACCACACTATGATACCAATGCTAACGATGGAGAGAAAAAAGATTTGATTGATTGATCCTAGGCAAGGAAAAGGCCGAATTTATACAAAACATAAACATTTCACTGGAACTGTCAACATAATGGAAAGGTGCCACGAGGGCACAATCAGCATGGTTGGTTTACAAAACAAACACATACAATGTATTAGTTAATTTTAAGCTAACACCTATGTAATGGAATTGCACTACTTTATCATACATTGTTAGAATTTTTTTGATATATTTTATGGTCTATGTTTGTGGTTTATAAAGAGGTTAAAAAACTATACAACAACATCACTAAAAATACATATTACATATGTAGGGCTTTACTTTTCTTTATTTAGGAATTCAGAATCTTGTAAACATTCTTTTTTTTTACATTAGAAAAACATTTATTTATTTGTATGGATATCCTTTGCGAATGGGGTGGATCCTCAACTAAGCATGAAGGAGATAATAGTATGGAAAATAAATGTTTCATTTTTCGATGAGGGAATGTTTTGGAGGCAAGAATGGTAAAAATATATAGAGAAAGAGAACATTGAAAACTCTCATGTTTGCTACTTACCATATTAGTTCGGTTGATACTTATCCAGTTAAGAAAATAAGGGACAAATTTTTGGTAAGTTAAAGTAAACTACGATAATATTTACATTATTTTTCATGTTATAAAAATATAAAATTAGTTGAATGCCCCTTGGCCTATTGGTGTGATGTATGGATTTGATTGAGCCCACTAGGGAGCAAGTCTTGTTGTGTGCAAGACCTATAGACACCTACCACGGAGGAGTCAAATGGTTGAGGCTAGGAGGGAACATAGGAAAAGATGCCATTAAAGTATGTAATCAAGTTCCCAATTGTAACGCCCTTAGAGGTGCTCAATAAAAAAAACTATATTTATTTAAAATTTATTGAGAGATTGAATTTGAGGTGCCTCTCTTTATTAACTATTAAATATTAATAAGAGGCCATTTAGATAGAAATTTAGTTGTGTATTTCTTTTCTTTTGTGTGTTGGTCTATAGGAACACAATAACTTAAGAAAATATGTCACATAAAATTCTCATTCGAAATTTGAAGTTATTTTATTTGTTATTATTAACCCAAATCATGTATATGCATGTAATTTGAAATTAATTTATTTTTTATTGTTAAACCAAATGATGTATGTGTGTCTAATTTAGCAAATATTTATTTAATCATAGATGCATTGAGCTATTATATGCTATGTTAGTTCATGTCAACTCTTGAGGTAGTATTCCTAGATGGGCTTCAAAATATTTTAGCAGTAGGAGAAGTACAAAAGGAGTAAGAAATAAATTATATTAATATTTAACACATTGATGTTGATGGAGGATGATGCTTGAGAACAATGATAAATGGGCTTCAAAATATTTTAGAAGTAGGAGAAGTAGAAAAACAACTAAGAAATAAAATATATGTGGATATTAATATTTAACACATTGATGTTGATGGGCGATGATGCTCGAGAACAATGATAAGATTGGGAACTATCAATTTTTTATAACCATGATATCTATGGAAAAGTTGCAAAGATTCTTGAAACCAATTGGAAAGTTAATTTTGAGGATGACCACAATATAACACCTACCATCCTTTATGGTTTGATGGCTTATATGAGAATGCAATAATTTTTGGGACCCATTTTCACCCAACATAATTTTGATGAGTCGGTGTTATAATGAAGCAACAATATTTCATGACATTTTACAATACAGAACAAATATATTGGTAAAAGGTTAGTGGATTCAAAGGGAATACAACTACTAAAACAACGAGAGATGTTGAGCCTAGTTGAAAGCCTCCAACTTTGTCATTTTAATTGATTTTCATTTCAATTCACCATACTTGACCACATAAGCACACTAATAATTATATCAAAATTAATATGTAATTGCGTTGTTACAAATGTAGATATTAATATACTGCAAATGATTGTCCTATTTAATAAAATGTTCCTAGAGTATTATATTTGCCTTAATTGACCAACCTAAAAGCAAACATTTTTAATGGCTTTGCAATTTTTCAGGATTAGTACAATTATATCATTATGGATTTTAATAATGTATCAATGAACCAATACCACCAAAAAATCTTAAACCTAATAAACATAGAAAATATTTCAAATAAAAAACATGATATATTAAGAGTCAATTGCAATATGTATTGTACAATAAAAAATTCGAGAACTTTAAATATCATTAATAAAATATATGAAAATAGTTTTAAAAATTATTCTTTAACATTTATTCAAAGATTTAAAAATGGAATGAAGAGAAGGAGAATGGGAGCTAGTGGAAATGAAGGAGCAAGCGATAATGAAGGAGCAACGAATGGAAGCAAAGGAGAACCGAATGAGAGGGTAGATGCAGCGAAGGATAGTGCTCAAAAATCATGGGCAAAGAGACTAAATTTGGGAAAGAAAACAAAGAGTCTTAAAAATATTCTCAACCTAGAGTGTGGATTGTCTGCATCTAGCCATTCCAGAGGTGGTTGTTGACAGGTCTAGAACCAAATTTAAAATCATAGCTATAGAAAGCTTTTCTAGTCTTAGGTCAAATATAGATTTAGTAAGAGACTGGTGTAAAAGGAAATGGGGTTGCAAGGTGGAGGTTAGAGCCCTCATAGGTAATGGATTTCTCTTTTGTTTCCTTGCAAAGAAGGATTTACCAAAATTATTTCATGGAGCATCGTGGTTCAACGAGAGATCCACCCTCAGCCTTCGACGTTGGCAACTCGGGATGCTACCAAAGACCAAATTTTAGGAACTACCCGTTTTGATCCATCTCCTGGCTCTTCCACTGGAGTTTTGGGAGCCCAAAGTTTTTTTAGGGATCGTTGGGTATATGGTTGTTTTGATTGCAGCTGACCCTGCAATGAAAGCCCGATCTAGATTTTTGTATGATCAACTTTGCATCAATGTTCATGTTGGCTCAAAGGTGCCTATAAGAATCTATTTGGACTCTATAAATGACATGTGGGAAAAACATATAGAAATTGAGAGCTCCTCGATGATTTATGAAAAGTGCAAAATGGTAGATGATTTGATGATTAATTGTTGTGGTGTTGATCCGTCCTCTCAGCAGAAGAATGAGGACTGTGATCTATGGAATCCCATCCCACAAATAGGTGATGAATCTGGGGAGGACTAATCAAATAGTGCTGAAATAGTGGAGGACAAATATTTTCCAAGCATGGATTTGGAGTATTTACTTGGTTATGACAAGCAAAGAGATAATCCAGATGGTGTGGTGGAAACATTATAGGTGAGAAGGCATTAGATAAGTTTCCCTCATTTGACCATTCCATTGGTAGCAAGGTAGGTGGGCATGAAGGGACGGATAATAATTCAAATTTTGAACCTAAATTTCCTTCGGCAGAGGTCCCATCAATGCAAATTATTAATCCACGTCACACTTCTACAGTTGAGAATAGGTTTGGAGGAAAGAGTCCTATTCTTGGGGGACAACATCATGAATATTTGAATGGGAAATTAGAGGTGGTCCTTGGGATTAATGTGGGTGATATCAGAGCATCTGTAGTTTCTTATCTAACTTTTCCACATTTTTGCACATTCGGTTCTTCTTTTTGCTAGCCTTTATAGCTAAGTCTTCACCTCGTCTTGTATATTGAGTTATCATTAATCAATTTTTTCAAGTATCAATGCAATTTTCCACATATTTGTACATTTTGTTCTTCTTTATCCTAGCATTTATAGCCAATTCTTCACCTCATCTTGCATATTGAGTTATCATTAATCAATTTTTCAAGTATTAATGCATTATCGTGATCATTAATTATTAATTATAAATTGATTAGATGATACTAATATCTTGTTTTTAATACTTACATCCTTTTTTATTGTTGTGCACATTCCATAACATAATTTAATTAAGGTGTAAATACTCATAATGGGGTGGATTCCCAAGGTAGGCCATTCTTTGAAATTGGGATCATGGATTTCCTTGGCAGTGTGCCCCTCTACACACGTGTGGAATATGTTTGGAGCCAATAACCCAAGACAAAAATTCCCCTTCAGTGTGGGTCATCAGGTTTTACCAAGGAAGGATTGCATCTTATCCCTCATTCACCTTTGGGTGGATTTTTGTTTATCATTTATTATGGCTTCCCCATTTAAAACATCCTATGAATTTTTCTAAAGTTACTTGTAACGCCCACACTTTACACACACAAATACAACACTAAAATACCAGAATTTTTTGACTTACATTGTAGTACACATGACATTATAGGAGACCACTTAGGACTACACATAACACATGATACATTTTGCATGAATATTAACCAACATAGATAATGTGAAAAGATTGATGTACATCAAGACCATTTTTTATTTAAAATGACAAGGCACAACATAATGATTCAACTCCAATAAAAACCTATAGATAGGATCTCGCCACGACATGATACTTTTAGGGTTATACATTTATTATAATCATGTTTCAATCTTTAACTTTAGTTCTAGAAAGGCTCATAATATGTGAATCATACATTCCTTTTTCTTTTTGCTAGATTTAGACTCTATATCATTTAACATTTAACTTACGGTGTATCTCATTTAATAAGAATCATTGACATTAGTTCAATTACTTGTTTAATTCACTCGTTCATTAACAAGATATTTATTTACACACAGGGCTATTTACATACATATAAGGCTACTAGGTATAATCCCTAGGATTCAATCTTAAGGGCATGCATCTTGATCTTATATCATACCTCCGTTATGCAATAGTTAAAGTGTGAGTCCAAAGGAGAGAAGGTTCACATCTTTTTCTCAAGGATTTAGGGTCAAGTTTCTTTCATTCATTTATAAATTAATAATTGAGTTAGTACACAATAAATATTATAGGAAATAGGTTATTTATCCATAGCGAGAGGGTTTAATCACATTACAAGGAAGATCATGTTTCACTTTCCTATAGAATAACATCCCACGATTACACTTCCCAAGGCCAAACATCAATTATAAGTTTACTATACTCATGCCCCAACAATTAGTTAAGGATTCAAAGGCTTTAAACATGACAACCTACTTCCTTATTTTCTTGTTTCTAGATTAGGTTTCCTGAGTATTGTTTTATGCATAACTTAAGAGGGTATTTCCTAACTAGGTTCATCTGCCCCCTTTTTTTTGAATGGTGTAATTGATTTGCTAATAGGGTAATTTGTATCCTCGAGACTACTAGTCCCTGTCTTAAGGGATTTATCACTAGGAACATGATCACATAGTTTCACATCATACATCCATTATATAATAGGACAAGTAAGAGAGAAATATGGAGTAGTCCATTGTTAAAAAGGTTAATGTTCACATTATATTTTACAAAACATGGGTCTCATTTCTCACAACATGATGGTTTAAACATGATATGAGAACGACCTAAATTTCACCTTTCTCTAAGAACATCACCTTATGGTTATGTTTTCACAAACTAATCATACACTAAAATATTGTTAAGTTTCAAAATTAAATCTTGGTATTGCACCATAGAACCCAAATGATGATTGAGATTGGGTATCGAGTTCATTTATGATCCCAACTCTTAAAGGTGACTTCAAAGGTTTGTTGGAAATCTTTGCCACCCAACACGTGTGTTGACTCAAAAGGTTTTTTTTTACACTATGTTGGAGTTCGGTTACCCATAGAGTACTACCTTAAGAAAATCACATTCTCCTTACTACACACACAATTTCCAATCCTATGAGGGGACCACATACTCGAGATAAAATTTACGATGTCTTTCCTAACCATCGGGTTCACAATGACGTCACTAAGCCTATAGGATATGACAATAATGTCAAACTTGGATCTTATTTCGTTAAGCTAGAAGGTGTTATCAAGCGTAAATATTTAAGTTCATTCTAAGGTTTTTAGTTTCTTCTGTGCTAATAAATATCATTCGAGAAGGATAGATATGCACAACTTTTAACTAAGGTTGATTGTTTCATTTATATCTCTTTATTACATTTTAAGGTAAGAAACATAACATGCCAATTATTTAGTCATCAATTACACACTGAAATTGCACTATAAGCTATTAAATTTTATTTCATTTAACACATACATCCAACTTTTACAATACAAAACTTGGGATCAAAATATCACCCATGTTTAGATGAACATTTCCCTTAAACACTAACATCTAAAAAAATGTCACAAAACTTCACTAATAAACCTTTCAATACTTTGTAAAATGTTGAATTGTCCTCTACAATTTCACTTTACATATACATACATACATACATCCATACATATATATCCTAACCCCCATTTTACCATATACAAATCTGACTCAAATGGACAACTATAATTAAATGCATATTTCCCAAAGCACCCCTAAAACTAGCATCTCATTCAAATTGCCAAATTTTAATAATGAGTCTTCAATGTAACATATAAATACATATAAATTTATTTCCATTAACATACATAAATTTTAACAATATATAATGAATCACAACCACATCTTTTCGCCATCTCACTTACATCCTACAAAACTATGTGAGCATGAAATAAACCATAAATCATTGACATGACATCCACCTAGATCTAACATAATTAACATTTTCAGTTTCCCATTTACATAATAGTAATAATGTGCATTTGAAAGGAGAGGGTTAGAGACATATATTCATTTCATTTCACTTCATTTCTTAACCAAGGAGAGAGAAAGAGATAGTGAAGAGAGAGAAACACGTATTTGAAAAAGTCCAATTTCACACAAGTCACAAGATAGAGTTCCAAAAAGTTATTTACAAGTGTTAATAAGTTTCCACGATGGTTTTCTAACTTGACTAGGGTCCTATAACTTCCGTTTTACATATTTCCGCTAGTTGCAAAAATGCCCAATTTAGGCTCGGAGGAAAAGAAACCACATTCAAAATTTGCCTTCTATTAGGTGATGCATGATGGGTATATTCTTATGTGTCCTCCTACATACCAAGAGTTCACATGAACTCGATAGAATTTGAAATGAGAAAATGGTTTTCAATTGGTGGCTAGGTTTTATGGGGCCATGGTTGTAATCGGTCTAATTTAACTAAGTCAACAATGACAAGAGGCCCACAAAACTACCTTGCCAAACTAGTCAGGAATGCAATTTTCCCCAAACTTAAGGTTCCAGGGAGTTGTCTAATAAAAGTTATAGAGGGTTGCAAAGACAAAAAATCACTTCTTCGCTCGGGGCCCAAGTGGTAAGATGAAACGAAGGCCAACTTTTTCAGTTTTAACAACTTCCTATAATTATAAGAATGGGGTAACAAGGCACCTAGAGGGGCGAAGAAGAGAGAGCAAAAATCACTCGGGGTCAATCTAAAGCTTGATACAACTCCCCACATAACGAGGGACATAAAATAAACTTGTTATCCCTTTTCCAGGGCCCAGAAGGTTGTTTTGTGAGTCTTCAAAAATTGTAATTTACCTAATTTTATGAAAGGATGATAACTAGGTTTAACAACGAACTCAAACTCAACTAGCCCACTCGAGGGGTTGCAACTATCCATTTTGATTACTGAGTTTCCAAACATATGAGAAGGTGGGTTTAAGTCTAAGGTTTACACCAAGGTTTATTTGTAATGCATAAGTCACAAGGTGATGTTTTATTATTTTGCGATACAAGTCTGTTTAAAATAATCAAATGTTTAAGCATCTAATGGTTTAACATTTCTATTATATTATAAATGAAAAACCAAATTATATGAAAATTATAAAAGACGAAGGTAAGGAGACCATCCCTGATAATTTTAACATTCATAGTGCAAGAGGTGCTCCAGGTGGGTTCACCAGCATTCCAAAAAGCTCAAAATCCCTTTCTTAGCATTTCTGTTAACTAGGTCACATGCATCCACAACTCCACTAGTTTGAATTGCTTGAAATATTCTATACCCATTCCATAGAACAATTTGAGCATCCACAAATTTCCCGCTTTGCAACACATCATAAGATGAAAATCCATTTTTTTCAAGGTATTTCGTCAATCAATTCGCATGCCTTGTGTTGGATTCCACCTTTTGGACACCCATCTAATAGAACAATCACAACTAGAAAAATGGTATAAAATTCATTTTCAATTTGTTCTTTAGAGTTCCACACCCTATTGCAAAGTTCCCATTTTAGCACACACCTACCAATGCATAAATAACTTCCAAATTATATGCCAAAACCATTTGTGCATATCCATCACCAAGGCATTTTGAGAAACTATTGGAGTGCCTTGTTTACACTTCCTCATTTTTCATACATACCAACTACGAAACTCGCAAATACAAAATATGACAAACAAATAATTTTCTATTGTTCATAGCTTGCTCCAAAACTATTATTTTTTGCACGGTTGAGATGTGTGGATGAGTTTTTTTTCAAACAATTGACATGCTTTTTGTTTGCGCCCACATTTCTTTAGCACATTTTTTCCAAATCTCCATGTGCCTAGGGTAAGCATCCTCATTTTTTTATACATGGCTTCATGTTCCAAAAGAACTTGCCATATCCAGCCTTATGCGCCCACCTTTTGCATACATGTCTATTATGGTGGTAGAAGCAACATGTAACAAAAATTTAAACAACCTGACATTAAAAATTTTCCAATGTACTTTGATGGATGTTCATACCCTGTACCAAGACTCCCATTTGGTGTAGATATGCAAGATTCCTAAAAATCCATAGAATTTGGGTTTACACTCATCAATCAAATTTCTTAAAAGTTTCTAGGCTTTTCAACAAACCCATTTTGTGAAGAACTTGCAACCATTCTTTCCCATAAGATATCATTTCTTTGAGGCGTTTTTTCAAACAATACATGTGCCTTGTTTATGCTTCCATATTTTCCTACATGATATAGCTAGATCATTGCAACTATAATGGTTGGCATTATTTCTCTTTCCTTGCTCTTGATGGATGAGAAACCTTTGTAAAGCTCTTATCTTGGCACATACACCTGGACTAGCACTAAGAAAACACCTCCATAAAACCACCACAGTTTGTAACTATGCTAGAAAAGGTAAAAAAATGGTGTTAAAACAACCATACACTCCCCACAAGGTAGTGACATCGTTCTGCCAAATGCAAACACCAAGTGCCCAATAGAGGTTGTGATGTCAAAGGTTGTAGAGGGACGCTTTACACCTGTCAATTGCATCTGGTTGAAAGTTTCTAAATTTGTTTCAACAAAACCATTTTGTATCCACACTAAAATCAAGTCTGCTGCAACTATTCCATCACTACAAAATTTACAATGTGAACATGGGTTGCAACTCATTAATGACAATGGATCTCTAATAAAGTCGTGATTACTTTATTATGTAAGGAGGTGACAATTCTGCAGGTCGTATAAAATTCCAAACTCCATGCCACCTCCCAACAACTCACCATTACCCACTCATGTCCTCCCCAACCACCTGGTCCACACATTAATTTATGTTATTTATTTATTTTTTGTTTGATGTGGGAACTACATTACTAATTTCTTTTGTAAGATACCACTTCTATTTCATGTTGTTCCCATGTTATCCTTTGTTTTGTATGTTATTTACACAAACAATATTTACTTAATTTATTTGGAGAGTGAATATATCTACACATTTTCATCATTTTCAATATTTGTGTATATCTCGCTACATCGATGAATATGGAGGCAAAGTGGTGGTTATAATAGAAATTATGTTTTTAGCGGTGGTGGTAGCACATATGATTTTGGTGATAATAATGGTAGGGTACATGATGGATTTGATGATTGTTTTATAGACATATTTGATAAGAGTTAGTACTAATATTTCTTAGGTATTGATAACTTATTGATTCATTAAGGTTTTGGGAATAAAGGAAATGGAGAAAAATATTAAATTAAAATTAAACTACAACACTTTGTATAAATCAATAATCAATTGATTAAATACCAAATATTGTAGAAAAAGCAATGTTTACTAATAGCTCCTACAACATGCCTCTCAAAAATCCCATTCCTTTTCAATTATTTTTTATTTCTTTTTAACATATTGAATAAATAAAATTGTTGTCTTTGATGCATGTTTCATATATCGAATGCATCGGTTGTATATGTTAGTGATAACTCCAAGGAAAAGACTTGATGTATTTTTTTGGCTAAACATTTGAAAATGTCTCGGGATATTTTTGAAGGAAACCCTTTCATCCTCTACAATTTTTAGTTATCTAAAGGAAGTGGATAAGGGTGTCCCTTAGGATAATTTGATAAATGATAAATTTGGATCTGCAAAGTTGGTGGATCGATGTTCTTCCATGAATTTATCTTCTCATAATATTTATTTTGTAGGCTTTGAAAATATTTTGATGTCATTTCTTTTTTACACTAAATTTTTAATGATTATTTTTAGAATCAATATACCTAGTTTATATCTCCAAACAAAAGTGTTTACTCATTAATAAAAGCTTACAATTTCTGAAGGAATCATCCTTGGTGAAACAAGTGATTCCCCTTAGAAGAAATTATTATAACCAAAATTATATTTTATTTGAAAAAAATGAAGTACATGAAAACTCACATATTGCCTGGGCAATAAGAGATGAAGATTTTGCATAGACAAAAGAATACATGGATGAAGCACAACCACAAATGGATAAGAAAATGAGATTTCAACCTAAATGTATGCCCAAATATTTACAAGACATTGAAAAATTATATGAATGAAAATGTTATAACAATGACATGGAGAAAGAAAACAAGGAACTGTTTGTATTATATTACAAAGTTTAGCCCAAAGTTTGAACTTTGTAAAAATCATATATATGAGATGAAATTAAATAAAGGAAAATATCATCATTGATTAGTTAAGGACTAACTCCCACAAGATTATATACAAGAAAAAATGATAGAAAACACCTAAAGAACTGCAAGAAAAGAGGACTTATATTTTATACACTATAGAGTTTGTCAAAATAGAGGAATTATTCATCCTTGAATGTCTAAGGTACATAGATATCATACCCAATTATGAAGAAATTGTGAGAGTTTGATTTATGGTAGAGTTACTCAAGGAGAGTAAAATAAAAGATTGGTGGAGGGGGCAAGTGGGGAGATATTAACTCAAATTAACAAGAGGGGGATATTAACTTAAATTAACAAGATCCCAAAACATCCTACATTATCGTAGTTTTTGTACTTTCAAAAAAATATGTCCGACAACCAAAACATGACCAAACACATATTAAATGAACAAACATGTATTTTTAAGAGCTTATAAATACCAAGGTGTAGGGCATCCAAAATTTACTTGATTTTTTAAAGTTTTTATAATATTTTTAAATATTTATTTACTAGTCAAATTTTAAAATATTTTCACCACCAAGTGGGACACACTTATATGTTGGGACTAATCTTCTAAAAGATACTAATAAATCTATAAGTGTTTTCAAAAAATCAAATTGTCTTATCAATGAACAAATAAATAAATAAATAAATCAAATTCTATATGGCATTTGAATAAATAAATGGTGTTAGGTGTAAATACCATATGTGTAACGCCACGAAAATGACGACGCTCATGACGCACGAACTTGCTTCCGCAAGCATATAGCCCGAAATTCCAACTAATTTTTTTAAAATTATTTACCTTCGTTTTCCATGATCCATGTCATGCATTCATTAGAGAAAGGTTTGCTAAACGTCTTAAGTTGATTACATAAATACTATATATATATATATGTAAAATCTCAAAATGAGATATATATACATATACCACCAAGTTTAAGTGTTTATAAACCAAAAGACATTATTTTAACTTAATCATATTCCACTTTGCAATTAAACGAAACTATACTTCGAGTTGTTTTCACATAGCTCGGTGAGTTTAGTTTATATATATACCGCCAATCAATGTTATATATAGGTCGATCCACTCCAAGCGAGCTATTCAAATAAACTTGGTGAGCTTTTACCTCACTTCCCAACTTTATTATACACCCGACCACAACGGTTATACCATGCACCACCACGACATGGGAAGTCAACACGACCACCAACCACCAACTCGGGTAGCACACAAATCAGGTGGTATAGGTATGTATTCCAACAACTCGGCACGATAGGAAAACAACTCGGTGGGCTTTAAAATATTCCAACCGCCCACGTATAACCCCACCAATGGTTAATAATACCACCGCCAACCCTTAACATTCCAGCTTGACGTGGGCCCGAGCCAATTCAAAGGTATACACATTCAACGCTAGGCAAGGGATATAAATGTGGCCCAAGCAACTACGTGGAGAACATTAAAAAGAATAGGTTGGAAAATCATGGTTGGGGTGGGTGGCTCAACCAACACTGTCAAAATTAAATCTCCTCTCCTTGCGTGTTGACTAAACTCCTAGGCCGCATCAAACAATTACCCACTTAGATTTGCAAGTCTCATATTCACACAGTCGCCCGCTTATTTTTATTGTCTGGCGCGTGGAAACAGGAATGGGGCATGCGAAGGAGCTTCGGTGTGTGAGATAGGCTGGAGACTTGTTTTATCTGCTCCTGGCCGCGTGCGTCTTCTGCTGATAGGAGGGTCAAGAGGAAGCTACAAAGCAGGAGGGGAGGGTACTTTGCTCCATTTTCATTGGGTGCTGCAAGTATGCTCTAGGCGCGTATCCTGGCCGCGGCCTACACAGTAACATGACCGAACAACAAGAACAAAACAACGCCCCTTTATTTTGTTTCTTTGAGCGCTCAAAACAAGCAGGTTGTCCATTTATGTTGTTATCTATTCAGTATCGAATGCACCCTCAAAAATTGGAGTTCTCCTTCATGATATTTTTATCAAAATCGATTTAGGGACAAGAGAGTGTCATGAGGCGACCGAGGCGCCTAATACGGCGTTTCTCTAAGGAGACCCTGCCTGTGCTGCAAGCAGCTCGTGGAAGAGAGAGTCACAGAGGTGGATCTGTTTATATCAGAATATTTATAAAGCACAGTCTACCGGGCAATTTTATGGACCTTTCAGCGCAAATCTGGGCAGTCTTACTACATAATGGCCTTACAGAGACTTATCATTATTTTAATTGTTTTTATATTACATGAGTGTAAGATTTTATAAGTAGATTAGCTCAGTTCTCCTTGCAATATTATGGACGTCTCCTACGTAGAGGTGGGTTTGTTTCATGACAGAATATTCATGGAGCACGGCTGGCTTTGCAAACATAAGGACGTCTCATACGTAGGTTTATTTATATTTATATCTATTGTCACTTACTTGGCTATAGTTGTATTAGTATACTTTGTTATTATATAAGAAATATAATTAGTATATTGGTATTAATACAATTTACTAATAGTAATACCATTAAGTTTAATATTACTTTAATATGAATTCTATTTAAAATATTAGTTTTCCCTATTATGCATTAAGGAACATTGGGCATTAAACTTAATAAGCTTATAGTCTTTGCATTAGAATTCCCTTCTACACAATTCAATAAACATAGCATGGGATTTCAAAAAGATTCGATTTCATTTCCCCTTTACAATTTGTAAATGGATTTTCAATAATTTCTTAAATGGGGAAGAACATAATAAAGCTAGAACTAAAATTACTTCGTTGGCATGTTGAAAGCTATCTAAAAACTTAAGTCTTTCCATCAACAATGCAAGAAGAGAATATGCACTAATGTTCTCACTTTTCAATACCTCTCTTTTAAGCAACAAAATGAAATCTAGTATGTATATATTTTTTGTAAATTTCCTAACATTCCACAAAAGAGTCCAACAATATTTCCATTAAGTTTTAAAGCAAGAACTACTAACATGTCAACAAAATCAACATCCTCATATGAGGTTCTAAGCCAAGTTAAAGGAGAATAAATAAATTGTCTTTCCTTCAACTTTCAAATCCATCCACATCACAACCTTGCTAATGAAGATCAATACCACTTTCCTTCAACATCTTGTTACAACATATTCCACTTAATGTGGGAACAAAATTACAATAATGGAAGCTAAAATACAAAGCAATATTACACTTTTCCTCCACTCAAGGTGGGTAAAAATACATGGTGGTTTCACATTGTCATCAACAAGGTTCCAATGCTTCAAACATCAACAAGGTAGCTCCTCCAATAGTTTGCTTGATTCACAACAAAATAAGGGGAGAGGCAACGCTCTCCTCCCAACCAAAATACCCAATGGAGAAGAGAAGCCATCCTCTCCATTAGCCCTCGAGCCCCAACCACATCACAATGAGAGAAAATCCAACTCATGGCAACTACTAGCTTCCACATAACTAAACATAACATTTCACATTCATTCCATAATCCTTCAAAACAAGATTTACAACACAACAAGAGGGAAAACAATCACAACAACAAGTCACAAGGCTTATCAAGAAAGCCATAAGAGTAAGACCTATGGGGAGGCCACTTATGCCTCCCAATGGGAATGGGTGCCACCTAAAAGCCTCCAATGCAAAACACAATACCCCTAACAACTCTTATGCCTCCCTCAAGTACCCCTTATCCCTCCATTCACTCTTATGCCTCCCTCAACTCTTATGGCTCCCTCAAAGTAAAACAAGAAGAAAATGCAAGCATTTCTCTTACAAGGTGGGCACCCAACCCAAACTCCCTCCTCAAGAACATGATCTCTTATGCCTCCCTCAATTAAACTCCCCATAGTCTCCTCCCACTCCCAACTTAGGCATTCTACCCATTCCCAACAAGCATTGCAACAACAAAAATTCAACACAACATATGTACTCATTCATATAACAAAAAGAAGAAAACATAATACAACAAAGGTGAAGCTCCTACCTTTCCATGGTAGAGTTTGTTCCAAGTATGAAGTCTCAAATCCCTCCAAATATCAAGCAAGCATCCACAAGCTCCCACAAAATTTCCACAAGTATCAACAAGCTCCAAAATCCACAAACTCTTTCCTAATCCTCTCCTCTCTCGAAAATACCAAAAGACTTAAAATGAAACTTCCAACCCCAAAACAAACAAGAGGCTCAAATAAATAGAGAGAAGAGAGGGAGGGATGATATGGCTCCAAGTAGGATGCCACCTTCTTTTCCCTCCACTCCACATCATTTGGTCAACATCAAATTCCAAAGCACCATTAATAAGTGGTTGAAAGAAAGGCAAACACCTCACACACTCCAACTAAGCCCACTCCTCAAAGGAAAAATTAAATTTTGAAAGGAAGTGCAATTAATATTTTACCCTTTTATCCCCCAAATTCCTAAAAGACCCTAAATTTGGCCTTCCAACCCATAGGTAGGGTTGGCATGGGGTTTTAAGAGGTGTGGGACAAGTTTGACTTGTCCCACAAGTTTTGAAATTTGGCCTCCAAGGCCAAATTCGAGTTTCCCATGTGGGGTAGAGTGTGCTACACTCAAACTCAAACACACATCAATCCACACAAAATCCCAAGTAAATCAAATCCTAATAAATGAACTCTCTTAGGTCACATCTTTTAATTAGTTTAGGACAATTTCAAATTAACTTAATTAACCCACTACAACCCATGGCTAACAAAGGGGTAAACTCCAATCCAAAGAATATGAATAATAACACAAGTAAAATTTCACTTACTAAGAGCAACACATACTAACATAATAAAAGGAAAAAAATTAAAACAAAACAACACATGATCCCTAGGTCACAATTTTCCCTTTACTAGATAATTCTAACACACACACAATTACTTGTTGCCATGGTGACCTTAGCTGGATTCTTCTCAAATTCCGATGTGGTTGGTCTCCACTCCCCAATATTGTTGTGAATATAATATACCGAGTAATGAAGATACCTCCTTCGGCCTGTTGGCCGCATTAAAACATTCATGCCAAATATACAATATAATCTAAAATAAACGACACATGATTTACTATCATCTATGCAAGTACGATATCACTAACACTTCCTAGCACATTTCTATTCCACATATCATTTATATCAAAACGATCATCACATTAGTCCAATTATCAAGTTCTACTCAATATGATTAAATATACCACATGTCATAATTAAGATAAATAACCCTGTCAAAAGTATACAAATATCGTCATCAAATGTCCACCAGTAAACCATATGCATCATATAAAGATCAAAAATCAATAACCAATGTCTATGATATCTACTAGCATGCTAAATCAAGAAGCCATAATAATCCATAAGTGAAGTAGTCATCTAAAACAACAAAACAAAAATGGTGTCGAAGGGAAGTGGGCACTACAATATGTCCATATGGGCATACCTTCCCCTTCCTTATGTAATGAAATTGTAGTACTTCTTTGTCGTACATTTTTATAATGTGTTTGATATATTTTATAGTATTTGTGTTTGTGGTTTATAACGGGTTAAAAAACTATACAATAACAACACCACTACAAATACATATTACACATGTAGGGCTTTTACATTTTCTCTATTTACGAATACATACTCCTATAATAAAATTCTCATTCAAAATTTGAAGTTATTTTATTTGTTATTGTTAACTTAAATCATGTATATGTGTCAAATTTGAAATTAGTTTATTTGTTATTTTTAAACCAAATACATGTGTCTAAATTAACAAATATTTAATTAAGCACAAATGAATTGAACTATTATTAGATGGGCTTCAAAATATTTTAGAAGTAAAAAGAGAATTAAGAAATAAAATATATGTGGATAACAATGATAAGATTGATAACTATCATTTTTTTATAACCATATATATATGGCAAAGTTGCAAATATTTTTAAAACAAAAAGCTTGAGAATTTGAACTTTCGACAACATTTGAAATGAACCATGTAATGCACAATATGAGAAGTGGACAACACGAGTGTATTAGAAGGGAATACAACTACTAAAGCAAGGAGAGATGTTGAGCCTAGTTGAAAGCCTCCAATTTTGTGATTTTAATTGATTTTCATTTCAATTCACCATACTTGACCACACAAGCACACTAATAATCAGGGCTAGAATTTCAAATTATGTGTGTAGGTGTCAAATTAAATTTTGTTGGCGGTTTAGTTCTGTCATGTGGCTGTAAATTCCAACTCTTTTCATATTTGTTTTTATTATTTCTTCCTATAAATTTATATATTTTCATATATTTATAGAGGACTATTTAAAAATGTTGATGGTCTTATAATATACGACTAAAATCACAAAAAACAGCCCACAACCTCTCACATTCTGCGTTGTTAATAATTATATCAAAATTACTTTGTAATTGTATCGTTACAAATATTCTTATAGTATTATATTTGTCTTAATTGACCAACTTAGAAAGGCTACCTTTTTAATGGCTTCACAATTTTTTGATATTAGTGTAATTACATCATTATGCATTTTAATAATGTACCATTGAACCAATACCACCAAAAAATATCTTAAACCTAATAATAATAGAAATAATTTCAAAAAATAACCATGATATATTAAAAATCAATTACATTAGGTAGTGTAAGTGACAACAACTCCACAATTTTAAATATCATTGATAAAATAAATAAAATATATGACAATATTTTAAAAATAATTCTTTAACATTTATTCAAAGATTTAAAAACGTAAATTCCAAAACAATATTTACAATTCAACCGATGGGAAGATCAGTAGCATTAAACTTACTAAATTTTTAAAGGGTACATTCTTCCCTAATTTCCTTCATTACTAATGTCATGATAAAAATCAGGTAAAACAATTTTAAAAAGACAGTCTGAAGATGGCAAATTTTTTTAAGATAGAGATGATGTAAGATGGTGAAAATTTAAAATACTTGGATGGGAAATCTTTCACATAATCTCTTGAGATTCACAACATGTCAATCAACGGATAAATCTGCGACTGCGGAGTTATGATTTGCAATCTCCATCAATTTTTTGTTAACACGTAAAATAACTTGTGTGGACGGAGGAGTCCGATACCATTAATACTGAACAGGTGTAAAAGTAATTGATATGATTTGCACGAAACTCAAAATATCGCAATCTCCTTCATATGAAAACATTTGCTACAAGAGTATTAAAACAAATCCGTTCGTTACTCGATCACTTTTTCATAATAAATCATTAACTTCATCTGTTCGGTACGTGGGAAAAATAAACATTTAATGCATAACAAATCTGTTCGGTACTTCATCACTTTATCATTTACTTCATCTGCAAAAATGAATTAAATGAAATCCACGAATAAAACAATCCATTTTACATCAGAGCTTTGAATTCCGCTCGAAGGATAATTTTTCTTATTTTTTAGAATACATTAAAAGTTTCAAGTCCGCTAGAAAGATTAAGACTACAAGGGGTAACAAAAACCCTCGCATTAGAAAACAACTGCACCAATCTCTAAAAAATTGAAGAGGATTGCATTGGCTGGCAAAGAGATTTAGGTTGAAAAATTGGATCATGAAGCATCAAAGAGGAAAGGGAACGTCCTCTTTAAAAAACCATATTTATTCTATATTATAAAAAAACATATTTATTCCACAACACATCAACTATTAAGTTTTGTAAGAAGACAAGGTTATTTCACAACACATCAAATCATCAAGTTTTGTAAGAGAATATACTTATTCCACAACATATCAATGATTATACTAGAAATCGCATGTGCACAATGCAATGTGAATGCCGAATGGTATATGTTATTTGATTTTAGAGGGATAGTTATTATTTTTGTAATTGATGTTGATAAGGGGTGTGATTGATTTTGTAAGTGTAGGAATATAGATGAAACATTACATTTAAAGGTTCTATCTCTACATTTCAAATTTGTTACAAATTCGTACATATACATTTGTAAATATTATATCATGAGTGGTAGCGTTTTATGAGACTATTTTATTTGAACTAAACATGAATACATGAAAACTTCGTACATTTGCAGATTTTATATCATGAGTGCTAGTCTTTTGTGGCCAAATATTTTGGCACTAAACATGAATACATTTATACATTTGATCTTCGCTTTGGATACTGAAGATTGAGTAATTAGTAGTGGAGGTGCTATCAAAGTAGAGGATAGTATTTACGACGGGTTGATTTTGTTGAGTGATATTAGTCTCGAATTATTTGGTTAATGATGAATTGACTTGGGAAGTCTATATGAAGTAGCAATGTGGATATGCAAAAGAGAGCAAAAAGCATCTAATGTGTTGCCTCAAAGAGGTGTTGTATAGATTGAAGTGTGCTCCCATAACCTGGTATGGTATCACTGATGACTATTTCTTATAGAATGGGTTTCAAAAGTCTTCAAAAAATTCAAATATGTTCTTTTTTAAAATTTATGTTAAAAAATAATGATAAACAATAGGCCTCGTCGAGGCCAAATGTGAGACTCGTGAGTCTTGACACGAGACTCGTTGAGTCTGCCAAATTTTCCCCAAGCATTTGCACAATGTTTCATAAAGTTTGTGGATGTGAAATTGAGGGCATGTATTTCTGGATGCCTAGAGAATTTCTTCCTTGAGTTTTAATTCAAGGAAGAACAAAGCAACAACAACCACTTTTTCAGCTCACAACCCAAGGAAATACATTCATAAAAACTTGATCAAATTTAAAGCCAGATGCAATACACCACAATGGTTGTTCTGCATTGAATATTGCTCTTGACTTTCCTTTTCTCCTTCACTATGGTGATCCAAATGAAGCATCCTTGCAATCAAAATCTTATAGATCATGGTGGCTCTTAGGAAGCAGTGGGGACTTGTTTTCACTCTTTTCAGATCATGCAAGAGTGTCTGAAGTCATCAATTATGTTGTGATGGATGTCCGCACTGTTCTAAGGCTCCCATTTTGGCACAAGTGGGAGGATGCTAACAAAGGTTGTGGAGTATGGAGTTATAGTTGACAATTGCATTTACTTAAAATCTTCAACAACCTTTTCAAAAGCCCATTTTGTACATATCCTGCAATCATCGCATTCCATGAGACCACATCTCTTTGAATAAGGTATTGTATACAGGAGTTGTTGATGGCCGTAACATTTGGGCTAATGATTTCTCCCGATGTTAAAGCTGGAAACGTTGTTTTTGGATTCTAAATTACCCCAAATTCTTGAGTTTTGACCTGATAAAAGTTAAAACTACAACCAGGATTGGCAATTTGGACACAAAAACCTCGATATATTTTGATATATCTATGTTTTCTATGTCATTATTGGATATCTATTTTACCTTTTTTTTATTGTATCTCATTCATTCATTATTCAATATTGTTATTCATTTATTAGTCAATTTGTTCAATCTCTTTGTTGCAAAAATTACTTATTTGTTCATTAATTCATTTTAATATGCTTTATTTTAATATTGTGTTTTATATATTTAATATTTGGTTTTATAAAATATGTATCAAATAAATGTGGTATATCAAATTCGGTGTCATACAAAATATGTTAGGTCGATTATCATGTTTGACATTGAATTATTTTTGGGGATAACTTTTACTTTTATGTTTACAGATATTTATTTAAAATTAAATTATCAAATAAATGTGGTATATCAAATTCTATGTTTTACAAAAATATGTGGTATTATGTTTGATATTAGTTCATATGCAACTTAGGAAAATTATTCAATTTTGTAAGGATAACGAAGTGCTTGGAATTAGTGTTTGGGGATAATTTTTGCTTTTATGTTTACAGATTTTAAATTATTGTTACTTTTCTATGACAAAATTTCTTGTCATTCAAAAAATATGTGGATTATCATGTTTGATATTAGTTTCTTGTTCATATGCAACCTAAGAAAATTATTCAATTTCTATGTAGAGAATTATTTAAACTCTTTTTTAAAGGGTAACGAAGTGCTTGGAATTATTTTTTGGTGATAATGTTTGATATTAGTTTCTTGTTCATATGCAACTTAAGAAAATTATTCAATTTCTTTGTAGAGAATTATTTAAACTCTTTTTAAAAGGGTAACGAAGTGCTTGGGAATTATTTTTTGGGGATAATTTTTGCTTTTTTGTTTACAGAATATATTCTAAATTATTGTTACCTTTTTATGATAAAATTTCTTGTCATTCAAAATTTATTGATTATCATGTTTGTTATATGTAACTCATTTTGCAAGGTTTCAACTAAGGAAAGGATAAATTGTTTAATTTTATATTTTATAGGATTTCTATTGAGATCCTAAATTACATCTTAATAAAAGTTTATTTGTATCCATAAAAGTTTATTTTTTAAGAAATCATTATTTCCTTTTTAAGAAGACATCTTCATAATTTTCTTGGGATAAACGGAAGTTGTATAGTTGTTTGAATGTGATATGCAATGAAAATTAAAATATGGTTGTTTAAAAATGTGATTTTTTAAAATGAATAATGCTAGAAAGAATTTTTTTATTAAATACGATTTATTAATTTTTCATATGGCATTTTGATTATATGCAGTTTATTAAATTATCATTTATAATTAAAAAAGAGAATTTATTTAATTTGTACAATTCCTTGGGTGGGTGGGTGGGTGGGTGGGTGCGTCTCATGAGACAGAGATGTGAATAATCATGGATGGAAGCTAAAAGAGTATACGACCATGGATCCAATGGTGGCTTACAAGAAGGCATTGAGTACGTGGGCAAAGTGGATCTCGAAAAACATGGATCCCCAAAAATCTCGTGTCTTCTTTCGCAGCCCTTCACTGAGTCATTACGACAGGTTCAACAAGTCCGTTTCATAAATTTCAATCCGAATAAAAATTCAATTTTTAATTTTTTTTTTTGGTGTTGAAATCCGTGATTGAAATGGGAAATGGGTCAGGTGCGAGAAAGAGACGGAGCCAGAGATTGAGAAGAATACGGCGACATACAATCTTCGATGCCTCCTCACGTGGGGATATTGAAGCAGCTGTAGGTAAATTATTATTATTAAGTACATGTCAGAAAATTGTGAGAAACTTCGCAGTTGAGCCCACTGGAATGTTCGTATAGACGAGCTCCAAAGGGATTAGAGCCCACGACATTTGAGAATAATGCGGTGAAGAATATTACAGCTCCTCGTTGTTTGTGAATTAAAAACGAAATTATATTTTTGAGTAATTTGTGGTGTAATAATGGTGGATCCTGGTATCATCTCTGGAATGGTTGGATACGCCATTCAGGTGGCAGCAAACCAGATTATTGCTCACATCAACATTGTTGTCTAGTGCAGGAAAGAATTAGATGCCAATTACCACACTACCATACCGTAATACCGTAAGGCTTACCACCCAGTATCAACATGGAAATGCCCAGTGAGAATTAGAATTTACTCCATCAACATGGAAATGTAGGAATACCGTAAGGCTTTGAACTCTGGCAAGATCCGTACAAACTCTCTTTTCCAGTGACAACTTAATGCTTTGGCTTACTATTTCAAAAACTCCCTCTTTCAATGCTCTCAAAAATGATCTTGTCAAACAAATAGCTCTTCGAATAAATAAAAGATTGGACAGTAAAGAGGAAGATGAGGTGAAAATATGGTTAAATGAGAGGTTGATCGAGAATAAGTTCACTCTGTTTCTTGATGATGTTTGGGAAACAAGTGCAAATTCCTTGTTAGCCGAGTTATGTGTGCCTCTCATCTCTCCACACCACAACTCAAACATCATCATTGCCACTTCCAGAAGTAGCAGTGCGTTGTTATAGGTGAGAGTTCCAGCTCCATCCATCATCCAAGTGCAAGAGTTGAGGGAAGAAGACACTGGCAGTTGTTCTGTTTGCATGCCTTTCGACACAGTGATGGAATTTTACCGACGAGCATTGATGAAGAAACAACAAGGCTTGTGTTCAACGAGTGCGGCAGACTTCCCTTGGCTCTCAAAGTGATAGGGCAGGTGATGGCAGGCGTCACCGACTTAAATGAATGGAAATTTTCTTTGAAGAGGTTGCAGAACACAGAGATATACGGTGATGTTACAGACAAGCTCTTTGTTAGGTTAAGATTGAGCTATGACGCTTTGGCTGATTTTGACGTTGCTTTGCAGTTGTGCTTTCTCTACCTCTCTGCCTTCCCGGAAGATGAAGTTATCTTTACTGGATATGTCAGTCAGTTATGGATTGGAGAAGGGTTTGTGATTGGACATGTTCCTCTCCAAACAGGACAATGATTCATCAATTTGTTAGCCGATCATTGCCTTATTGAGCCGCTCTGAAGGATTCTGACTAGAAAGGTAGTCTTTTCAGGGTGCATGATATGTTGCATGATTTAGCGCAACAAATTGCTGAGAAGGAAGAGAAATGCTTCTTTTGTGCAGGGAGAAATTTGCAAGAGTTTCTAGCTGATGATTGTTTGGCACACTTCAGAATTTCATTGATGGGTAACAATTTAACTAATGTTCCAACTACTTTTGAATATTCTCATAACCGCTCCTGGTTAATGCGTAACAATCTTGATTCGACAAAAATTCCCCAATAGGTGATTGGGAGTATGATCTCTCTAAGGGTTCTGGATTTGTCCAGGACTATCATCCTGTCATTGCCAAAAAGCATACGATGTTTGAAGCATTTAGTTTGCCTCAGGTTAAAATTAATTAAGTTTTCTGGGTCTATAGAGATGCTAATCAATTTTTTCTACTTGATTTTTTTGTGGTTTTTGTATTTTTATAAATTTATTTTTGGATTCCTCCAGTTCTGAAGTTTGTAAGGATTTGGGTCAGTCAAATTAATCTCCATCCATCATCCAAGTGCAAGAGTTGAGGGAAGAAGACAATTTGGCGGTTGTTCTATTTGCATGCCTTTCGACACAATGATGGAGTTTTTTATCGAAGCGTTGATGAAGAAACAACAAGGCTTGTGTTCAACGAGTGTGGAAAACTTCCCTTGGATCTCAAAGTGATAGGGTAGGCAATGGTAGCGCCACCAACTTAAATGAATGGAAATTTGCCTTGAAGAGGTTGCGAAAAGCAAAGATATACGGTGATGTTACAAACAAGCTCTTTGTTAGGTAAAGATTGAGCTATGATGCTTTGGCTGATTTTGACATTGCTTTAGCTTGTGCTTTATCTACCTCTCTCGCCTTCTCGGAAGATGAAGTTATCTTTCTTTGGATATGCCGATCGGTTATGGATTGGAGAAGGGTTTGTGACTGGACAAGTTCCTCTCCAAATAGGACAACGATTCGTCAATTTGTTAGCCGATCGTTGCCTTATTGAGCCACTTTTGAAGGATTTGATGAAAAGGAAGTATTTTTCAGGGTGGTGCATGATTTAGCGCAAAATTTTTTTGAGAAGGAAGAGAAATGCTTCTTTCGTGCAGGGAGAAATTTGCAAGAGTTTCCAGTTGATGATTGTTCGGCACACTTCAGAATTTCATTGATGGGTAACAATTTAACTAATGTTCCAAATACTTTTGAATCTTCTCATAACCGCTCCTGGTTAATGTGTAACAATCCTGATTTGACAAAAATTCCCCAATAGGTGATTGGGAGTATGATCTCTCTGAGGGTTCTGGATTTGTCCAGGACTGTCATCCTGTCATTGCCAAAAAGCATACGATGTTTGAAGCATTTAGTTTGCCTCAGGTTAGGCTCTACCGCCATCAAGAGACTCCCCAACTCTATCCCTGCTCTTACAAACCTTCAAATACTTGATCTTAATAGCTCTCATATTACAGAACTCCCATCCAACATTTCTAAGTTGACTTCCCTAAAACTTTTGAACAATTTGTGCACTATGTTTTATTATTACCCTTTTGGGTATTCTCTTGTAAAATTTTATGAAATGGAAATATTGTAATGACGTGCAAATACATGGATTGTGCACATGAAAATATTTGGTCTGTGAAGTGTGATTTTTAAAGTTACAAGGAATTACACGAATAATTCTCCATCAGTCCGCAATGTACACATACACAGGGAGGTTACTTCAGTATGATGTAGTAATGGATTTTCTGTTGCTTCAAAACAGAGCTTTTGCTGAAATGGATTGATAAAATGATTGGGAAGTCATAGAATTTGGATAATGAGAAATTTTAAAATAAATTACCGAAAAATACTTCTAATCTCGAAGATCGCTCGATCTAAATAAGATATTGAAAAGGTCACAGTAAATATTTATGAAATAAAATTTACTACCCACTTTTCTTCAAATAATTTGAGCATAGGTATTTTGCACATACATCTTATTAAATAGATAATCCCTTGTCAACAATTCCACATTGATAGCATCAACCAAAAAAGCATAGTGTAATGCCTCGTTCAATGCTGAGACTCCTTCCATTCCGTTATACCACCTTGTTTTTTTTTTTTTTTTGTTCGCTAGTGCATTTACCTTTGTCTAACTAAATTTTGTAATGCCTTAAGGGGACCGTCTTATTTTCTTCTCGATTATCGTGGGTCGATTTGTTTTGTTTTTAGTCTTCATTGTAGCGTTTGCTAAAAGTTCAAATAGCATTCTTTTAAAATAAAACAAAATAATATCCAAAGGCTTTAAATATATATATAGTTTGCATAGAAGCTAAGGAAGGTTTGTGGTGGCGCATGTTTTTATGGAAGCCATGAAATAAAAATTAAAAAAAAAAAAAAAAAAACAAACAAACAAACAAACATAATGCTCCTTCCACCTACCACCCTCACCAACTTGGCAATGTCCTAATCTTTGTGTTGCGTGGCCTTCTCCTATCGCTTCTTACCTCTACTGGACGCCACTTCCTTTCTTGCCCAACTTTACAAAATTTATGTATTAGCTGGCAGTGGTTGAAATGTCTGACCTCATTTAATTTTATTTTTTCAATGCGTACTGGATGGGGTCTTTCTGGCACGTTTTTCCTTTTGGGATGCATTTGGGGTTTGCTTGCAAGCCGCGGATTCAGCGTGCAGACAGTGGGATTTGAAGCAAAATTTGTTTGCCGTTCGCAAGCCAATGGTGCAGAGAGGGAGGTTAAGGACTCTCCTGTCATTTTTTGGAGTTTCAGTGTGGATGTGGCCTACCTAAGGTTTTAAAGATGCGCCCTGTAAGGTGAAAACAAGGAGGCGCCTGTCTGTTGGGCATACGGCCTATTTCAGCGTGTGTGTGCGGGCTTTCTAGTTGCTTGTGGCAGGGAAGTTTCATAGTTTTGTGGCGAATGCACCTGGGCCATCGTTAACTGGGTTTGTTTTGGGAAAAAGAGGCTTGTACATGCCTCGAAGGTCTTGTTTTTTAAGTCGGTTGTTTTCTTCTTTACCAGTGCCGTTTTCCTTCCCTGCTCAACCTTGTTTTTCACCCATTGTTGTTTCTGGTGCTGTCAGACAAAGTGTTTCCATATCTTGGGTTTTATCCTGTTGTCTCAGAATTTTTTTTTGAAAGGCGCTGCCTTGAAGCTACTAGCTAGTGTAGCAGGTTGTCCAGCTATGCTGTTATCTGTTCTGTTTTGACTGCATCCTCAAACTCGGGATTCTCCTTCAAGATATTTTTATCAAAATCGATTAAGTGACAGTGAGAGTGTTACTAGGAGACCCGATGAAATTTATTACAGAGATTCTCTACTGAGACCTTGCTTGTTCTACGATGTAACTCATGGAAGAGGATCTCATAGAGGTGGATCTGTTTCATATCAGAATATTCATGAAGCACAGTTTGCTTTGCAAGAGAACTTATTAGGAGATCGATGAAGGATAGAGGAATTAAAAAGAAACTTGGTGTAGTTGGATTAAAGGAAATAAAAAGGTGCATGCTTTTTGTGTAGGTGACAGATCGCACCCACAGGCACAGGAGATCTATGCAATGTTGGAGAAAATGTCTTGGGAGATGAAGGTAGCAGGATATTTTTAGATTCAGAACATGTACTGAGAAAACAGTAGTGTCATGGAATACAATGATTGCAGGGTATGCACAGAGTGGACATTATGAGGAAAGTTTAGATCTATTTCAACAAATGCATCTGGCTGACACGAAACCCAACAATATTACCTTTGCAACTGTTCTTCCAGTAATTTCTCACCTATCGAATTTGCATCAGGGGAAGGAGATCCACGTCTTCATACTAAGAAGTGGTTTTGATTTGTTTATTATAGTAATGAATGCCCTTGTAGACATGTATTGCAAATGTGGGAATTTTAGAGTTGCACGCCGAGTATTTGATCAAATGCCTAAAAGTGATGTATTCTCATGGACAGCCATGATTGTAGGTTATGGGATGCAGGGAAAAGGTGAGGATGCTAAGTCTAGGGACTGTTTTATGGATATGGAGTCTGTACCAAGAGATTGTTTTTGGTTATAAAGCCATCTTCTTTTGCTTTGTCTCAGACTAGGGCTGCTCCTAATATGAGAGCACCAAGGTTAGGAGGTCCAAATTAGAAACAATCAGATGCATATGGAGATGGTGGAGGTGTTTGGATGAATGACGAAGGATCAAGTTCAATTGCCAAAAATGGGGCCTACAGAAGTTCTAGGGCTAATCTTGGAGCGGTGTTGGGAGGATGATGGCAAGTATTTTAGACCACCCACCCTGGCCGTGAACTCCTACCTGTGCCAACGTGAAGATGTTCGATGTTTGGGCGCCCAACGAGCTTGAAGAAAATGGAATTAGGCTTGGGTTGCTGTTGCAGGCCCTGTCCATCTTGATTTCGACTGCGGGAGCTTAATCAGGCACGATATTCTCTATACCATTGATTCTTATGCTGTTATTTAACTGATTCATTAAATAACTCTAATCTTCATATAAATGTCTCGTGTGATGGTA
Organism: Taxus wallichiana var. yunnanensis; assembly: GCA_018340775.1. Lineage (NCBI taxonomy): Eukaryota > Viridiplantae > Streptophyta > Pinopsida > Cupressales > Taxaceae > Taxus > Taxus wallichiana. Next base: position 7,190,199 of record CM031243.1, read on the forward strand.
TGCTGTTTGGTTTCCACTTCCCTTGCTCTTTTGTATTTTTTTGGCGTTAGAAATGATTGCGCTGGTTGAAGCCTTTTATATTGTTTTCTGGGTTTTAATAAATATTAGTTGGGTGAACTTTGTTCTTAAGACTAATAAAACAAAAGAGGTGGGGGTCCTGTAATGAAAATTCCCGAGTTCTTTGTGTTGGTCTCATGATTTGAATGTTTTATCCAACATTGTCGTTGGACTCAACCTTATAGTTCCTGTTTTGTTCTTATTCTTGTTTCGGTTCGAGATCTGTAGTTCTGGTTTATGTTGGGTATTTGCGAAATAGTGATTGAGTACTGCGAGTGCATTGTGTATAGGTAAATGATGCTATTCCTGTCTCTATCCTTTTCTTTTAGTTGTTTTAGGTTCTAGTAACCCTTTTCGGTTGGCTTAGTGTGTGCTTAGCTTGACTGATCTTTGAATTGAGCCAAGTTGATATTACTCTCAACTAGGTTAGTTGCTTTTGTTATTTTTTTAAAATCGCTCGAAGAAATACCTTTATTCTTCAAGCATCATGGTTGATCTTCATAATTTGATATCAATTCATGTTCACCGTTTGGAGATTGTTTTCTTTGGAATTCACCTTCTCTCCCTTGGTGACTGTTGTTTGTTTTGAGGAATGTAGCTGATCCTATGGAATGTCTTCTTTAGACGTTACTCACATTTCTTTTGGATAGCTTAAAATGTCAAGAGGAAATACTCTTTTTCGTACCTTGATTTTGTTTCACACATGTTGGAGGATACGAGATCTACTGGATCATTATTGAGGAAGTTTTCAAATCTTAAAATTGGGATGTTGGTTTTATGCGTAAGAAATTACCCTACGTTTTTCTCCGTAAAGATGTTTAAATTTCATTCTCCTGTGACTTAGAGGTTGGTGTGTTTGGAAACTCATTGGTTGATTGGTTTTTGTGATGCTCGTTGTGATACGACCTCCTTGCTGTCATTGTAGTAGAATGGTTACATGTTGACCAGAAAGGTTAAAGTCAACTTGTTGTTGATGACAGATCCTTTGGAAGCTATGTATCCTGTGTTGTGTTCTTGGGAATGATTGAGTAACCCTCCTGTAAGATTTATAATGGTTATGTTTGGTCTTGTCAAGTTTGTCCTTTTTCTTAAGACATTCTCTTGATTAGAAGAAAGTTTAATAGAAGGATTGTTAGGATAGGATGTGGCCCATACGGGGTCATTTGTGCGTTTCATCCCTTTTCCTTCCAATTTATTTATTCTGTGCTGACATAAAATTAACTGTTATAGGCACATCATCTTAATATTAATAAGTCATGTTGGTTTAGATATTCTCATGTCGATTGATTGTTTGGGATCTTCCAGTGGCATAGTGAATCCTTGGCTTGGTGAACTAACTTAAACAAATAGGGACATATCACGTTTGAAATTAATTCTCTTCTTGTAATTGTTTTTGTTTCGAAATGTTATCTTGTTAAAATGATGGTCATTATTGTGATATGGGTGGAATTCACCATGTTGTTTGTTAACTTCTCCTATGAGAAAATGATAATTAAATAGAGTTAGTGCCTCCCTTTTTATTCTCGACGTTTTATGCTTTTGGACAACTCTTTAATTGCTCTTGTTTAGACTCTTGGATTATTTTTCATCATCAACGGTGCTTTTCTTCCTTGAAACAGTTAGATAACAACATATTGTCTTAATGTTATAGCTTTTATCGTGCTCAGTTCTTGCGAACTGACATGTGCTAACAAATGTGCAGGAGGATTTCCTGAGTAGAAAAGAAAAAAAAAAGAGAGAAAAAGAAACACGTGTAGAAAGTGGATTCCAGCCTTCTTAGAATCATTTGTTGTACGAATGTTTTTCTTTTGCCTTTAAAACATTGGTATGGAAATTGTGGAGACTATTTAGAAGGCATTGCGTTATAATTTTGTATTGTTCTCATGTAGGTTGTTATCGTTTGAAAGTCAATTTGAGAAATATTATTGTCAATAAGATTAAATGAACTTGTTTTGACATGTGTATCCTTTGTTGAATTTTCACTTTTCAGAATATGATTTATCCTTGAATTGTCAACCTAATTATAATTATCTAAACTTGAATCAACTTACATCACTTTGGTTACCTTTGGTCATGTGTCGTTTGGTAGAGGACTATGTTTTGAACCTAGCAAAAAAAAAGAAAACAAGAGAAACAAATATACCTTGTGATCCCACGTAAACTAATCAACAATCTCTTATTGTGGTGAGTCCTTAGAACGGTCTTAAGGTGAAATCAATGATTAAATCTTGGAAGATAATAAAATTATAATAAATAGAAGGAACTTGATTAAGAAACTCTTCGATCTATCTTACCCGTTGAAAATGTAAACAGTATACTTATGTCTATCTCTTCAAGTGAAGCCCAAGTGAAACCTTTAATAATTCTGGTTAGACTCTTGACCCCAATGAAATCTTATTAACAACTAATAAGATCTTAATGATGAATCCAATATTTAGACAGTCATGTACTGGAATAAAATAAAATAAAATAAAATTGACCGCTTGAAAAGATGAAACATATATGTTCAAAAGCACAACGTCGAAAACAGATTGATGAAGTTAAGAGCCTTGAGAAATTAACTGCCTCCTCACAAATGAATAAGTTAATCAAGTAAATGAAGTAACCTCTTGCCATCCAATAATTGGTTTACACTGTATATTAACATTAACAAGGTAGGAGAAAATTCTTCAAAGGAGACATGAACTTCAGATTCTCCTATCATGATTTCTCTGGGAAAAGTAAAGAATGTAAAAGCACTTACAGCTAAAACATGATTCTAAAGAAACCTTTTGTGGGAAAACCTTGTTGTAAAATTGCATACTTTAGATGAACCATTGTGTCCTAAGTGTGTGCCTCATGTTTATCTGTAACCAATGTGGGTCCGTGTTGTGGAAAGCATGTCTTTAGTTGATTGTATTCCCTAGAGAACTTGTGTAGTGTCGTATTATCTTCAAGCAAGTCAAAAAAATATCCTGTCTTTTACTGTGTTGTTTGTGCGTGAATTTTTGGGTCAGTTACACTTGGTATCAGAGCATAGGTTCATGCTCTCGAACCTATGGGCCGGATTGGTGTTATATGGTGATGTTACTTGATGGTGGTGGTGTTACATGATGATACTGCATGATGATGATGATGTTGCATGATGGTGGTAGATATTGGAAGAGTAATGTGCTTTAAACGTGATGTGATTATTGTCGTAATTGTGATATTGTGAACGCACATGATGTGTATGTCACCTTGTGCGTGTTTGTGATCATGTTGATATGTTGGGGATGGGAGTATTCTCTCTCCTTCTTGTGGATTCTATGAAGAGTTCACGGGTGAATTACTACTTGTGATGTGTGAAAAGAATTATAAAGTGGATGACATAGTGTTAGAGCATTGTGACATATTGTGATATGTGGGTGTATCAATGTGTTGTATGACTAGATTGATGTTAAAAGAAATGAGTTGTATCTTGATGTTTTTACCATGTTTTGAAGAAATGTGTGTACCACCTTGTTATGTAGCCATGGATGTTATGTTGTGATGTACTATGTTCATCGTATGTAGGATTTGTGCAAATATGTAATGCTTCATGTTGTGATTTGGGGTCATACGGTGAGTGTATGAACCCTATCGTATGGTGATTGCACTAGAAGTGGTAAAGTGGTACAAATGATGATGTTACACTCGTATATGTGAATGTATGACGTTATTTTCCTTATATGTGTACCACCGTTATGTTAGTGATGTTGTTGTATGTTATGTTGTGAACCTTACGCTAACCGACCACGAGGGAAATCGGTAGAAGTGTATGTTGAGAGTGAGGAATGGTGTACCATGGGTCAATAACTGAGCCAAAACTCAGTTTAGTAGATAACATGTGAATCTTTCCTCTCTCCCTATGTGGTTTTATGTACACAACCTAAGTGCAACTATGACTATGTTTAGCCTTGTCGAAGTGGTGGCGGGATGATTGGATGGAGGTGATGACAGTTGTATTATTGATATGTATTTTATGAGTGAGGCTCGATATTCCGAGTGCTAGCAACTCGTTGAGTACCCCTTGGTGGCGAGATAAGGCCACACGGTTATCGTAATGTGACATTATTATAAGTTGATTTTATTTGTAAATTGAGCTTTTACTTTATTTTGTAAGGACCAACAACTTTTCTTGATTGCCATGCTTTACAATTTTGGGCATTTTGGTTTGTGGCACTAACATGGGGATTTTGATACTAACTATGGCTATTTGGCCATTTATTTTGCTTGAATTTTGGGTCTTCTTTTAAATTTGGAATTTTTACCGCCTTGCCCAAGGCTTGTACTTTGCCACTTGGCACTTTGATTGGATTGTTGTGTTGGTTCTATTGTCGTGATGTGTGGAATAGGGTCATGGGATGCACCATGAAATGGTTGGACCTATGGACCCGCTTTGTTGTATGGGGGTACGCCCCAGGAGTTGCTGAGATAACTAGCGGGTTGTTGAACCACGCGTTATTATGTCACTTGGGTTAGGAGTGTTCGAACTCTATGTGTCTTGGACCATAGGGTCAACCGGCCTCCTTGAGGGAGGCATAAGAGTTTGAGGGAGGCATAAGAGTTTGAGGGAGGCTTATGATATTTGTCTGTATGGTTGATGTTTCAGGATATATGTTGAGTTATTGTGATGTTTTGGTAGTGGTCTTTTGATGTATGTGTTACTCATGTCAGATGGATATGTGTTGTGATGTTGTGGTTATGTCATTGATTCCCTTGTGGACACTTTGTACCTGTAGCATGGTTTGGTGTTATGTGAATTTTTCATTGATGCAAATTGAGGAAATGTCCGTGGATTGTAGTACTTTTTGGTTAAGAATTTTAATATGTCACGAGTCATTTATGTGTGACGAGTACTATGTTATGTGGATGGCCTATTCTATTCCATATTTGGGTAACCTTTTGTGGTGTAATACAATCTTGAAGTATATACTTGTGTGCTTGTGAATCTGTAGTGTCTTGTGAACTTGATAGGGTGTTGTGTTAGCAGTTCATGTTGGGCACCCACAATAAGGAATAAACCAAAACTCCTCAACAATGAAATTTTAAAGGAATTAAACTAAGAATAATGTTAATGGAAAGAGACTAATGAAATAACAAACAAGAGGGAACTGCCAATCTTCACAGAACCTCGAAAGTTAAAATTTCTACCAAATGTTCCTAAGGCTACTTTGTGACCGTGCTTTAATCAGCTAAAATTTTAACCATAGGGTGTAATTTCTCCTTTACTTGTTCTTGGTTGCGAACCATTTCTTTTCCGCTGTGTTATGGCGCATCGAGGATGATGCTTTTCTTAAGGGGGGGAGAGTGTAATGCCTCGTTCAATGCAGACTCCTTCCATTCCGTTATACCACCTTGTTTTTTTTTTCTTTTGTTCGCTAGTGCATTTACCTTTGTCTAACGGAATTTTGTAATGCCTTGTGGGGACCGTCTTATTTTCTTCTGATTATCGTGGGTTGATTTGTTTTGTTTTTTAGTCTTCGTTGTAGCGTTTTCTAAAAGTTCAAATAACATTCTTTTAAAATAAAACAAAATAATATGCAAAGGCTTAAAAATTATATATATATATATATTGTTTGCGTAGAAGCTAAGGAAGGTTTGTGGTGGCGCATGTTTTTATGGAAGCCATGAATTAAAAAAAAAAAAAAAAAAAAAAAAACAAACTTAATGCTCCTTCTACCTACCACCCCTCACCAACTTGGCAGTGTCCTGATCTTTGTGTTGCGTGGCCTTCTCCTATCACTTCTTACCTCTGCTGGACGCCACTTCCTTTCTTGCCCAACTTTACAAAATTTATGTATTAGCTGGCAGTGGTTGAAATGTCTGACCTCATTTAATTTAATTTTTTCAATGCGTACTGGATGGGGTCTTTCTGGCACATTTTTCCTTTTGGGATGCATTTGGGGTTTGCTTGCAAGCCGCAGATTCAGCGTGTAGATAGTGGGATTTGAAGCAAAATTTGTTTCCCATTTGTAAGCCAATGGTGTAGAGAGGGAAGTTAAGGACTCTCTGTCATTTTTTTGGAGTTTCAATGTGGATGTGGCCTGCCTAAGGTTTTAAAGATGCGCCCTGTAAGGTGAAAACAAGGAGGCGCCATGTCATTGGGCATATGGCCTATTTTAGCATGTGCGTGCAAGAGCTTTCAGTTTGCTTGTGGCGGGGAAGTTTCATAGTTTTGTGGCAAATGCGCTTGGGCCATCGTTAATCGGGTTTGTTTTGGAAAAAAAGGCTTGTACATGCCTCGAAGGTCTTGTTTTTTAAGTCGGTTGTTTTCTTCTTTACAAAGTGTTGTTTTCCTTCCCCGCTCAACTCCGTTCTTTTCCCCATTGCTGTTTAGTGTCAGTCAGACAAAGTGTTTCCATATCTTGGGTTTTATCCTCATTGTCTGAATTTTTTTTTTTTTTGAAAGGCGCGCTTGAAGCTACTAGCTAGTGTAGCAGTTGTCTAGCTATCTTTGTTATCATTTTGTTTCGACTGCATCCTCAAATTCGGGATTCTCCTTCAAGATATTTTTATCAAAATCGATTAAGTGACAGTGAGAGTGTTACCAGGAGACCCGATGAAATTTATTACAGAGATTCTCTACTGAGACCTTGCTTGTTCTACGATGTAACTCATGGAAGAGGATCTCATAGAGGTGGATCTGTTTCATATCAGAATATTCATGAAGCTTGTTTGCTTTTGCAAGAGAACTTATTAGGAGATCGATGAAGGATAGAGGAATTAAAAAGAAACTTGGTGTAGTTGGATTAAAGGCAATAAAAAGGTGCATGCTTTTTGTGTAGGTGATAGATCGCACCCATCAGGCACAGGAGATCTATGCAATGTTGGAGAAAATGTCTTGGGAGATGAAGGTAGCAGGATATTTTTAGATTCGAAACATGTACCGAGAAAACAAAAGAGTGTCATGGAATACAATGATCATAGGGTATGCACTGAGAGTGGACATTATGAGGAAAGTTTAGATCTATTTCAACAAATGCATCGGGTGACACGAAACCCAACAATATTACCTTTGTTGTTCTTCCAAAGAATTTCTCACTGTAGAATTTGCATCGGGGAAGGAGATCCACGTCTTCATACTAAGAAGTGGTTTTGATTTGTTTATTATAGTAATGAATGCCCTTATAGACATGTATTACAAATGTGGGAATTTTAGAGTTGCACAGAGTATTTGATCAAATGCCTAAAAGTGATGTATTCTCATGGATGCCATGATGTAGGTTATGGGATGCAGGGAAAAGGTGAGGATGCTAAGTTTAGGGAATGTTTTATGGATATGGAGTCTCACCAAGAGATTGTTTTTGGTTATAAAGCCATCTTCTTTTGCTTTGTCTCAGACTAGGGCTGCTCCTAATATGAGAGCACCAAGGTTAGGAGGTCCAAATTAGAAACAATCAGATGCATATGGAGATGGTGGAGGTGTTTGGATGAATGACGAAGGATCAAGTTCAATTGCCAAAAATGGGGCCTACAGAAGTTCTAGGGCTAATCTTGGAGCGGTGTTGGGAGGATGATGGCAAGTATTTTAGACCACCCACCCTGGCCGTGAACTCCTACCTGTGCCAACGTGAAGATGTTCGATGTTTGGGCGCCCAACGAGCTTGAAGAAAATGGAATTAGGCTTGGGTTGCTGTTGCAGGCCCTGTCCATCTTGATTTCGACTGCGGGAGCTTAATCAGGCACGATATTCTCTATACCATTGATTCTTATGTTGTTATTTAACTGATTCATTAAATAACTCTAATCTTCATATAAATGTCTCGTGTGATGGTATGCTGTTTGGTTTCCACTTCCCTTTCTCTTTTGTATTTTTTTTTGGCGTTAGAAATGATTCGTTGGTTGAAGCCTTTATATTGTTTTATGGGTTTTAATAAATATTAGTTGGGTGAACTTTGTTCTTAAGACTAATAAAACAAAAGAGGTGGGGGTCCTGTAATGAAAATTCCGAGTTCTTTGTGTTGGTCTCATGATTTGAATGTTTTATCCAACATTGTCGTTGGACTCAACCTTATAGTTCCTGTTTTGTTCTTATTCTTGTTTGGTTCGAGATCTGTAGTTCTGGTTTATGTTGGGTATTTGCGAAATAGTGATTGAGTACTGCAAGTGCATTGTGTATAGGTAAATGATGCTATTCCTGTCTCTATCCTTTTCTTTTAGTTGTTTTAGGTTCTAGTAACCCTTTTCGGTTGGCTTAGTGTGTGCTTAGCTTGACTGATCTTTGAATTGAGCCAAGTTGATATTACTCTCAACTAGGTTAGTTGCTTTTGTTATTTTTTTAAAATCGCTCGAAGAAATACCTTTATTCTTCAAGCGTCATGGTTGATCTTCATAATTTGATATCAATTCATGTTCACCGTTTGGAGATTGTTTTCTTTGGAATTCACCTTCTCTCCCTTGGTGACTGTTGTTTGTTTTGAGGAATGTAGCTGATCCTATGGAATGTCTTCTTTAGACGTTACTCACATTTCTTTTGGATAGCTTAAAATGTCAGAGGAAATACTCTTTTTCGTACCTTGATTTTGTTTCACACATGTTGGAGGATACGAGATCTACTGGATCATTATTGAGGAAGTTTTCAAATCTTAAAATTGGGATGTTGGTTTTATGCGTAAGAAATTACCCTACGTTTTTCTCCGTAAAGATGTTTAAATTTCATTCTCCTGTGACTTAGAGGTTGGTGTGTTTGGAAACTCATTGGTTGACTGGTTTTTGTGATGCTCGTTGTGATACGACCTCCTTGCTGTCATTGTAGTAGAATGGTTACATGTTGACCAGAAAGGTTAAAGTCAACTTGTTGTTGACGACAGATCCTTTGGAAGCTATGTATCCTGTGTTGTGTTCTTGGGAATGATTGAGTAACCCTCTTGTAAGATTTATAATGGTTATGTTTGGTCTTGTCAAGTTTGTCCTTTTTCTTAAGACATTCTCTTGATTAGAAGAAAGTTTAATAGAAGGATTGTTAGGATAGGATGTGGCCCATATGGGGTCATTTGTGCGTTTCATCCCTTTTCCTTCCAATTTATTTATTCTGTACTGACATAAAATTAACTGTTATAGGCACATCATCTTAATATTAATAAGTCATGTTGGTTTAGATATTCTCATGTCGATTGATTGTTTGGGATCTTCCAGTGGCATAGTGAATCCTTGGCTTGGTGAACTAACTTAAACAAATAGGGACATATCACGTTTGAAATTAATTCTCTTCTTGTAATTGTTTTTGTTTCGAAATGTTATCTTGTTAAAATGATGGTCATTATTGTGATATGGGTGGAATTCACCATGATGTTTATTAACTTCTCCTATGAGAAAATGATAATTAAATAGAGTTAGTGCCTCCCTTTTTATTCTGACATTTTATGCTTTTGGACAACTCTTTAATTGCTCTTGTTTAGAGTCTTGGATTATTTTTCATCATCAACGATGCTTTTCTTCCTTGAAATAGTTAGATAACAACATATTGTCTTAATGTTATAGCTTTTATCGTGCTCAGTTCTTATGAACTGACATGTGCTAACAAATGTGCAGGAGGATTTCCTGAGTAGAAAAGAAAAAAAAGAGAGAGAAAAAGAAACACGTGTAGAAAGTGGATTCCAGCCTTCTTAGGAACTGCTATTGTACGAATGTTTTTCTTTTGCTTTAAAACATTGGTATGGAAATTGTGGAGACTATTTAGAAGGCATTGCGTTATAATTTTGTATTGTTCTCATGTAGGTTGTTATCGTTTGAAAGTCAATTTGAGAAATATTATTGTCAATAAGATTAAATGAACTTGTTTTGACATGCGTATCCTTTGTTGAATTTTCACTTTTCAGAATATGATTTATCCTTGAATTTTCAACCTAATTATAATTATCTAAACTTGAATCAACTTACATCACTTTGGTTACCTTTGGTCATGTGTCGTTTGGTAGAGGACTATGTTTTGAACCTAGCAAAAAAAAAAGAGAGAAACAAATATACCTTGTGATCCCACGTAAACTAATCAACAATCTCTTATTGTGGTGAGTCCTTAGAACGGTCTTAAGGTGAAATCAATGATTAAATCTTGGAAGATAATAAAATTATAATAAATAGAAGGAACTTGATTAAGAAACTCTTCGATCTATCTTACCCGTTGAAAATGTAAACAATATACTTATGTCTATCTCTTCAAGTGAAGCCCAAGTGAAACCTTTAATAATTCTGGTTAGACTCTTGACCCCAATGAAATCTTATTAACAACTAATAAGATCTTAATGATGAATCCAAGATTTAGACAGTCATGTACTGAAATAAAATAAAATAAAATAAAAATGACCGCTTGAAAAGATAAAACATATATGTTTAAAAGCACAACGTCGAAAACAGATTGATGAAGTTAAGAGCCTTGAGAAATTAACTGCCTCCTCACAAATGAATAAGTTAATCAAGTAAATGAAGTAACCTCTTGCCATCCAATAATTGGTTTACACTGTATATTAACATTAACAAGGTAGGAGAAAATTCTTCAAAGGAGACATGAACTTCAGATTCTCCTATCATGATTTCTCTGGGAAAAGTAAAGAATGTAAAAGCACTTACAGCTAAAACATGATTCTAAAGAAACCTTCTGTGGGAAAACCTTGTTGTAAAATTGCATACTTTAGATGAACCATTGTGTCCTAAGTGTGTGCCTCATGTTTATCCGTAACCAGTGTGGGTCCGTGTTGTGGAACGCATGTCTTTAGTTGATTGTATTCCCTAGAGAACTTGTGTAGTGTCGTATTATCTTCAAGCAAGTCAAAAAAAAATATCCTGTCTTTTACTGTGTTGTTTGTGCGTGAGTTTTTTTGGGTAGTTACACATAGCATTTCCGTTATTGTTTACGGCTAAACCGATAGGGGATTTGGTTATAGAAATATATAGACAATGTTGTCCGACTTAGAGAAAATGGAAAAATTTACTTTCCACTTCGAAAAGAAAGACCAGAACACAACCCCTAAAAGAAAAAGAATCACAAACCCCCTCAAACAAATTTAAAAGAAATTAAGAAAAAAACTATTGTTTTCATCAGAAACAAAATACCCTGAAAATGGAAGAATGTATGGCAATACTGACCACAAATGGGTATGCTACAAAATAAACAGTTAACTAAACCAGTAATATTCCTCTCTCTCAGGATTAAGCCTCACTCACTGGCAACTCACTTTTCACTCAAAATTACAATAAACCAAAGCATATTGGTGAGCTAACGGACCAAAAAATATACGCTTAACATAATCAAACTGGAAGCAAGGTGGGAAAAATAATACCGTAAAGAGCGTAAAAAGATAGAAGTAAAGGTGGGGAAAGGAAAGCATCGAGGAATGAAGTGCGTGAAATTATCATACCCGCAAGGATCGCAAAGATTACCTGTCCACGAAGATGCGCAGAAAAGAATTCCCCTCCCAGATCGTCGCATGCTTCGTCGAGGAACACACTACATCAAACCACAAAAACAAAGTTATTGACTTCAGACTTGGCGAGAATCGATCGGGCTGCACCAAAGAAACCCTTCCGAAAATACCCTGCATTTAGCATGCAACTGGGGAAAAACTAAAAACAACTTTCAAAAAAGAGAAAACGTCAAAAAGGCCTTCAAATTTAATCCCATGCAAAAAAACGTCAAAACACCCTCAAATTCAATACAGTCGCAGAGACGTCCGCAAAGCCTTTCCCATAATGGGAACGCCTTGGCGTAATTAGTAAGAGGGCCACTTTCATTACAACACAATTCCTATTTCTATTTTTAGAAGGATCATGGTATATTGGGGTTCATATGGAGTTATAGAGAAAGCATATCAAGTAATACATTATTAAGTTTTAGAATGAATGAGGAGTTTTAGAGTCTTTGAAGTAATACCAAGATGCATCAATGAAGAGGCATATTCAACCTAAGTTGGTAAGGCATATATTTAGAGGAGTGAGAAAGACCAAGAAAACAAACAAACATGTCTAACAACTAATAAACCATTATGTTAGTAAGAGGCCCATTTCTATTATGCTCGTGTGATTCCTGACAATGAACATTGAGACATGAAACTAGTAATCATACGATGAAAACCTTCCATTGTAGGAACCTCCCATTTGTGCATGCCCATTTCACATGTGCATAATGACATGAAGCTCTTAGTCATCTTTGACATCATGGAGGCAAACATCTCCATAGCAATTCTTTTGGCTGACATGTCACCCACTACTATATCAATGTATATTCTTGGCTTTTTCATTGTCTATTAGAAATACATAAAAATTAATTAAGAGGGCTGGTTCCATTACGGGTCCCTTTGTTGATGAAAAACACCAGGACACAAAACCCACTAGCATTTCCATACTGATTATTTTCATAGACATTAACGCTCATCACTACCATGTCAATGAATACACTTGGGTTATCCATCCTTTTTCACAAAACACAAAAATAACAACTAAATTGGCCCAATTCTTCTATGGGTTTTGTTGTTGATGGTGAATACAAAGACATTAAACTAGTAATGACTGATGAAAAAATTCCATTACAAGTACCTCCTAGATTTAAGCATGCACATTTCATTTTTGTGTACAATGACATGAAGTTCTTCTTCATCTTTGGTATCACAAAAAATAAACATCTCCATATAAATTCTTCTAACTGACATGCCATCCACTACTATATCAATGAAAACCCTTGGATTTTCAATCCTTGAAATCAAAAATACGTAAACAATGATTAAGATGTTTTAAAATGCAATGAGAAAGTGCATTTTCCCTCAAAATTAGTTAAAACTAGATGAGTAAAGCCAAAATTTCAACATTTATTCAATCTTAACAAACCACATCCATGAATGAATGTAAAACTATTCATAGTTGGTTTGAATAACCCAGGCTACGGGTAGTGATGTTTTCTTCTTCTAGTTACAAAATATTTCAATTCATAAATTGGCCCATTGGTATTTACATTAATCTTTTTGCCTTGAATAATAAATGGAGAGTATTTTTAATGGTCTTAAATTCCTTGAGAGGGCTGAATTTTTTTTTATATTGGTAAAAGAGGGTTGAGGGTTCCTACCTCTTACAAAGAAAAGGCCTTCCTTCCCAAATAAGAAATAAGCACAAAGAGAAACATAAACAACAGAAACATTGAAACAACACAAAAAAAGAAAACAAAACATAGAGTAGAAATAAAAGCAACCAAGAATGTAATCAGTTTGAAGGATGAGAACTGAGAGACATATGCAAAGAAATGGATGCCTTTCTAGAAGAACTTCTTTTCCTATTTTGGACAATTGTCCATTCATCATTCTTTGGCTTATGATTGTACTTTAAATGAAATTCCAAAGTATCAATTAGATGAAAAGAATTATTTGGAGGAGACTATGTAATATCAACCTTCTTCTCCCCAATTGGATCAGAGAGGAGAGACTCCTTGGGATCCTCTTTTTTCTCAACTTGAGTTTCAAATATTATTTCGTTCTGCTCCTCACGGAAGCCGAGTAAGAAATAAAATTTTAAATCTACCACTAAGTGACATGGGAGGGAATCCTTCCACCAGGAAGTATGTCCATTCTTATATCTTGAGCTCAAACAATATGTGGAAATGTGCCCCAATTTGAAACATATTCTGCATCTAAAGGGCATCCCTTCATAGTCAAGAGTTGAACTCCAAATTATGTATTGAATTTCTACGGTTATTGTTTTCTTTGCAAGATTAAGTGGAGCATTCGGGAATCATTTTTGGCCCATGATAATACTAGGTAGAGGCATTCATAGAGTTTCTTTCACCACATGACCTACAACACAATTTTTTTATATGTCTAATCATTTCACACTTTTTCCCTTTCTCAACATGCCTTCAAGTTTGTCATGTACAACCATGAACATGGATATATATTCTCCCTAGTACCAACAAAGACACAAAGCAGAAGATAATGCTAATTATTTTTTGAGTAGCACCTTTATGAGGGGAACAAGAAAAAGCAAATATTCTATCTCACTAGAAAGCTTGAGGATCTAACATAGATCCATGGGTTGTTGTGGATGGGGAAGCTAGTGGAAAAGATGGAATAATGTGGATAAGATGGATGCATTTGTAAAGTCTCCTTCACCACTGTCTCCAGATAAGGGATTTTTCATATGTCTTAATCATTCACACATCTTCCCTTTCCCACCACACCCTCCAAATCATCATGTAACTTCTATTGGGATTCATTTCTTGATTTCCATTAAAATTTAAAAACAACCATGAACATGAAAGAATATATTACAAAAATAGTTAAAATATACAATTAGAGAAAAAATAAAAGAATATGATGTGTTGTATCCATAGAACAAATATCATGTGGTAGGACATATCGGACCAACTTGAACAATGTCAACGTTGAATTTATTTTGATAAATATATATATGATCCATGTAATCCCATTTTAAAGCACCAAATGTGGTAGGACACATCATACTAACTTGAACAATGTAATAACTTCCTTAATATATTAATAAGACAATTTTACTCCATCCATACAGATAAGGAGAAGAATGTAGAAGCTAAGATCAAGATTAATCTCATAAATATTCCATGTGTTTATTTTCTATGAATAATCTAAGATGAAAAAACTAAATGTGGGTATTGCACCTAGACTAATAGGGGAATTAGGTATGATTTCTTTGAAAGAATAACCTATGTATTTGTTCTCACAAATATATGTTTCAATGATAAGTAGAATATTCACTCTTGAGACAATCCTACAATTTTTTTGCTTGGATCACAATCCCATCTCCTTATTTTAAAAAAATGTTGCAAGACCTTAGAAAATCCATTCAAGATTGAGTTGATGTGATTCAAATACCCAACTTTAGAATATATAATTAAATAATGGCGGAACAAACCTTCTCGTAGAAGTAGTTCTAAGATGTTTATATTGACCTTCAAATTCAAAAGCACTAAGAGGAAACTCAAAACCTAGAATAAAGTGGATTTTTGTAAATAAATTCGGGGAAAAATGTTTGATTAAAGCAGAGAGCCAAAATTCAAGATGATATTCAAAGCAAGATTCGTAACATTTCTTCCATTAAATTGGAAAAAAAAAACTTTAAAAATATGAAAAAGTTCGGAAAATGAGAAATTGTTTGGTGCCTAAAATCTAGGGAAATAGGCTAAAGGAGGGTGCATAAATCCACAATTTTTATCAATCCACATCAGTTAAGAGAAATTACAATAGAATTAACAAAATTAAAACTCGGTAGTTTGGCCTCTACTAGGATCTTGACTTCAAGGATATCTTCAATAACCACAACGCGTTTAGCCCCTAAGAAGAATATATTTTTGGATCTTATCCCTTCTATTTTTATAGTTGGTTAACATGATGAGTTATTGAAACACATCTCACTAGAAGAAATTGAAGAAATAATTAATAACATGGAAAATGGTAAATCTCTAGGTCTTAATGAGTTCCCTTTGGATTTATTCACCTCCTTTTGAGACAATCAAAACTATCATATGCAAAAAAGTTATAGAATATCTGAAATCGAAAATAAATATTAAAGACTTCAATTGCACATTTTTGATTGTTATACCAAAAAAATCTAGATGTATACTATACCATATGGAATGTTTTTCGACCAATAACACCATTAGTGTATATTATGACACAAACTTTTTTATAGTCTAATGTGTATTTGTGTTATACACTTTATGAATAATGAACATATGCATGCACATCATTATCTATATTTATTTATAATAATTTATTAATTAAATAAGTCACTTATAAATAAGAACAGATTTAGTGGTCCTTAAAATAGGATTTGTCTATTTAAAAATTTATAATAAGATGGATGACATGGATGAATATTATAGAGGTTGATTGTATTATTTAGTTAGGAGTGGCATTAACCCTCCCTCACATTTGAGCTTAATATTATGATAGATATTATACCTTAATCATATTTATGTTTATATTGCTTTAATCTTTCACATGTATGAAATGTAATTGTGGGTGATAGTATTGACGTTATTGAAACAATATTAGAGCATATCTAAAATTTCTAACAAGAGTTATGTAACATAGTCTCTAAAAGCACTACGAAAATAATTATTCTTAAAGTTCATACCAAATTTCCATATTTAATATGTTTCATTCAATGTGGTTATGTTTAGGGAAGATAAATTTATAGATGGAATAGTGACTATGCATTCAATCATCAAGTTATCTAAATATCATAAGAAAGAGACATTGGTGATCATCAAATTGGGACTTTCTTATTCGTAATCTTAAAAATATTTTCCTTTTA
Organism: Taxus wallichiana var. yunnanensis; assembly: GCA_018340775.1. Classification (NCBI taxonomy): domain Eukaryota; kingdom Viridiplantae; phylum Streptophyta; class Pinopsida; order Cupressales; family Taxaceae; genus Taxus; species Taxus wallichiana. The sequence continues at coordinate 7,206,528 of CM031243.1, forward strand.
AAAGAAAAATGTAAATGAGTTATTTCTTGCATCTCCTCTCTATTTATTAATGGTGTGCCGATATGCTTCTTTAAATCATTTAGAGAATTCACCAAAATGATTAAATTTTCCCATATATTTTATTCTAATGGTAAGATCATTCATTGTCTAAACATATAACAAAAATTAGATATTTTCAAATGACTAAGGATAATTAGATCGAGAGAATTTGGATTCTCGCATGCTAAATTTGTTGATGAGACGATTTTCACCAAACTTGTAAAAACTAAAGACATAAAAATATTAGGGAAATTATCAATTGGTGTTAAATGACATCGAAAAAAACTAATCAATAACTTAAATATAATATAAATGGATCAATATTTTCCCTTGAAGGCAACACATAATTAAAGTTGTTTTCAATTTCTAAATGCATCGATTTTGATGGAGGATAGTTGGAGGAGATGAATACCCTTTTTCTAAGGCATAGGGACATTAATATCAACATCACTTTGTTTCAAAAGTTGAGAAATGTAATGTTTAACCACAACATGCAATGCAAAATAATGGTTGAGATTAAGGAAGATGCAAACTCTAGTGATCTTGTCAGTGGTGCGAGGAGATGTTGGATGAGAGCAATAATGGATCACACTATTGAATATATGTTCCATAATGAAATACAATTTTGAGTTTGTTAAAAGGAGGTGACAATGCAAATATCAATGCCTATTGATTCCTAAAATTAATGCAAATCTAATACGAATTGAATTTGGTAGATCTAGTCAAACTCAATGAAAGTGTAATCTTCAACACTAGCATGATCCCAATTGAAGTGGAGGGGGGGACGAGGCAATCACTTTATATGAGTCTGCAAAGGAGAACAAGTGAGGAAAAATAACAAAAGGTGTTTTCCAAGGTGGAATGAGGAATGGGGTACCCTTCTATAAGACCTCCTCTCCTAAATAAAAAGCACTCTAAAATTATTTTACGACAAAAATATGGTCATAAGGAAAGGAATATACAATCCAGAGCTATGAGAATTTATTGGCAACAATTTAGTTTGGAAAAAGGATACCGAAGTAATTATATGTTAACATTAGAAATAAAAAAATCAGCATTGTTTAGTATTTTGTTAATAATTTGTAGCATGTGTTTCATTTTTGTGTGTATATAAGTGATGGTGTCTTCTTTTATAGTATGTGTTTTTCAATACAATGGATAATTCTTTATTTGTAGGTTTGTTTCTATTATTCTGCGTAAGAACTTACGGAGTTGTGGATCAAAAGATTCACACTTGGGGTCTTTCCACCCCAATTCCAACAATTACATCTGCAAAATGTAATATGAGTTATAACCGAATAATAAATAGTAGCAAGATTAAGAATAATGTTGCACCACATCTTTTAAAATCCATACGGAGTGCTTGTTAAGTCAATGATGTTATTATGTCCATAAATTTTATGAGATCAACACATGGTCATTATTCAACTAAAAAGATCAATTTTTTTTAGAAAAAATGGGGAAAACGAGATTTGTTATTTTTTACGGCGTCGAGACTTTCATTTTTACAACATGGGTAAGTGCACCAAGTTGGGGGCCAAAAGAAGGTCTTAAGTGGACACATTTTTCCGAAAAAAACTTCACTTGTCTCGAGTTTTTCAAAATAGTTACACTCAAAATTGGAAGATGTTGTAGAAATATGAATCATAGTATTTTGATTCTAGTTTCTAAGCTACTAAATTTTATTGAAAATGGATAAGTTTAAGTGGGTCAAACAACTAAAATACCAACGAGATACTCCTGATTTTGTTAAAAACATAATAGAGTGAATTTCGTGCCCCCCCAACATTTTTGAGCACCATTTAGTATTTTTGAAAACCCTTTAGTAGAAAGATAGCTAGGAGCATCTAGTTTGGGCTCCATTTTTTTAGAAAATATTTTTTATTTATGATTTTTCTAGTACAAAAATTTTATGTTTTGAAAAATAATGGAGCTCCGACCGTGCCCCCCTAACTACCTCAAAAAATATCGAAAATTAGATTATTTTTTTTGAATATGTATAGAATTATGCCTAGTTTGGGCTAGTATATATATATATATTTTTAATTTTGATCACCCAAAAAAAAGATACACCATGAAAGATAGACATATTTACACTTCAAAAAATAGCTATAAAAAGGCATAGTTAGAAAATAAATAATATGGAAACCTTATATTAGTCAAAAAAATTAGAAAAATTATATTTTTAGAAAGAAGATCTAAAAAATGTGCATGATTTAATCAATAAAAAATTAAACATTGCACAGTAAAATAATAAAACCAAATATATTGTATTTCATTCGAGACATTTTATTCATGATTGATGAGTTACATATATAGATCAATTAACCCCTACTGATGGTGGAGTCAAACATGATCTTCAATCCTAAATAATCTCAACCCCATCTCCTAATATCTCTCTAACATCCCTTAGTTATCTCAACACACTCAACTAATCCTAAAATACCAATGTGAGTTGTTTATACAACAAACTCACAACTATTATATAAAACCTATATTATTAATATGAGATATGTTTTCTCATATTTAATAATATTACATTTTATTTATTCACCCATATATATTATCTCCATGATAATATATATTACATTAAAACATTAACCAATGTAAACAATATAATATTCCTAACATTCACTCCCCTATTGTTTACATTATTACTTCCTATTAAACACTCCCCTAATGTGAACAAGGTAGAGAAAAAACATTCACACGTCTTCTACAGCCTGCCTGCCTCTGCATGCTCATGATCTTGGTACGTTGAACCTCTGTTCAACAAATACGAACCCCTGTTCGACAATAACGGACCTCTGTCCTAGGTACGAGCCCCTGCTCATGAACCTCTGTTCATCCTCTTCAAGAAAAACATGACGCTGCTTTTTCTTGTGCTTTTATCTGTCTACTATCACATATTTACATCAGGAGGTTATAAAAAAGGAAATACAATTCTGAACAGGAATGTGACATCTGTTCTTATTACAAACAATAATGGAATCAAACACACAACTGAAATACTTGGCCACCAAATCAATACCGCGGCCTCGTCGATGGTGCCTGACGAGAGGTCGCTGATCAACCTCCTTCCTCCGTTGCCTCCAGCCTCCATCGAGAAAATTTACGCTATCTTCATACTGATATCAAATATGTAATTAAATACTCCTGAGTAATGCTCCATTTCTGTGAGAAACAAAGCTAATGTAAAATATCACTATGCAAGGATTATGCAACATTCATCTGAATTGTGGTCTCAAATTCCAGAAATTACTTCAGACGTCAGAATATCTTTCACGTTTTCTCCTAAACCGTGATGTGGGTTCGGCTGAAATTTTAACAGTAGTCTACTACAATATAAATCTTGAAACCCATTAAAAATCGCAGAGACCCAGATCGTAAAAATGAACTTATGACCTGATCTTTACACGGGAATTATTGAATCCAAAGCCACAAATGCACATCCACAAGATTGTAACACTGCTCTGATACCAAATCTAAAAAATGTGCATGATTTAATCAATAAAAAAATTAAACATTGCACAGTAAAATAATAAAACCAAATATATTGTATTTCATTCGAGACATTTTATTCATGATTGATGAGTTACATATATAGATCAGTTAACCCCTACAATGGTGGAGTCAAACATGATCTTCAATCCCTAAATAATCTCAACCCCATCTCCTAATATCTCTCTAACATCCCTTAGTTATCTCAACACACTCAACTAATCCTAAAAATACCAATGTGAGTTGTTTATACAACAAACTCACAACTATTATATAAAACCTATATTATTAATATGAGATATGTTTTCTCATATTTAATAATATTACATTTTATTTATTCACCCATATATATTATCTCCATGATAATATATATTACATTAAAACATTAACCAATGTAAACAATATAATATTCCTACGTGAAGAGACTGCTCTACGTCATGGTATAATTTTTTTTTAAAAATTGATCGATTGTTTTATTTTGATTTATCATAGTAGAAAGTGTCATTTTACATTTTGTTGTAAAAAATCGTTGTTTGCAGTGTTTGTGCAAGTCCATGTCTCAGCTTGGGGATCAACCAGATCCCAAGCCTTGAGGCATGGCTTGGGAAAAGAGAAAACACAAAACACATATGCATTACATAACGCATACACATTTTTATTTGTTTTATATATTGTGGCCCCCCAACGTCCCTTTCATCTCTTTCATGGGAATTCTACAAACATTCTATTTTTCTGCAATATTCTCTACATTCTTACACGATTTTTTAGTATTTCATTTTGTCCCCTACCCCACTAGTTGATTTTTTCTAATCATGGGTGATAAACGTCGAGCTAAGGACAAGAGGAAAGTCAAGAATAAGACACTGGAGTAATTGGAAGAGAAGAGAATAAAGAAATTGAAGAGAATGTAAAAACTTGAGCAGGGCAAGGTACATCCGCTTTATCAAATGTAGCTAATGTATTAGAAAATTGGGATGAAATACATAATGAAAATGTAGAGAATAATGATTTTGCAATGAATAATGATATTGAATTGAATGATAATGTTGGTATGGATGAAGAAATTGATATGAATCAATTATTGAACCCTTACTTGAGAATCCAAATGTTAACCTAAAATTTGTATGAAAACACCGAATGAAGAAAGTAACCTTGTAAACGAATCTTCATCTCTAAGAACACCTCCTTCCATTTCGTAAAGAAAACCAATTCACTTAATCAAAATTGATGAAAATATTATAAAAAAATGCCTAACAAAATGTAAGAAAGAAATGCGAGAAGAAAAGCTAGTGGAATTTGGAATAATTACTTTGAGAATTTAAATGACACACAAAGATGTAAATTATTTTTTTATTGATGAAATTAATTAAGATGAGACCTATAATGAAGACC
>CM031243.1:7211559-7270548 GCA_018340775.1 Taxus wallichiana var. yunnanensis
GGTGAGAACTATATCCTCTCGCTTCAAGTCCCAAAATAGATTTCTTCGCTACTACATAATTCGATATGCGATGTCATATGAGAAGCATCTAGTCATCTTAACTTCTATCAATTGTTTGTGAAGGGTGTTACTAATGATGGTGGCCCAATCCACAAACTCTTTCTTAGGCTAGGATGATACAGAGAAACATATATATCCATGGGTGGAAAATCCTAGCAGAAGGTAGACCGAAAACTTGACTTATGAGAGTAATCATGTCCCCAATTTCTTCCACGAACTCAATGCAAAGATGTTCTTTGGGAAGCCTATCAATTCAAGGTCTCTTGGTTACTAACTAGTTGTTAACCATCTGCTCCATCTCGGGGGTTCTTCATCCTGAATTATTATGTTGATCAAGCGAGTGATATCCGCATTCTCGGAAAGCCGTGTATGCCGAGCAATTCCTCAATGTGCAATGGTGTGATTAAGAGGAAAGGATAAGCGATTATATTTAAAAATTCCTCATCTCTCAGATCATAATGCTCAATGTAAGAAATAACCAATTCCGCAATCGCACCGAGACAAGAAATGTCACAAGCTTGGGGTAGACCACTATGGTAAAGTCTATCTGAGAAAATGGTTTTGCCTTCATTTTTCACCCACTCATGAGACTTTTTTGCACATTGATGTGACCCAGATTTGTATCAGTGATGTTGTCATATGTTGACTTAATGGAACTGGGAGGGATAATTCCTTGAAATTCATACTTCAAGGTGATTTGTTTGATTTCTCCATCGGCTTTCCTCGATCTCCCTGCAGATTTGTTAGATTTTTCAGCCATTATGAATTTCAAAGAAGAATGACTCAGGCACGTAAAACAATGCAAGCGGGGTCGGGTCTTAGTCTCAAACCTCCATCAATGCAAGAAAATATCGTTGTTTTAATATTATTATTATTATTTTAAAATAATAATAATAATAACAATAACTTGATGAAACTACAATTTTTGATTTTGGTGACGAATATTTATTTTTATTTTTAATAAAAATCACCCGATTTTAATATCCCAATTTTTTTATTAAATTTGGCTTGGAATCAAATTTATCCTTGGTATGTGATATTTAGTTCTTCAATTTGATATTTACTTCTTCGGTGTGATCTTCTCGTCAATGCGTGAATCCTCCTAAGAATGCATGATTTATTGTGGCGGAAATACAAAATATTTAATCTTTATTTAGCTGGAAAAAATGTTCTTCTCTACAAAATTTATTATTTTCTTTTCGTCAGTGCATGAGATCTTCTTTGTGTTTTCTTTCCACCAATGCGTGGCAACTTTTATTTTATTTTATTTTATTTTTCCGAGCCATTGGAATATTGTTCTTCTCGGTTATACGTGGTGTTTTACTCAATGTGTGGGTATTCTTTCTAACCCGCAGCTTCTTTCCACATTCCTACGTGAGAATATCCTATCCTTGCACGTGGTCTGTTGTTCAGCGCGTGGCTCTATGATCGCTTGCTCTAGCGTGAGTTTTAAAACTACCCTCTCCTCTCACTGCGTGGCCTTTGTTTCCTATTCTCCTCTTTGGATTTTTTGTTTGGAAATGTATTTTTTATTTTATCTTAGGCCGTCTTTCCTCTTCAACCTTTGCGCATGTCTTTTTTTCTCCATGTGGCACTGTTCTAGTGGGTGCGTGAGAAGAATTTTCTCATGCGTGGGTATTTTGTTGTCAAAATATTTCGTGGATTCCTCTTTCAAGCTGCATGGGTTGTGCGTGATGGAAACATCCTCCTTAATCCTTTGTTTGCAATAAGGTGAAATATTTTCTCTTCTCTTTGGCAAATGCATGGAATTTGTAAATTTTCCCCTCCTCCTCGCTACTTTGGAGTGTCCTCTTCCTCTTCCTACATAGAATTTTTTAGACTATTCTCCTCCTCTTCCTACGAGAATGTTTTAGACTGTTTCCCTCTATTATTTTGGCTAATGCGTGATTTTTGTCTTTGTCTTCTACTTACACCTACGTGGACCTTTGTGGATAGGTGTGGTCTTATTGTATTTCTCGTGCGTGGGAACTTGTTTTTGTTGTTTTCTCCTTTAAAACCTACGCAAATCATATGTTCTCTTCTTCCTGCTTCTGCATGAAATGATTTCTTTGTCTTGGCTATATATTTCTTTTGCATAAAACTTCTATGGATGTCCTCTTGTATTTCTTCTTCACAATGACATTCATAGTATTGTGGGATGTGATAAAATATTATGTCCTTTAGAAGAAATAAGAAGCAATCAAATCTTCTCACAACTATTTCCAATGAGTTTGACAGAGGAAATTATGAGGATTAATCCAACTTCCTCTCTTCCCGGTAGTGGAATTAATCGTTAGAGGGGAAATGGCAAAGCGATGACCAATTGCCAACGGGAATGGAAAAGTGGGTTTGGCATATCTCGCTCAATTTCCCCATGTGGAAATTGGTAGATTTCTTTCCCATAGTTAGCCCCATGATTTGGCACTTGGTGGAGAAAATCCCACAAGTGGGAAATTAAAATAAGATTGCCAGAAAGGGAAATGCGGGTTCGTGGAAGCCAATTTGGCATTCTATAATCGAAGCATAGGCTTACTTCCCAAAGCAATAAAATAAAAATTTGTCTAATGAATTTTTTCAATTAATATTTATTTAATTAAATACTCCCAAGTTATTTAAAAATTAATTTTATCAAACAAAGAGCAATTAATTAATTAATTAATTTTAATGTATTTTAATGCAATTTAAAGCCTAATGGGAGGAGTTCTCACCCGAAAGGACGAAACGAAGACCTAAATGATAAAAAAAAGGAGATGGTCGTCATGAGGGTGATAAACCATGTAAAGAGACACTTTTGAAAAAAATTAATATTTCTATTTTTTATTTTTTTATTCAATTTTGCGAAGTCAAAATTGGGCGATACCGATAATGTGGTCTTGATAGGATTTTCACTTGTAGCCTTTCAAAAAGTTAAATGAGACTGTCATTGGACAGTTTAGGGATTATGATGGATTGAAAAGAAATTAATTACATGACAATGATAGGAAACATATGGATGTATGCCATTGTAGGGGAGGAAGGTTCTCCTTTTTTACAAGTTCATAGGGATCAATGCCCCAACTTTTACAATAATATTTTTGTTAAAGAAAATTGATCAATGCGGGAAGTTTTCTTATGGGAAAGTTGATAAATGTGGGAATCTTTCTTGAATGCTTTGTATTTTGAAGGTTGATCAATGTGGGAAGCCTTATATATATAAGTAGCCATCCTTCGAGGGTATGGTCTACATTTTTTATTTGAATGGAATGGTCATCCTTCACCTGGATCGGTCCATGATTTTGATAGTAGTTGTCCTTCAAGGATAAATATACTTTTCTTTATATTTTTGATAATATAACTTTTGAATAGTTGTCCTTCAAGGATCTGTCTATATCCTTTTGACTTATAGTAAGAAGCATCCACAGATACATATTTTCCTTTTCCTAAGCATAGGAAAGTCCCTAATAAATTGTTTACTAAGGACATGATCACTTCATATGAGAACTAAATCCATATGCCCTATGTAATAATGATAGGGAGGAGTAATGGAATGGATTCTAAGCTTTGTGTGATAAAGGGAGAATGTTCAATTGAAAATTGTTGTCATGATAATCAATCATTTAACAGTAGAAAGGTTACAAGTGCAAATCATTTAGGGGTTCCACCTCAGGTTCCCCTTCAAGAGAAGCGAGACGATATGCCCCTGACCCATACTTATGAGTGATAATATATGGACCAATCCATTTGGGGGAAATTTCCATTTTCTTCATTCTAATGTAGTTACATTTTGATTTTCCTTAAGTACAAGATCACCAATTTTAAAGTCACACTCACCGATATGCTTGTTATATGCTCTACTAATAATGTTGTTGATATACCTATTGTTGTCCAAGATATTTTAAATGCTTTTCATCTAATAATTCAAGTTGTGTTAGGCAATTTTCGATACTCTTCATCAAGAATGAAGTCTTTTATAGACACACGAAGTGATGGAATTTGAATTTCTAGGGGTATGATGGCTTTAGAGCCATAAACAAGTGAGTAGGTTGTGGTTTCTGTAGGTGTACGGATACTAGTTCGATAAGCCCACGTAACGAATCGAATCTAAGTGTGTCAATTCTTGCATGCGTCATTTACGGTTTTCATAAGAATTTTTTTAGTGTATTGTTGAGGCTTCATCCTGCCCATTTTCTTGGGGTAGTATGGTGATGAGAAGCTTAGTTTAATGTTGAATGTATTATAGAGCTTCTTAAATTCCTTATTTATGAAGGACTTTACATTTTCAGTATTTAGCCTTGTGTGGGATACCAAAGCGACAAATGATATTTTGGTATATAAAATTAATGATAGGTTCAAACTTTGTGATTTAAAGGAATAGATTCAACCCATTTAGTGAACTATTCACTTGCGATAATTGAATGATGTTGTTGAGATGATTTTGGACTAATTGCACCAATGAGGTCTAGTCCCCATTGGGAAAAATGCCATAAGTCCCGAAAGCGGGTGTTCTAATGCTTGACTAGGAATGTGGATAAGATCAAAATGGAGTCGACATTTGGCACAGTTCTTTACGTATGTACAACAGTCCTTAATAATTTTAGGCCAAAGAGTATCCTAGTTGTATGATAGGTTTGGTGATAGTGCTTCCACTTGAAATGAACACAATGAATACCATAGTGGACTTATTCAATTGCTTTAATTGATTCATATGACTTAAAACAATGCAATAATATTCCGTCAAAGCTATGTCTATAAGGGATACCTCCTATGATAACGAATCGAGTGACACATTGAAGAAAAGAGTGTTTAGTGCCTTATAATAGGTTTGGGGGGATTTTAGATTCCATGAGGTAATCAAATATCTGAGTATACCATAGATATGATGAGTTTACGTTGATATTGTGGATGGAAGGTAGCTCATTTTGATGTGAAGGATGGTCCAAGCTTTGGATAAATACAGGAATTTTAGTTTTATCCTTTGATTTCTTTGTTTCGAAAGACACAAGGGATCCTAAGGAAGCCATGGTATCAGTGAATCTATTAGAGGATCGTGGGATGTCTTGAATTCTATAACAATCGAACACACCAAGGAGAAAATCAACAATAGCTTTATATTTTTGAAGTATTTCATTTTTACATTGAAATTCCCCTTTGACTTGGCTGATGAAAAGTTACAAATCTTCATAGAACTCTAAAGATTGGACACCTAAGAGAATAGTAGTTTACAACCCCATGATTAAAGCTTTGTACTCGATATATTATTAGTGCACTTGAAATTGAGTTTAAATGATAATGGAATGGGAATTCCCCATGGTGGTATGATGACTATGTTAGCTCCTCTGCCTTCTTATCATTTAGTGCCATTAAAGAAAAGGGTCATTTTGATTGGGACAAAGTCTCATTCACAATCATTTGATTCGTCAACATTATTAATGGATTCATTGAGAAAGCTTTCATAAGGTGGTTTGTTATCTGGAAGAGGTGCCTCAGCGAGTTAATCAATAATGGCATGTCCTTTAATGGAATTTCATGGTATAATTTCCAAGTCAAATTTGGTCATTAGCATGAGCCATCAAGTTATGTGGTCATTATGGTGTGGTTTGGCATGCATGACTTTAAGCGGGTTAAAACTAGTGACAACATATGTTTTGTGGTTTAAAAGATAGTTTCATAGCTTGGAGGTGGCAAAATATAATGCACAACATAGTTTTTAACCTCTATATAATGCATCTCGTATTCGTGGAGTGTGCGACTGATGTAATATATGGCATGTTCATGACCTTTACTATCATGGTGGGCAAGCATGGCTTCTAGGGCATGCTCTTAAATTGATATGTATAAGCAATATGGCTCTCATTCGGATGGTGGAGTGAGGATAGGTGGTCTAAAAATTTCTTCTTTAATTTTCTCAAATGCCAATTGATAGTCTACATCCCAATGGAACTCAACATCTTTGCAAATCAGTGATGAAAGGGTTGGAAATGATCGGAAGAGAGTGTGATATAAAGCATCAAACGGATTGTAATTTTCCTTGAATGCTACAGCTTTCTTAAGATTAGTGGGTGGAGGAATTTTGATGATTGCCCTAACTTTTGTGGGGTTGACTTCAATTCCATGAATAGATATGATAAACCCCAAACGTTTTCCAGTGAGAACACCAAAAACACATTTTGTAGGATTGAGATGGAGGAAAAATTGAATAAGGTGGGTGAAGATCGATTCTAGGACTTCGAGATGGTTTTTCCAAGATTTATACTTTCTAAGGAGGTTGTTAATGTAATCCTCAACAATTTTATGGATAAGGTCATGGAAGATGTATGTCATGGCACATTGATACGTTGCCCTAGCATTTTTAAGTCTGAAGTGCATGACATGATAGCAAAAGGTTCCCATAGGGTAATGAAAGATTTTTTTGCGTTGAGCGTCAAGTGCAATGATGATTTGATTATAACCAGAAAAACCATCCATGAGAGATAGCATTTCGTGGCCGACGGTTAAGTCGACGAGTTGATCTATGTTTGGAAGAGGGAAATCATCCTTTGGGCAGGTGAGGTTGAGATCCCTGAAATCTGTGCAAATGTGAATTTTCATGAATTCTTGGCTACGGGGACAATGTTGAGACCCATTACGAGATAATCAATAGGTATGATGAAATTTACTGTTAAAATACGTTACAATTCTTCCTTAACAAGGAGAGCTATACGCGGGTGCATTTTGCAAAGTTTTTGTTTGATTGGTTTGCATTAGGATATGTGACAATGTTATGTACAACAATGTTGGGATCAATTCCGGGCATATCACTATATGACCAAGTGAAGGCTTGGTGATATTTTGTTAGAAATTTTGTAAATTTGTGTAATTCTGTGGATCCATACTTTGACCGACTTTGACTATACGAGAATCCCGTGTCGCTCCTAGATTAACATCAAGTGTGGATTCATTGAGAAGAGTGGATGTTTCAAATGGTAGGGATTTCTGAAGGAAGCGTTCTTCAGCTCCCATGTGAGAGAGAATTTCTTGATCATCCTAACACTGGAGGATATCTATGGTAGGTAAATCTTCCTCAATCATGTCTGGTGAAACAAGTGGTAATGATTTGATGGAGCCCCCTAATTGATATGTGAGTGGTCCTAAGGATATAGTGTTGATTAAAAAAATTGGTGGGATAGATACAGTGTCATCTGTGTATGGAGTTCTTAAATTTAGTGGGTGATGACAGCCTTCCGATTCAAAAATGGGTACAATGGTTCTTTTCTCATATGGCTTGAGGGTTTTCAAGATAGGTTGATCATTTATTCCTTGTTCGTATTGCCTAATGCGAAATCCTTTCCATGCACAATGGTGTAGGTACATACGAGAAAATTTGGGATTATCAAGGGACTCAAGGTTTGATTTAAATAGTGTCAGTATGGTACACATTTGGTTGATTCGGGGTGGTTTATCAAACCCACCATAAACAATATTTTTTTAAGGTATGCGGGCCCATAAGAGATAATATCTCCCACATCAGGATTGTACATGGGTTGCTTATCAGGGTGACCATACATTTTTGGTGATGGAATAGAGTTAAGCATAAGAAGGTGATATTCCCCAAGAGTGAGACATTTCACAACTTCTGTAATAGAGGAATCATTTGGTATTTTAGAAGAATACATTTATGTGCTAGTAGATGCTTGATAAAAAGACTCATAAACATATTTAGGTACCAATACATTGTTTGGATGATACATCATATAGCACCAACAAAAGGATTCTGGTCGCTGGGGACTATGTAGGCCTCGCCCTTCGTGTTCATACTTAAGGCGGTGATGGAGATTTGAAAGAATGCAACGCATGGTGTGTATCCATGTATATCCTAATAACATATTATATTGGCTCTCCTTATATAATGTAGAAAGCGTTATTGTAGGGCTTTAACACCAACTTTAAGTGGTAAAATGGCGAAGTTGTCTAGTGTGGTTGCGATTGATCATCAAATGAACGCAATAGACTAAGGTTTGAGAGACAACCATGTTGGTTAATCTGAGTTCAAAGGATAGAGAGGATATAATGTTGATAGTGGCACCGCTATCAATCATGAGTCTTTTGATAGAGATATCATTGACTTGAGTAGTGAAAAAAAGTGGTAGGTCATGTTCTTTTGGTCTAAGAGTGGGTATTTCATATGTTTCAAAGAAATTGTGGTGGATGCTTTCAAGGCACCTACAAAATTTGCAAGAGGGGATGAGTCATTGGATGAGATAGTAATAGATTGAAGTGCTTCTATCATGGCTTGTTTGTAAGGTGGTGATGTCTGAATGAGTTCATAAAGTGACATTTTGATAAGGAATTGGTGTAATTGTTTAGTGGCTATTTTCTGTAATGTGGTGAGAGAAAGAGGGGTGGTTTTTATCAAAATTTTGGCTTTAGATGAATATGATTGATTAAGATCTTTAGGAGCTAGTGAAATTGATACTTTGAGTTTATCATATGATGTTGATGATCTTTATGGTAGAGGTATATCGATAGTGTCTTTTGCTTGTTTGGATTGAAATATCGATAGTGTCTTTTGCTTGTTTGGATTGAAAAGGTTTGTTTTTGTAATTTCGTGAGCATGTGATGATGTGCACAACATTTATTTGATGATCGGGGCTTTATAAGTAAACTTGACCGATGGTGTTGATGTTGAAGTTGGAATAGGATGGGGCGGGAGAAAGAGTGAATTTCCCATCTTCTAAATCTTCTCCATGGAAGGCTTTATAATCTTCTATGGTGTGACCCTAGGTTCTGTGATAGTAAATAAATGTATTAAAATCATACCATATAGGTTTCCATCCTGATGACTTGATGACTTTGGAGGGGGTAATGTGATTAGTGATTCTTGTAATATATTATCCAAAATGGTAGCATACCACCCTTTTAGGTCGAATGCCACTAGGGATTGATTTTTGGCGGGGATAGGAAAAATAGGTTTCTCAAGTTTACTCGATGGTCACGGTGGTCTCATAGTTGTTCCAATGAATGGGTGATAGTGTTCTTGTATTGGTGGTGGCTGCAAGGGATACTTGGATTGTATGGGGATAAATGGACGAGGGTCAGATGTAACTGTCCATTGTGGGATAGTGGATGTAGTGTAAGGACTCACTGTAGGAACATGATGAATGAGTTTTTCCCCTGTAATAATAGGGTGATTGATGGGTATAAGGAAGGAGGGATCGTTTGAGGGTCTTTGATTAAGGTTTTGGAAAAAAAAATTTCAATAGATCCTGCGAGTCTCAATTTTTCACAAAAAGGGTTCTTTAAAAGAAGGTATGCCCCTTGGATGAAGAGGTGGTGGAGGACCGCAGAAACGATAAGTTTCATCACAATGAGGATTTTTAAAGACTTGGACAACATCCTACTTATTTGGACCCTTCAAAGTCTTAGATGAACTCGGCATATTTGTTGACGTTGATTCTAATGAAGGAAGAGGGGCTCGGATAATCACCGTTATGTTTATGGACCCTTTTTTCATGTTAGAGTGTGGTACACCTTCTATGTGTTACACTCGGTATTTATTAGCCCCAAAGCAAATTTTCATGGGTGGTTTACTAACCCATGGGTAATGGATAAACCGTTATGGGCTATTTTTGGGCCCATGGTTTTTCGGTACCCATTGTTTTGATACCCATGGTTTTTCCCATTATTTTGATACCCACGGCTTTTTCCCATGGTTTTGATACCCACGGTTTTGTATCAAACTATTTAAGCAATTGTCTATTTATATGGTCTTATGCATATGATAGATAGATAAGAAAATGTATTGCAGATGTGCTTTGAATTGGTGTGAATTCTATAGATTTTTTTGAGCATAGCTCCAAACGGATCTCGGGTATTGTATTGAGAGAGTGGAGGCTTGTAATAAAATATGAGCACGTGATTCTTGGTGGACGTAGCCTAAATTGGGCAAACCACGTTAAATCTGGTCTCTCTACGTTGTGTTATTTATTCTCGCACTTTTATTTGAGATCCGTAATATTTTTGCATATTAGTTTCTCTTGTTGTGATTCGTAAGGGATTATTCCACATATTTTATCTCATATTTCCTAACAAATATGGTTAATATATTCCACATGATTTTTAGGATTATTGATTTTGGTAGTTTGTTGATGACTAAGATTCTTGGTGGATTTAGCTAGGGGTGGCATTGAGCCAAAAATGTTTCTAATGGTATCATTTTTATATTTACGCATTTGGGTGCAAGTGTAGTTGCAAAGACTATTTGTTGATGTAGGCATGGATCCCGTAATGCTTTCGGCAACAATGTGGGAAGAATTCTAGTGGTAAGTAGTGGTTCAAATGTCTACGGGTTTATCTGGTGTTGGTATCAATTTGGTAAGCACTCGAATCAATTGTGACAAGGGCAAGGGAGTATTTTTATGTTGAGTGAAGAGAAGGGGATAGTTATGTAATAGCGATAGTGTGTTCATTAGTCTCTGACAAGGATTTTGTGGATATTGTTTCGCTAGGCAACAAAGTGGATGAAGAAATGGGTTCAATTTTCATTATTGTGTTAATGGTGTGGACGACATTAGCTTGTGGTGATTCAGATGGCGAGGGATGATTCGAAGGGTTGTTTGAATATATCAAGGTTTTGGTTTGAGGTGCATTTGGATTATCTAAATGGAGGTCACCTTTGTCAATCAAATCCTGAAGGATATTGTGAAAAGTGTGACATCTTTCTATGTCATGACCGTTTACTCGATGGAATTTGTAATAATCATTATCATGGTACCAAATGGGCTTTGATACTGATATGTCAATAGGTCGAATGAGAGGTAATGATATGATATTAGAAGTGAGTAATTTTTTAATACTGCACTATAAGTTTCTATTATGGGTGTGTAACTATGTTGTTGGCAGATTCATTTGACAACGGATTTTCTTTTAGGAGAAGATTTGATGAAAATGGCATTAGCTTGATTTGCTTTTTGTTTTATCTAGATTAGATGTTGATTTAGATGGGAACTCTACTTTTGGTTTCTTGGGGTGAAGCTTCACTCGCCCGTCTTCTAGTGATCACAATTATAACTTACGGGCCATGGTGAATTCTTCATCAAGGTGTGGAATGATTGGATTTGTAAAGTGGATGAGATATGCTTAGCACAAGTGCGACAAAAAAATATCAATCAATTATGTCCTGTGGTAATGTGAAGGATAACCTGATTGGTTACACCACTCCAATGGGAAACGAAGTCGCTGACGCATTCATCTTCAAATTGTCTAATGGCATATAAATCATTAATAGTGATTTTAAAAGCTCAATTTATGGAGAAATGATCTAGGAAGAGTTGGGCAAGTTGCGTAACAAAAAATGAGGAATGTTGTGGAATGTTATTGTACTCACCCGCAGAGAAGGACTGCAAGAGACATAGGGCATGTTCTTAGCATTAAATCTTGGTCTTGGGATATCTAATAACATGCTTGACAAAAATCATGAATGTGTCGATGAGGGTCCTCTTTGTTGTAGAACTTGATAAACTTAAGGAGCTCCCAGTGAGGGGGATATGGTTTGTATGGTATGAAAAGATGAATGGGTTTGTTACAGATTTTTTCATAGGAGAGAGTATTTTTGGATGAGGATGAGGCAACCTCAAAATAGGATATGCGGCTTAGGATGGCCTGGAGGGGGTCTGTCTGATCCTGTTGGCCCAAAGATGGGCTAGGTTGATATGAGTACTAGGGGGAATATGCCTGATGTTGTTGTAGAATGTCTTGTTGATGAGGAACATTTATTTGAGGGATATTTTGCTGATAAGAGAGGTTAAATTGATAAGGATTATTTTGTTGTGAAACGTTATGTTGTGTGGCATCGTATTGTGGAATATTTTTTTGAGGCATGTGTTGTTGATGAGGAAATTTGCTGAGGAATGTTCTAGTGATAGGAATGATCGGTGTTGGAATGTTTTATACCCTTGGATGTTTTCGATGGGATATTTTGTTGAGAGAGGTTTTGTTAGGGGAAAGAACATTGTTGAAAAGAACTTGATCGGCAGAGTTTGAATGTACTGGTATGGTGTCGATACTTGTGTAAGAGAATGTGAATATGTGGGAATGTGTTGGGATGGTGTAGAAGAAGAAGCAAATGATGGTGCTTGCCACATAATGTTTTGTTGCAGAATATTTTTTTGTGGGATGTTTTGTGGAATAGACTGTGACATCAAAGGTTGAGAGAGTTGCGGCATGTATTGCAAAGCGGGATGTGTACTGGAAATAACACTAGTGTTAATCATCGCTGTTTGTTGAAGGGATAGACATGGTGATGCTTTGAATGGGAACAATATTCTATTGAACTGATATAAGAGTAGAAAGAGGAAAAAAACTTAATGATGACATTAATACCTATGAGGAGCCCTAAAATCCATCATGGAAGTAGTGGCACTACTTTGGAGAAGTGCGGACCCTATTGAGGGACTAGAGGAAGACATAAGTTGTTAGGTAGACACGCTTTTGTGATGAGATCATATGGAGATCATAGGCAGTGTTGAGGAAACATCAAATGTTTTTGGATGACTTACAAAAGGTTACTCGTCCCAATGTGTCAAATGGATTGGAAGAGCTAGTAGCATTCTCAAATTGGCTAATGCTTATCATTTCGTGTTTGAGCTAAAGTATCAAAAAATAACTATTGGATAATAGGTTCTTGGTTTCATTCAATGAGTTGTGCAATGACAAGTAAAGGGTTGTGGGCATGTGCAATGACACAGTGTGAGTGACTACATTTGAATATTTCTCACTGCTAGGTATGCATTAAGAGCAATGGGATTCGAATCTAACATTTCCTCAAAAATAGGATCACCTCCATTATAAAATGGGAGTTCATGTGCAATGGAGGAAAATGATTGTTTTGATTCCAATGTATAAAGAATTCATCCATGGTATTGTTGCAGATAATGAAAGGATTGTTGTCCAATTTCATTTTTATGACCAAACCCTACTCCATTCCATGTTTGTGTGTTAGAAAAGGGATTGGATGTGTTCATTTGATAAAGTAATGCTTGTGGTTGCATTGGTGAAGAAATTGTTACTGGGAGTGGTTTCATACAAAGTGGGGCTTGAAGTTGAAATATAGGCAATGGGGTAGACATATTTTGTTCGTTGGTTATGTACTTGTTGTCTAATAAGAACCATGATAAAAAAACACACACACACACGTATAGTAAAATGATTAATGAATAAATGTATTGATTAACAATCAATAAGAAAAGGCAAGAAAAGTGTTATTTTATTCTTATCTTAATTAATTATGAAAGGTGAAATGTGTAAAATAGTCAACGAGGGTCCTAAGAAATGGCTAAGGCAAAGTTTCTGTGTGTTTAAAGGAAGATTCCTTAATATACCCAAAGGTACATGAGGCACAACTTTGTACTCATTCTCAATACAGGCATGTATATTGGGGCCTACCCCCTCACTTCACAAATTCCGCTGCAATAAGGGAGTTGGGTGCTTGAGCCAAAATATACTCGACAAATAGGTGTTTATGCTCACCAACACCAAGTTGATTTCCTATTGGGTGATGAAATCTCAATCAATTTCACATGGGTGGGAGTTTGTTTAGATGCATTTTTTATTCTAATGTGGTTTAGTTGTGTGTGAGGGAAAAAAGTGACTGCAACAATTTTACCTTGCTAATTAAGACCACCCGATCAAGAAGAATACAAATTGTTTATTTTAGAATTCCAAAACAAAATGTTGTCTTTGATGAGGACAATCAAATAAGAATGCAAAACGGAAAGATAAAATATGGTTTTAGGACTTACCATGAGAGAGTGCTAAATTTTTTATTTTTTATTCTTTTGAAACTATTGATTTTTTTAGCAAATCCAAGAAGGTATTATTCCTAGAGAAATAGTGCCTGGAATTTGATTAGAGGTAGCAGAAATGTAAAAGAAAAAAGAAAACTACAAATTGTTAATAGAATGTTAAGAAAAAACAACTTAGGGGAATTGCTAGTGATTCAGTGGAATTACAGGTGATTAAGCCAATCGCCAATGATTAGCAGTCAGTGAAAAACAAAAATCAAAATGATGATAAATTAATGAAATTAAATAGGGATTCAGGGTCCCACCAGACGTGCCAGAATGTCTTGCATGGTTTTTACCTTGGTTATCTTGACAATTTCAAGAGGTAACAACCGAACTCGACCTCGATATGGCGGGGTTTCTAGGATACCCACGGATGTGGATTATGTTTTGTTTTGTGCACCGTTTTGGAACAAGTGATCGGAAGGCTTCCTTACCTGCAAAAAAATTCATATAAAAAAAGATACAAATTATATCAAGACATTGTTGATGATTAGAAAACATTTGAAGTTTATTTAGTACATATGATTGTGTATACCAAGTTGTTAGATAAGCATGTGATTATCACTTATTTGTCTAGATAAATATATGACTAATGTGGATTATGATTACATCCATAAGTCAAACTCAGTGTCTGTATAGATATTTTCACAAATAAGAGAATGAGATTTGGTTGAATCATTGGTTTCGTCCTCTTCTTCATTCAGGTTTGGGTCATGGATAGAAATGTAATCCTCAAATAAGAAGTTTAAATCTTCTTCCCGGTTTCGTATTAGGCAGGGAAAAGTAGACTTTGAACTGGAGATGCTGATGTGGCTAATGAACTGGAATCGAGAGGCGATGACGGTAATCCTCCTCCGATGTTTGAGACCACGGTCTCGTATTGTCATTCGTACTAGACAAGATCCTCTTGAGCCTTAGTGCTTCATCATATGCCTCCCAAAAGGAATCAAGGTTCCTCCTAGATGTGTTGTGTTACAGCAAAAATGGCCTCCAAGTGATCAAATGAAGTTTTCTAGATTTCACAAAGTTCAAGATCGTGGAGCAAGTTGTATTGCTCCTAGTACAATGGATGGTGGACAATAGGAAAGGAATCAATTGTTGGTAAGTTAGAACCTCCTAATGATAACTGAAGACATCATGCTAGACAAAGGATTAGTAGATAACAAGGAAAAATGAAACATTTTGATTAGATTTAGTAAAAAATGATGAAAAATCATGAAAGCATAGGAATCGCTAGCGATTCAGAGAAATCATTAGTGATTGGGCTAATCACTAGCGATTACTGTAAAATATGAGAATTGTTACAAACATAGCCTAAGCTCATGATCAAGTCATTTATTTAACGAAACAAACTGTTATCCAACATATAAATGTAATACAAGAAAAAATATACCTTTTTCTGATATTTAAACTAAATTGAAATGATTGATTTACCTTGCAAGTTGTGTTGGTAGATAGAAGAACGGAAGAAGGTAGTTGGAGGATGAAAATGATCAATACGGTGATGAATCGCGCTTTTTTAGAATGTAATGTTAGGTAGTGTTGTGGTGAAGTATCTAGATACCTCATAAACTAGGATTGGAACAGCCTAAACTCAGTAAATCTTGATAATTTCATCCCCCAAATGAGTTCTCAGAAACAACTATATATAGATCATCAGGCGATCGGGTAAATTTTCAATGATTTCAGAGAAAACTAGTTTGGTTAGAAAATCACATGATTTCCTTCCATTTTCAGCTCAAAACGATGTATTTCAAGTGATGAGGATGGGGGATGGTTAAAAAAGCATGAGCTAAGTTTGTTAGGATGGGAGAACTTGCTTTTTGGAGGATTTGGCTAGTTAGAAGGCTTAGTTAGATAGGAAATAGGTTACTTGCTTTTTTTGGAAGTGGTTTAGACTTTAGTGAGGTGTCCGATTTAACTCAACGAGGTGTGAGGGTGAGTCATGAGGGGGTAATAGGTAATTTAATTATTTTAATTAAATAACCATTTTAAATCTTTACGAGATATGATGGTTCATAACTAAATTAATTAAAAAGGGGTGGTATAGTGGGGTGTCGCAAATGTGTTGTCTTTGGTCATGAGTATATTTGGTCTCAAAGGGGGCATAGATGTTTGGTGTCTACACTATCATACCACTCTTTATAATTGGTAATAGACACCCCAACATTAGCTAATGCATCCGTAGATTTATTTCCTTCCCTATAGACATGTTGGAACTTTATGTTAAGATTATTGCATAGGTAAAGCTTCATTTACAAAGTCCCTTATAGATCTACTCGAGCTTGGTTTTTAGAGAGGTTATTGATTATGTTCATAGTGTCACTTTCCAAAATGAGGTAATCCACATTGAGAGCTCTAGTAATTCTGATTCCCTAGAGAGATGTTAGTGCTTCCAAGTATTGATTTGACTAGTTACCCATGGGTCCAGCATAAGCAGCAATGAGATGACCCTTATGATTTCTGATAAGACCACCACCACCTACTACATCGGGGTTTCCTTTAGAGGCACAAATGAAGTTTGTTTGATGCATGCGCAACATGCTCTATTCTTAGATTCTTATCATGATTTATTTTTATGTAAGATCTCTATATATGAGGCATTGTAATCATTAAAAGAACATATTGAAGAAGAAAAGTTGAAGTTAAAGGAGTAATATAATTATGCACAACATTGTTGTTTGGATTAAATCTCTATTAATTTTTCATTTTTATTATTTATGTATTTGTTGTTTTTATTTTCTATAATTCTACACCTAAGTACAAAAGACCTCATATTGTGGAAATATCATTTTCATAGTTGTGTGATGGATTAGTGTTGCATTGCAAGAATAACAAATCTCACTTGATTATAGAGTAAGAAGTATTTTTATAATCGTCATGAAACTATTTTATATTTAAAATTACCTTAGTATAAAAGACATCGGATTGGGAAAGATGGTTTTCATTATTTGATGGATCGGTGTTGCATCGCAACTAGAAAAAATCCCACTTGATGACATAAGAAGAAGTATTTTTATAAACACCATAATACTATTTTATATTCAAAATTGTGTAAGTACAAAAGACCTTGGATAGTGGAAAGGTGGTTTTCATATTTTTGTGATGGAAGAACATGATAGTTAAATGTTTTTTATAGTGGTGCATAATATGGTTGAAGTCTATGTCACACATTATGGAAAACCTCATAGAAAAAATTCAAAATTTTCCAAACTTTAACCTCATTAAACATAAACATAAGCATGAATTTTATCCATTATTTTTATATGGTAAGTTCTTAAAAATGTTTTTGTACTATTTTATAAATGTGTGTATACATATATACATGGAGTGAAAAGTAGAGAATAGAAAGATATCTTAACTTTGTCTAGCTGATATATTTATGTTATTTTAAAGAAAATTAGAAGATATTTTTATTGTTAAAGTCAAACTCGAACTTTATCCTTATCAAGCATGAACTCAAACTCAAACCTTGTGATGTATGTTGAAGCCAAATAGCCTAGATGTAGAGAAAAATTCCCTTTCAAAGGAAATATCAACTTCAAAACCTTTGAGTTTCATTTTTCTAAAATTCATGAAATTGTTAAAGTGTGATTGTGTGACTCCACTCAAGCATCAAGAAAATTTTTAAAATGAGGTAACTGGACTTAATGTATATTGAATCAAGAAGATCTATATAAAGTGTTGGAAATAGATAATTTCATCCCACATGCTTTTGCTATTATTAGGAAAACAAAAAGCAACTTGCTTTTCAATGGATAGTTAAGTTTTAATTATATGTCCCTATTTTTAGGATAAAAGCAAATAAAAGAAATAACTTTGTTTGCATGCACAAAATCTTGTGCTATTTTTAGGTGATAGTTTTATTATTAAGATTTCTCTATTTTTAGAATTGTCTGTCTATTATTAGATGAAAGACCTCTATATATTGGAGGTAATTATAAGTGTTTATACACACGTATCATTGTATTGAGTTGAATCATATCACCGAATCACAAAGACTCCTATGCATATAATTGAACTCACAAAGGTGTGATTGGATAACATGGGTACCATCTCCAAGTCAGTGGGACTTACTACTTGAGATAGACCTCCATAGAAAGTTGGTTCTTGCTCTAAACTACCCGCCACAATCTACTCTAATGCAGATAAGCTGACTGTCTAATCTAAATTTCCAAGGGACCAGGAAAGAGAATGCATAAAATGAAAGCTTACACTAAAGCGGTGATACACCGTAAAAGGAGGATGTGAGAGTAGTCTCTAAATGTGTGAAATACAGAGGCAAAGTGCACACTAGAAGAGGTGATGAGAGTTCACCATAATCTAGCAAATGCATTCACAATAATATTCCAAGCATACACAATGATAATGAATCCCCGCAATAACACAATAATAGACACAATATCCTTATAGAAAGATCAAAGGGCAATAAGAATGCAAGAAAACACAGCAGGGGAAGATACATCCACAAACTGGTATTTTATTGCTTCATGATATGCACAGTTCGATCTATTACAAGATAAGGGCCTGGATCACCATGCAAGGAGTCCACTACAAGGGCCTGCAACACACTGCGGCTTCACAAAGAAATTTTGGCGAGCTTTGCTACCCAAAACTCTCTCCTTTTACAATGAGCCCAACACTCCAATTTATAGAAAAAATGAGAAGGAGAAGAGAAGGGAAAATGGAAATCCCAAAATCTATCCTTCAACCACCTATAAGAGGCATTAAATTGAGTGAAATGGTTATCCATTACTTGTAAAAGGCTCCCATACTTCCCCATGTGCTGCAAAGCAGAGAAAGAATGATGACCATGCCTCTTAATTGCACTCCCAGCTACCAAATAAAACAATGTTCAGAACCCGGCCACGTTTTCTTAAAAATCTCAATCAATTTCTAATCAAATCTAGAATTTCTTGTTTTTTTGCATCGGCTCAAAACCACGATTCCAACGGTACCAATTTCGTGTGATTTCATTGAGAAATGCAAAAGTTATGGCCTCCCGAGCGCGGCAAATATTTTGGGTCTAGGAGGCGTTTTCTGTCATTTAATGGGAATGAGCATTGACCGATCGAGCCGAATATGTTTCTTTTATTTAAATATATCTACCCTCATCAAAAATCGGATCTCGAGTCAAAATTCATGGCCATTTGAAGTTCCACGGTCAAATGTTGACTTTTCTCCTCTCGCCTTGGCCGCTTCAAGGCCCCACGCGTCCCTTTGTCCCATTTGTCCCAAAGGTTGAAGTTCCCTATTTCAGCCGAACTGGCCGGTTCATGTACTCGCGGCCCGATGTCCCATTTGCTTTCTGCACTGCCCTCGGGACAAATTTTCCCGATTCACCTGGTTTGGCCGGTTCGCGTACGCATTTTGTCCCGCGTCCCGTACTATTTCCTCGGGTTGCAGCTTTGACTCATTTCGCGGATCGGCCGCTAGCGTACTTTTGTCCTCAGGCATCCCAGACTGCTTTTGTTCAACAGCTTAGTCAATTTTTCAACTTTTCGGCTAGTTCGGATTTTCGTCCCCGCGTCCCTTTCTCCCAAATGCTACATAGACCGCCTTGTGGCCTTTCGCCGGCCGCGCCCGTGATGTCCCAACCGGCCCCAAGGACCGCCTAGATTAGGACTTAGCCATTTTTCGTGATTTTTTCTGGCCCGAGCTTGTTTTTTGTGCAATTTTTTACATTTTCTCAAAACTTGCTCTCTTCTACTTGGACAGGGGAGTTAGAAAAATATGAGGGGACCCTAGAAACATGACCTTTCACCCTGAATCAATATAACTGCTTGGGACTAAAGGATTTGATGCATGTTATCAAAATTACCCGGGGGTGAATTTTGGATAACAAAATCTTTGACAAAGAAGAAGATATATATGCACGTACATTGACTTGAGTTTGGAATACTTTGTTTATTTACAATATTCTTTATTTTATTTCTATTGTTCACTATTTTATTTGCCTAATTTCTACAAATTGGTATTAGAGTGTTGTTTTTCAGAATGTTTATAATTAATAGCAAGCTATGGCTTCTATATCCGATCTATAGACATCGTAATTTATAGGAAATAATTATGAATATTGGTCATTAACCATGAAGGCACTATTTAAATCCCAGGATGTGTGGAAAATTGTAAAAATGGTTACACAAAGCCCATAGATGCAACAACACATAATATACTCTCACGATATAGAAAGATGCTTTGAAAAAATTAAGAAAGAAATATGGAAAATCTCTTTTCTATATTCATCAAGCCATGCATGAAAGCATCCTACCTAGAGTGACAAAGGGGCTAAGTAGAAAGCAATAATAAAGCATCGGACACTCTCCAAGTTATGTATCAAGGTAAGGAGAAAGTAAAAACCGCCAAACTGCAATTACTTCAAAGAGATTTTGAAAATATGTTAATGAAATATTCAAATCCCATAGAATCATTCTTTACTTTTGTAATTAGTTTATTCAATCAAATTAAATCCTATGGTCAAATTATTGAAGACAGAACGATTATTGAAAATTTGTTTAGAAGTTTTCGTGTAATTTTTGATCCTTTAGTAGTTGTTATTGAAAAAACTAAATATCTAAATCAGTTTTCAATTGATGAGTTGCATGCATCACTAATAAATCATGAACAAGGGTTGAATATGTAGTGCCCACTTCCCTTCGACACCTTTTTCTTTGATTATGATATTGTCGACTACACTTATGGACATTGTTGTAACTTTTTTATTTCGATTTGTAGCTTGTTGTAGTATGAAACTAGATGTTAGAAATATTGGATTGTTGTTGATTTTGATTCATATATGATGCATGTGGATTATTAGAGACATTTTATATTGATGTTGATATGTTGTGGACATATATATATATATATTTCTGACATGCGATATACTTTTGTCACCATGAGTAGGCTTTGATAATTGAATTAATGTTGTGATCATTTTGACATGGATGAAACATTGGATAGAAATGTTGCTAGAAATTTGTAAATGGTTCGTAATAGCCTAGATGATATTAATTCATATATAGATGATTTTAGATTTATATTGCATATTTTGGCATGGATGTTTTAATGCAGCCATGAGGCCGAATGAGGTATTATGTGTTTTGTAGGTATATATACATACACACACACACACACACACACACACACACACACACACACACACACACACACACACACACACACACACACACACACACACACATATATATGTATATATATTCACAACAACATTGGGGATTGAGACCAACCACATTGGAATTCTAGATGAATTCAACAAGGGTCACCATGGCAACATGTAATTGTGTGTGTTAGAATTGTTTGTTAGGGGGAAATTGTGACCAAGGGGTCATGTGTTGCCTTTCTATTAGTCCCTTTAATTGATGTTAGTATGTGGTTATTTTAGTGATGTAATTTACTTGTTGTATTTATGTAGATTTGTATGTATGTTTTTCCCCTTTATCTTAATGTGTCTAAGTGTCTTATTAAAGTTAATAAATCTTGTTCTAAACTAATTAAAGATGTGACCTAAATAAATTCATTTATTAGAGTAGATTTCTCTTGATTTGGTGTCAGTAAGTTGAGTGTTTGGGGATTTTGAGTGTTGTACACTGTACCCTTCATGAGAAACTCGAATTTGGCCTTAAGGGCCAATTTAGAAGGCTTGTGAGACAAGTTAAACTTGTCCCACACCTAAGTTAAATTGCTATACCAACCTTGCCTACGGGTTGGGGTGTCAAAATTAGACCCCATTAGGTGTTTTGGGAAGATAAAAAGGTGAAATTTTTATTGCAATTTCTTTCAAATAATTAATTTTATCCTAAGGGGGTGTGGGCTTAGATGGTGTATGTAAGTAACTTTTCATTTCTCTCACCCACCAATTTATGGTGCATTGGGGTTGAGGTTTAAATTCTTAGGTGGAGTTGAGGATGAGTGATGTGGCATCCTACATAGAGCCACTTCATCCTCCTCTCTCCCTTTTCTATTTATTCAATTCTTTTGCTTGATTGGGAGTTACTTCATAATTTATGTGCTCTTTTATTTTTGGAGAGTTACTGAATTGTTGAGAGTGCTTGTGTATTGTGGGAGACTGTGGATGCTTGCTTGGTTTTGAGGAGCTTGAGACTTAATCTTGGAACAAGCTCTACTATGGAAAGGTAGGAGTTTACCTTGCTTATGTTATGCTTTATTTTGTGTTTATGTGTTTGTGTTGAGTATTGTTTTCTTTGGAATGCTTGTTGGGTATGGGTAGATTGCCTAAGTTTGGAGTAGGAGGAGACTATGGGGATATTTCATGTAGGGAGGCATAAGAGTTTACCTATTGTTTAGAGGGAGTTTGGGTTGGGTGCCCAACCTTATACAAGGAATGCTTGCATTTCTTTCTTGTTTCATTTATGAGGGAGGCATAAGAGTATGTGGGAGGTATAAGGGGTACTTGAGGGAGGCATAAGAGTATGTGGGAGGTATAAGGGGTACTTGAGGGAGGCATAAGAGTATGTAGGGGATTTGAGATATGCATTGGAGGCCTTAAGGTGGGCACCCATTCCCATTGGGAGGCATAAGTTGGAATCAAAATGCATATATTGTGTAAAGTTTAGTTGGAAGTTGCATTGTGAAAAAGGAAAGTTGTATTCAAACATTTACTATTAAAGTAATATTGTATGTGGAAAGAAACAAACAAAAAGAAAGGAGAAAGATTTGTATTGTGGAGTTAGTTTTGAGAAATATAAAATAAAGTAATTCCCTTAATTTGTAATCTTGGTTGTATTGTGATAAAAGTAGTTCCTTGTGTTAAATTATATGAGTTATTTTGCATGGAAAAAGAAAGTTTAATTTCATTATGAAGTTGTTTAATTGTAAATGAAAAAGAAGGAAAAATAGAAGTCAGTAAGAAGTTGAACTTGTATGCATAGTTAACTTGAATGGAAAATAAAGTTATCAGTAGTATTTTGAATCTATAATTTATATTGAATGGAAGAGAAAACACATTGTAAGTATGTGTTATTTGAAATGGTGATTTTAAGTAAGGAAATAGCAATGTTAGAAGTAGATATAAATCCTTTTATTCTTGATATTGAGGAAAAATTTAGTTGAACAAGATAAAATAGACCTTGTAGTCAGTATTAATACTTTTAGAATGGAAAATGCTTAAATGAATAAATTTTAACTAAAAAAGGAACAATAGGAATGAAATCTCAAAACTAGAAATTCTATATGTTCCAAATTAAGCTTAGAATGCAATTTAGCACCCTTTAGTACCTTTTAGTTTTGGAGAAAATCTCATTTTAAAGGTTCTATTTTTTTGAAACAGATTATTGCCCTTTGTATAAATGCGACGGTTTCAGTAACCGCCACTCGTGCTAAGGTGGAGGTCTTAAAACCACCGCTCAGTAGGGTGGAGGTCCGTGGTTTGTCACCCATGTAGGGCAGAGTCCCAAGACTTCCGGTCCGCTTTGGGCGGCGATTGAATCACTTATGACAGTAAATCCGCAGATCTGCGCTACTGCAAAAACCAAAACCGGTCTTTACTAATTTATAAGATGTAAAATTTAACTAATGACTACAAGCATGTAAACAAAGAGTAATCCCATGGATTTGAACAATAAAACATACAAATGGTGGATTAAAAACATTCTTTCCATCTATAACAATGGGGGTAGGGTTTGCCCCAAATTTGAAAACCCAAATACACTTAGTGTGGAAACAAAACCAGATTAGTGGAGGAAATCCTTCCTAATCCTTGAATGAAATAGATTACATTAATAAAACTAAAACTAAACTAAGTCTAAACCAGATCTCCTTGTAGAATTCTCAATATTTCTTCCTCTTTTTCTCTCATGGATTCCTCCTCTCCAACCTACAAATTAACAAAAGGAAATAGACTAAATGAGGAGAATAGAATAAAGAAAAGGTTTTAATAGAAATTCATAAGGAAATTTAGGGCTAGTTTAGAACCCTAGGATCTAGTGGCCTAGAATGAATTGATCTAAGGGTGGAGGTTTCACCCTACTTTTGTTTAGTGGAAATGAATTTTTAAATGTTTAATTTAAAATCCTTAAGGGTATGTGTAGATGGGTGAGTGGGGCCATGTAAATTGCCTTGGGAGTAAAGAATCTATTAATCCTTAGTATGTTGTAAGAATAAATTAAAAGGACTTTAAACTATTAGGATAATGAAACTAGATTACTTAAGCATGAAGTTAGTCATATTTGAAGTGAACATTAACTAAGAAGAAAAACATTTAACCAAGTAAATTAAGTTATGGCACTTCCTAGTTGACCTTTAATTAATCGACCTTAGAGGTAAAGTAATTTCAAAATTTAATCTTTTAGCTAGACTTGGCCTATCAATTCTTAAAGTTGATTTTAGTGATGTAAGTTAATTTAAAGACCCTAAGAATCAAACACCCTTACAACCTTCCTATAACTTAAAAAAAAAAAATAGTAGCAATTTTCGAGTTAAGTGTCAGGGTCAAGCGTGTTCCTAGAACATTGTTTTTACGGGCGTTACATTTGGTATCAGAGCCGTGGGTTCAAAGCTTGGACCCTTGGGCACACCTAGAACACACGAGACATGAACTTTTAACCTAGTGCAAAATTGTTTTTTTAAATCTAGAAAACCACAATGTCTGATAATTGTATAATTTAGAAAACATAGAAAACTGAAACAAGACCTAGAACAATGAACTAACTCTCACCTTGATCTATATAGAGGCGCATATCGATGAGGGGTATCTTTACATAGACCTAGATATACAACCTCCAGAGCAGTGTAGTGACCATTCTACCTCGATTTTACTGGACACTTTCTAGGACGTCAATGTCGTTATACATGGAGAATCCCTAGGGGGTGACATGCTAGATAGGATATGGATCCATCAGTTGATGCTAGGGCATCTCTTCGATACATCAAGGAGCATGGGGAAGATAACTACGTGTGTGAGTTGGTCGGAAAGGCACAAGATTTAAGGACAAAGGGATAGATCTCGGAGCGCTAGATGAAGGAGGAGCATGTAGAGACCTAGGACTCGCCATTCGTCGGCTACAAGACCATATCAGGAAGATCCTGAAGCTATGGCCATCTCACTATTTAGGAGATACATGAGGTTTTCATGTAGAGGCCTCTGGTTGGTGAGCTTGAGCACATTCTTCAAGATCTGCCCTTGTACTAGCAACACGAAAGTCTCGTATTGTGATCCATCTTCTAAGGGATGGAGTAGGAGTCTAGTGGAGGATTGAGGAGCAAAAGCTCCATGTTGACTCGGAGATAGTTACATGGGAGCTTTTTGAGGAGTGTTTCAGGAGTAGGTATTTTCCTAGGAGGTTTATTTAGCGAATGAGGATAGATGAGTTTCGCAACCTTCGCTAGGCATCTATGACCATAGCCGAGTATGAGAGTTAATTTCTAGACCTACTCTAGTATGTCGACTACATGCAGGATGAGTAGGTATAGATTCACAGGTTCATTTGGGGCCTGAATTTGGATTTGGGTGGCACGGTGCACATTCATTGCCCACAGACATTAGCAGAGGCCGTGGAGAAGGCCTATATTGCAGAGGAGACACAAGGGAAGATGTAGCAAGAGCTAGAGATGGAGTTTGGAACTACATCTAGTAGATGTAGGATAGCAAATCAAGGGGGTTAGTTCCTCCTCCTCACGGTGGATAGAGTTCAGGAAATTCTTCCTTCAAGCCACCTTAGCAGCCACCTCAAAGCAAAAGAACAACAAACATGCCCACCTTACAAACTTCCTTAGATATTTTACGCATAGAGGGGGTGGAATATCGGGCCTCCTCCTAGGGGTCCCATCGTAACATAGGGTGTAAATAGAGTTCATTCAATAGGAGCTCATCAACAGAGACCTCGAAGTCTATACCGGATCATTAGGATCCATAGATAGAAATATAGAGTACCAAATGCTAGAGTTGCATCACACTAGAGAGGACCAGTATCTATTATGGTTGTGGCGTTGATGGACATCATTGCAGAGAGTGCCCACAAAACCTAGTAACAAGGGTAAGACAAAACTCTCGTGAGGCTACTATTGGAGATATGGCACGGAGCCATTGGATCTACGCAGCGGTCGAGAACCATGTTCGAGCACCAGAGTACCGTGATAGAGATGACAAGTAGTATTGGTAGTGTTTCTGCCTCTATATTATTTGATTCTGGTTCATCTGATTATTTTATCAGCACCATCCTTAGTAGATCATTCTAGGTTGGTGGCCGTTAGGTAGGCTCGTAGTTGGGACGCTGAGATGGCTTCGGAGCAAAATTTCTGTAGACTCCTTAGTTAAGGAGTGTGTAGTGGATTTGGGACCCTTCACCACTACTTCAGACCTTTGTATCCTTCCTTTGGGCTCATATGGTGTCATTTTGGGCATGAACTGGTTGTCTACACATAGAGCTAGAGTGGACTATTACAATAAGACTATTTCTTGTATGGATGATCTAGGAATGGAATCAGTGATAGCAGGAGTTAGGAGGCTCATTTCTATTCGCACCATCTCCGCTATGCAGCTTAAGCAGTGTGCACAACGAGGTTGTCAGATGTATGTTGTTACGGTTAGTGATAGGTCTGAGGATGAGTCTAGTGGATCATCCCTTGATGACCATCCCATTTTCATGGAGTTTTCTGATGTTTTCCCAGGGGAGCTACCAGGGTTACCACCCCCACGTGAGATAGATTTCCACATAGATCTGGTTCCGGTCTGAGCCTATCTCACGAGCACCTTATCGAATGACTACTCCTGAGCTATGTGAGCTCAATTTGTAGCTTGAGGGCATTCTAGAGAAAGGCCTAATCCATCCAAGTGTATCCCCTTGGGGAGCACCGGTGATCTTCGTGAAGAAGAAGGGTGGATCTCTACGGTTGTGTATTGATTACCGCTACTAAACAAAGTAATGAACAAGAATCATTACCCGCCCGTTCATTGATGATTTATTTTATCAGATGAAGGGGGCCACAATTTTCTCCAAGATAGATCTTAAGTTAGGTTATCATCAGTTGAGGATCACAGAGGCAGATACTGCCTTCTGTATGAGATATGGCCACTATGAGTTCACCGTAGTGCCGTTTGGTTTGACGAATTCCCCCAAAATGTTTATGAGCTTGATGAATTGGGTGTTTGGGACATTCTTGGATTGCTTTGTGTTCATTTTCATTGATGACATTTTGATTTACTGATGTACGTGTGAGGAGCACGAGGGTTAGGCTCTTCGGTGTCTTCTTGAGCAGTATCTTTTACTGGGAACCTGGAGAAGTGTGCGTTCTTTCAGACAAAGGTGTAGTATTTGGGCCACATCATTTCTGGGGAAGGTATCACAGTTGATCCTTCCAAGATTCGAGCTATCATGGATTGGCCAACACCCACTAGTGTGACTGAGGTGCGCAGCTTCATGGGTTTGGCAGGATATTACAGGAGATTTGTTTAGGACTTCTCTCGGATTGTGCATCCCATCACTTCCCTTCAGCGGAAAGGGAAGAAGTTTGTTTGGTCAAATATATGTGAGTAGGCCTTCAGACATTGAAGGAATGTCTCACGACATTACCTATTCTAGCAGCCAAGATCCTCGTGGCGAGTTCTACATTTGCGCACATGCTTCTTTGGTAGGGCTTGGAGGTGTGTTGATACATGAGGGCAGAGTAATTGCTTTTGAGTGTCACAAACTCAAAGATTATGAGCTCAATTATCTGACTCATGATCTTGAGCTTGCAGCAGTTGTGCACGCCTTAGTGCGGTGGAGACATTTCCTTCTTGGTCAGAGATTTACACTCAGGACTGATCACTTGAGTCTTCACCACCTCTTCACGCAGCCCAATCTCAACGCTCGTCAGCGGCGTTGGATGGAGTTGATTTGTGAGTATGATATGGAGATAAAGCATGTGAAAGGGAAGGAGAATGTGATTTCGGACACTTTGAGCAGATGGAGAGATATGGCTATGGTTACTTTAGTAGTTACAGATTTGCGGAGCATGATTTTATAGCAGCTCCTCATAATGACTTCTACAGGCGCCGAGTAGAGATTGAGTCTCGAGATGCCCCGAGGGGAGATTTGATGGATTTTCATTAGAGGAAGATGGTATTCTTAGACACAGAGGTTGGATATATGTTCCTAGAGATGGAGACTTGAGGCAGACATTTTGACAGAGGCTCATCGTGCACCATATTCAGCCCATCCCGTGGTAAAGAAGATGGACACCGCTTTGAGACATTTGTACCATTGGAGAGGACTTCGGATAGATGTCGATCAGATTATGTCATGATGTTTAGAGTGTGAGAGGGTGAAGGATGAGCATCAGCATCTAGCTTGCCCTCTCTTTCCTCATGCCATACTAGTTGTTGGGTTACCAATGTCGAGATATCACCATGACGCCATCATGGTCATGGTGGATGAATTGACGAAAGTGGCTCATTTTCTCTAGTGAAGACCACCTACACGCCGAGTGTAGTGGCATGGGTATATCTTGATGAGATTTTAAGATTACATAGGATTCGCATGAAGAGCATTTAAGTCCGTGATCCTTTGTACACTTCCCATTTCGGACCACCTCAGAGCATGCTCTCGGGATGAAGATCAATTTCAGCATACCATATCACCCGAGACAAATAGATAGACTGAGTAGGTGAATCAAATCCTAGAGGACATGCTTAGGATGTACATGATGGATCATCATTCGATATGGGAGGAGTATCTATACTTGGTTGAGTTTTCCTACAATAATAGTTTCCATATTTTGATAGGCATGGCTCCTTTTAGGCATTATATGGAAAAGAGTGTAGACACCTCTTAGTTGGGACAGGAGTTAGAGGACAGGTTTTCTATTGGGCCAACCTTATTACAAGACATGGAGCAACAGGTTGTTTTAATCAGACGGTGATCAGTAGGAGGCACAAGACAGGCGAAGAAGTTTGTAGACCAGCATCCAATAGATCGTACTTATGAGGTGGGTACAAAGGTGTTCCTACGTGTTAGGGAGCATAAGAGCCCTATTCGTTACAAAAATGTTCTAAGCTTGCTCCTAGTTTTGTGGGTCTCTTTGAGATCTTCGACCACATCGGTCCCTTGGCCTATCGTGCAGGCGTTGCCACCTAGCTTGTATCGCGCCCCATGATGTGTTTCATGTTTCTATGCTTAGGAGATATATTTCGATCCTTCTCACATGCTATATTGAACCACATTACAGTGCATGATCAAGGGTAGGTGATGGTGGAGCCTATCTGCATTATAGAGCGCAGGACCCTAAGCCTCCCGTTCAGTAAGAAATCAAGTAGGAGAGTCTATAGTGAAACTAGACGGAGATTACTTCGATCAACTCCTAAATTTTCCCAACTTTATGGAGTATGTTGATTTAAATCTTAAATTAGCACAAAAGGCCTGGGACAAAGATCAGGAAGACTACATCAGGCACGTAAACAAGAAGTTCTTGATCAAGGCTAAGCCAGTTGTTTCTAGGTTTCCTAAGTCGGTCCCTAGAAGTGATTTTATTCTTGAAGTCAGCGATATCATCACCCTGTTGAGCCGGTTATTTGGACTCCTAGAATCAAAAGAATTCCAAGGGTGGATGTATCAGTTCATGGTCGTCATAAAGAAGAATGACCAAGGGATTGATTAGGGTAGCCTAATAAGTGATGAGATTGACTCTCAGATGAAAACGGTCTTATCTAACGGCAAGTTCTATATGATGTCATACGTCACCTATGTAGCGGCAGGCATGAGAAACTACCCAGGGTTAGATGCAAATGGAAACCGAGAAACAAAACACGTATATTGGTACTTCCCTCAGCGACAATAAAAGGGTCTGAAGACCAATTTAGAAGAGTGACCGATGCCTTCTTCTATGAAAATATTTGTAGGTTGGATCCTGATATGAGAAAAAGAAGAGTTTCTGATGAGGCCTGGGAAGAGGTGTCAAAATGGGGTTGCATATTTTTGCAATTCAATAAGTTCACCTATCTTCGGGTGGTAAAGTTTCAAGGTAACCCTTTCTGTTTGCCCAGGTTCCCAGGTGAAAAACTCATCCTTATGGAGTTAGTCAGATAATTGTTGGATTTCCACAAGTTCCAACAAAGCCAAAGGCACAAGGTCTCTTTCTCCTTCCCTATTTACATTGGAAGGTACACGTGTTCTACACTGGTTAAGGCCAAGAACATGGTGCACGAACTTCAAGACAAATTGAAGAAACATATGAAGTTCAGGAAGGATTCGACATCCGAGGAGTCCTCAAGTAATATGGAACCTCAGATTCTGCATGAGCCCCATGTGGAATATATTTGGGTTGATATTTGGGATGAAGTTGCCATCGAAGAAAAGACAATAGCAGATCGACACTCGAAGAAATTCAAGCATTAGATCGGCTGATATCCCCAAGGAACCACGGATAATGAAATTGTCATGGAAATTAGGTATGAACAATCGTGGGAGACCAACATGGATTCCCAACCATTGATTGGTCTATTGCTGAAAAAAATTCTATAGCTGAAAGAGCCACTCATATTCTCATTCATACCAAGGCATGGTGCATTTATTGGGGAATGAGTTATAATGAAAAGAACTTTTCAAAGATAGCCACTATAACAAATGCGGAACCCTCCAAGGGAGAAAAAGGAAAATGATAAAAGCTCTACTAAGAGGCGATAAAATTTAAGTTTTTTTGAAAAGGAGAAAAGCAAGGAGGTGAATCATCTACCACTCCTTCAAGAATAGTTGAGATATTGGATTCACCTCCTCTATCAAAGCAAGGAAAACTTCCTTCAAAAGATGAGGTTGGTCGCCTCTTGATCTTCCTCTTGTTGAATTCTCATTATAGGTAGATCTATCTTTTGCTTCTCAACATTTGAATTCAAAGTCCTTACCTCCTCTCCTTCAATCTTCCACACCACTTTCATCAGCCATGGCCATCATCTTCTCCAACCTCTCACCTCTCTCTCCCGCTGGACCTAAGATGACCATAGATATGCCTCCTCCTTCCGTGCACCTTCATTCCTTGAGTCCATTCCCACAAATAATACCACACTTGCAGTCATCACCACTCCACAAGTTAATCTTCCTCCACCCGCAGACACAACCATAACACATCCAATAGTAGAAACTTCTTCCATTGTACCTCAATGGTTAGTTGATCAGACCGCAAGGAAGAGGAAGGTGGTAATTCCCCTACCAAACTTTCGACTTCGCTTCACTCAAGGCCTCTCTGCCAATCTACCAAGAAACCCAAATAAAAATTTCAGTTTCCTTCCATGTAGAGATCCTCAAACTCATGCTGAAGAGGATGCAATTGCTAGAGAGTAAGATGGGAGAAGTGCTTGGTGAGCATTCCAGATGAATTACCTACTTCCCATGAGGAATTTATGCTGGTTGTGTGGAAAGAATTTGATGAAGCCACCATACCTTTCACGATGGATTCAATTGGTAGACTCATAAAGCTTCAGGAAGATGTAGAGGGATATGGGCCTGGTTTAGAGAAAGTGAAGGCTAGCATTGCTACTTTGTCCAGAGGGTTGTTACATTTCAGAACCGAGAGAGATGCTATTGTTAAAACAGATGGGAAGATGTTGAGTTACATGTTTGACAAGTATATTCAATATCAGAACAAAAATAAAGTATAAGTGTTATAGCTGGTAGATCTTCTTTCTTCTCTTATTTCTTATGTTCCCGGATGAAAATGTAAAATTAAAGTTATTGGTTTAAAAACCATTACTTCAAGTTATTTGGAAAGATTCTTTAAGTTAGGTGACAGATGTGCACAATTTTGGCTTAAACTCATGATGCATGTCACTAAGAGAGGAACTGCCAAATGTTCCCTTTACTACTTCTTCATGTTCTAGTTCAGTTGTAGTTTCCCATTTATAATTTCCCCTCTACACACTATAAGTAGAGGAAGAACCTACGGGTTAAATGATGGGAATTGGTAATCAAAATTCTTGTGTTCCAGACTTTGAGCTGAAACCCTTGATAGCTTTCTGCAATCAAAGGAATAGAGAAGAGATTTTCAGAGAAATTTGTGTCAACGGTGCATTCGTCTCGTATTTATATCTAGATCTATTCATAAACTTTGTGTTATTCTAGATCTAGATCTAAAAGTTTCCTTTGCTTTGAATTTTGTGTTTAATGATCTATTTGTTTTAATCTATGTACATGCGATCAACTCTGTAAACTATTGATTGGGTTGCACATCCTCTCTACTTTCTCCCGTTTCCTATTATTTTACACTTCTACAGATTTTTCCTTTCTTTTACAGCTACTTACTTGCTGCAGAACTGTCTAACTATGGTTCATGAGCTACATAGTTAAAGTAATACCAAAAAATAGATATTAGGACATATAACTGACAAAATCTTACACGGGAGCCTCACCGGTAAATGAGGGAGATTTATCTCATGACTGCCTATGTTTTCAGCTGTGCAGAAAATCTAGCCAACACCAAGGTACGGTGATCAACTATGTGGAAGGTCGTCCAAATATCTCAAAAAAATTGTATATGAATGCTATCGAAGGTTCTTATCGATAGAGCATGAGTACCATGTTAAAAAGAAAAATAATTTTGATAGAAAACTGAATATTAGAGAACCTCCAAATCTTATGTCACTTGGGAATTGGTATAAAACTTTCACACAAGTATGAATAACATCATAGGTCTTCCTATATAAATGTATTGTGTCACATGAATAATATATAGTGTTTTGTGTGAAATTGTTCAATTTTATTGAGTTATATTGTTATGTAATTGCTCTACCAAATCATTTCATATCAGAGTGGGAGGATCATGTAAGGGATTGCTGATGAAGTTTGAAGGGGCAACTTCATTTCTTTTATAATCGCCCATTCATGAGAAAAATAAACTGTCGAGTTTTTAATTTTAGAAGCTTTGGTTTTGTAGAAAAGAATATATTTATGTATAGTTCGGAGAGTGTGTTTACATAGATGAAGAAGACTGCCACCATAAATCTCAAAGAATTATGCAAGATATTGTGGAGGAGAAAATAAAGTTGTTTGCTCAGTGCGCAGCTAGTGTGCAGATTAAGATTTGCATATCAATGTTTCAGCGACAAAAGCTTCTATGACCTTATAAAAATCTTGTCAAAGCTAGTATATGGGTGCCGTAGTGGTGACATCAATAGATCTGATAAATAATTGACTCACCGTACTTAAAAATCATTCACAGCTGGCTTTGAATTCTTGTATGTACAGAAATTCAGAACCAGTTCATTCTAAGTTTGTGTTATGTTCATTATCCATTGCTTGCCATCCAGTCACCCAGGTTCTAATCCCCCAGACCCTAAGGGACCGGTTACCTTAACATTTATACATCCTATTAAAAGGACTCGCCCTGCATTAACACGCCAAGAAGTGTGCCAAGTCACTGAATCATTAAATCCTGTAATATCTTAAAAAGAATATTCATTATCTGTTGTCCCGTAGTTCTGAGAGAGTCTTGGATCTGGTATATGCACTATCACGTGCATATACTTGCCAATCTTTAGTCATCTTCATGTAGCTAGATCTATCTGCAATGTGCATCGTTTGGATATACTTCACATCCTCATTGGCTTGCATTGCACTTGAAGATGTACAACTGTACCACCATTTCGCTCACTCATCACACCGTTGGTATTTTTTTCGAGTTCTTCATAAAAGCATGGGCAAATTCATCCACAGGTCAGGTCATAGTTAAGAAGGTTGACTTAATTTTTGTGTATTCAAATTAGTTCAAGTTATCGGTCAAGCTTTTAAGTTTGTTTAATACGTTTGTCTCATTTAAGTAATGTGAATATATTACTTTTGAAATTTGCAAGCTCTTGAATCATAATTCAAGGTATTACAATTTAAGT
The DNA here is from genome assembly GCA_018340775.1 of Taxus wallichiana var. yunnanensis. NCBI lineage: Eukaryota > Viridiplantae > Streptophyta > Pinopsida > Cupressales > Taxaceae > Taxus > Taxus wallichiana. The sequence continues at coordinate 7,245,247 of CM031243.1, forward strand.
GGGAATTGTGACAGCCTGAATGAGAATTTCTAGCCGTATAAGAAGACTAATAAAACTATTGTTAAAATAGGCACCTACAACAAACAATACCAATGTTACCTATAAGTTTTAAGCTTAAACAATCACAATGTCAATGTTGCAGGTCTCATTACAATGTAGTATCTGAGACATTGAATGCAGCAAATTGCACCCAAGTATTATGTCCCAATTCCTAAACATATATGCTTACACTTTAAGGGCATTTGAAGATTCATAAGATGTCATTAATTATACTGGAGGTAATTGTGAGAAAAAAATTGTTGTGCAAGATGCATTAAAAGATTTGTTGTTGTGTAATATGCATTTATCTCTTAATGTGTTCAATTTGATAGATTCTAAATGGACAACATTATCGTAATTTCTTCTAATATTATTGAAGTCACTATAACATCTCAATAGTATGGCATTTATTCAATGAAATGATTATGGGTTATGTAGATTACACAACATATATAACAAATCTCCCTGATACACTTGAAAGCATGATTATTTACAGTAAGGCTAGAAACAAGTGGACCTGACCTGATCTTGTATTATCTTCTTGCAAGCATTCCCCTCTTCACAGTGGGCCACCATATATTTCTCTGTTTTTGGTTTCAATCAGCAACTATAGATACTTAATACCATTAAATATTTGATCACCAAGATACTCATAATGCCATAATAAAAAGAATTAAAAACCTCAAGTTTGTCAAAATTCACCATATTACATCACACATTAATTGCTCTTGGTTTTCCCTAAAGAGGGAAAGCAACAATTTCAACAATTGCAACATAGTGTCACTTGCAAACTTGTAACTAAATGAACTATGATGAAATGAAGTATCATAGATTCATATGTATGTTAAGGCAAACAATATTTGTAGCAACTACCCAATTTAAATGCCACATTAATCCAGGCATAGGCATAAGCACAACCACCAGTGAAAACTCTTACTTAAGGTGCTTTGGACATTTGTGCAACTCTTCATGTCAAGCCCCTCCATGGAGTTGTACACATTCTACTAAAGATTTAAAGACATCTTCAATACTCGAGTGGAGCCACAATATACTCATTGGGTCATCTTTGTCAAAAAGGTTGAGAAAAAACACTACCTAGGACAAATATTACTTCAACCAATCACTCAAAAAATTAGGATCTACATGCATCAAGCAATGCCATATCAAACTTAGGGAGAACTTGAGTTTAAGATCCAGCTAAGATATGCTTTGATACCATTATTCATCATATAATATTGAGTCATAATGGTGTTTTCACATTAATGGACCATTAATAAGTGTTTTGCACAATATCATTCAAATAATATTGAGTTTGGAATACTATGTTCAAGTTGAACCATTGCATGCACTCTTCCGTGGTTTCATTCCACAAACATTGGTAAATGGATTAATACCTTTGAGTGGGCTAGTTACCAATCACAAGAATGACATCAGTCAAATTTTAATGTTTTTGATAGTTTCTACATTGGTTGTGGGAAGAAAGAGAGTGCAATTTGAAGGGTAAGTGCAGAAGTTGATGGACAAATATAGGGTCATCCGTGGACATCATATTGCAAATAACAACATAATATCAACTTGTAGGATTATTAGCAATACATAAACTCAAAATTAGACAAAATTATATCAATATGAATCATAGCATCTTGAATCTAGTTTCTAAAATACTAATTTTTGTAAAAATGGACAAGATTAGCTATATTAAACACTCAAAATTCAATGACTTGGTTTTTTTTTTTAAAACGCTAATAAGATAATAGTCCGTTTGCCCACAATTTGGATGACCAAAAATTGATATATATTTTTTTCCTTTGGTGAGAAGTTATATGCCACTATCTATCTTGGGATGGATTTCATTTTGTATTTTTTTGAGTAATATTTTATTTTTTATGATTTTTTTCCGTGAAAGTGGTATGAAAACATAAAGAAAACAGAGCACTTTCCGTTTGCCCGCCATAACTTCATCAAAAAATATTGAAATCAAATAAATATTTTTTTAACATGTATATAATTTCACCATGGTTGGGATGGTATAAGTTTTATCACATTCTGATAAGTGAAACAAATTTTGCAGTCTTAAACGTAGACATAAACATTCACAGGAAAAAGTGTCTTAAAGACCTACTATTAGTAAAAAATTATAAAATGATATTTATCCTCTTCTATTCACTTTAAAATCAGTATTTCTACAAAGCTAATAGTCTCCCCTACGCAATGGTACCATTTTTATGACATAGTTTTTACTTTTCGGCATGGTTCAAGTCCATGGAAGACTAAATTTGATGTTTTGCTGTTTTTAATGTAAAATTCAGGATTTGATGTCCACTTAATTGTCCCCCAACTTGGTGCACTTACCCGAAATTGGTTTTCCGGACCTAAAGTTTGAAGTTACATTTGACAATATGACGAGATGTGTGAAATTTGAAGTTAATCAATTAAAATGACATACAATCAATTAAACTTACTTGAATTTCTGGAATAATTCCATTTCCATAGGTGGTAGCAATTATGGAGAAAGATTTTAAAGTTGAAAATACTTTTCTTGATCTACTGCCAACCAAAGAATTATCTTTCTCAGATTCTTCTATTGAATTCCCTGTTATATGAAATAAATTTTTATCAACTTCTAAAAATACCTTAAATTCAAACACCTGATACTTTAGAAACTATTAAAGTATGTGGGCTAGATGGTTCAACTGTTGTGGTTTAATGACAATGGGAGCTCTGATAATTAAGAGCTTGGCCCATGTACAACCACCTAATGGAAATGGGGAACAATTGAAAGATTGTGGTCCATGTTCAAATTCTTCAACAACAATAAGTTGGACCATAACTACAATGGTCATGTGAATAGCTTGTGGATGACGCAATTGCTCAGAGAATAAATGATCTAATTTCATATTGGAATAAGTGAGAACATAACTGGTTGCGAAAGTTTTCATCTATACAATTCAAGTGGGATCGACAATATATATGCTAAGTAGAGAGCTAGAAGGGAGGTTAGCCAACTTGAAATAGTTAGTAAATAAAAGAGAGAGAAAGAGAAAGAGGCGAGTAAACCATTCGAGAAAGGTCCATAAGGATTACACCATAGTTATGTATGAGTGTGTGAGCTTTGTAGTCAAGCCAAGCTTTTATTGTAGATGTCGTATGACTTTAAGATAAATAAAAAATATCTATTTTTATGTGTGGGTATCCATTATGTACTATGAGAAATGGCACAAATGCCTTAAAACCGCATCCTTTTGTAGTCAAATTGGTATCATAGATAGGGAATAACTCTGGGAGAGATTAATTGAGAGTTGTAAAAGAGAAGGCTAGCAAAGCACCAAACATAAGGTATCTAGTAGACTATTGTTCTCCACTATGAGAAATTGGGTAGAGGACATCAAATAAATGAACTAAGAATCCCCAAGGATATTTTGACTAGGGGAGTTGTGTTAGTGTGCACAAAAGAGAGAATCATGCCAAGACAAGATGGTTCAAAATATGTAGTGGTTACAATAGTAGCGAGAGTGTTGGAATGGATACTGAGTGAACTTTAGGGTGTAAGGACAAAACTAGAAGTTGAGGAAGATCATAAAAGATGTCTTGAGGCTCTGAGGGCTCAAAGAGATGATGGAGGAGAAACTATCTCTCAGGAGAAACAAATGCTATAGATAGAGGTTATATGCTCTATTGGAAAGTCCAATACAAAAGAGATGAGGTGTAGGAGGAGAAAAGAAGAAGACTCGACTCAAATTCGACATCAAAATGAGAGAGATTACGTAAAGATTGCACAAATAACACACAATGTATGGAGTAGAAGAGGAGTCTCTTTGTACAAAGAGACTAACACATCATGTTTAGGGGGTGCTACTATAAATGCAGAAGCAAAGGACATCACATAGTTGAATGTTCGTGGATGCAACAAAAAGAAAGAAGGAAATAAATTATATGAATGTCCACAAATGACCAATAGTAGGTCAATGGGACTGAAGGATACAACCATTAACAATAGAAATTTCTAGGTAGAGATAATTGAAGAGGTGAACTGATGAAGTAAAGTACAAAGACAAAATAGAGCAATGCACCACCAAAACAAATGGAAAGGTTACCGATATAAATAGTAATGATGGGTGAACAAAATCTCTAAGAGAGAGCATGCAAAGACTACATAAAGGATAAAGTGTGAAAAATAAAAGCACTCACGGAGGGTAAGGTGCCAAAGATTATGAAGACACCATCACAAGAGGAGATGTGATAGATATTTTGCACAAGGTACAAGACCAACGGAATGTGTTGCTTGGTCATGGTGGATACCGGAAGAACTAAACACTTTGTATTGGAAGAGATGGTGTATAAGTTGGGATTAGATCACAAGAGGAATACCTACCCATACAAAGTGACCTACTTAGTGGAAGGCCAATAAGGCATTGCACAGGAGAAATGCGAGGTGAATACGAAGATAAAAGGATTCAATGATTGCGTGAGGTGCTATATCTTGACAATGGATGCTTGTCATGTCTTGCTAGGGAGACCATGACAATGACTGTGAAATGATCTAAGAAGGGAGGCAAAATATAGTGAGGGTGCATAAGAATGGTAACAATTTCCATCGTTTACCATTGCAAGAGGAAGGCACAGAGCAGTGGAGTCATATGGCAATGCATAAAGAAAGTAGAGAGGAATAATACACAACAAATAAATAAAATGTTGTGTTGAGGACCATAAAGAAAATCTCAAAAGTTGAGAAATGGGTGAAAGAGGAAGATGACATCAATTGAGAGTGCGTTGTGATTCAGAAAAAAAGTGCGAGGAAAAGGCCAAAGAATGCAATTCAACCTGATGATAGTTTGGAAGAGTATTGCACCTAAAACAAAGGATGAAGGAAAAGATGTGAAGGTCAAGGAAGATGACCTAAGATCACAGATAAAGGTGATAGAGTAGGAATGGATAAAGTTGTGTGGAACCCATGTGATAGAAACAACAAGAGAGATTACATAGCTAAGTGAAGAGGAGGGCACAAGATTAGAAACCCCAGTTGAGGGAAATGAAGAATACATAGATAAAGGAGAGTGTAATAGTGGGGACACATTGCCAAAGGGAGAAGGATAAAAATAAGGTTCCCTAAAGGTGATAAAGGAAGTATTATTGGTGAAGGAAGTTGTGCGGTGTTGCACAATGAGAATAACACAAAAGGAGAAGATATTCATACATATCTTGAAGGAAAACATGGAGAGGAATGCATGAGTGATGGTTGGACATTATTTGGAAGGAACAGTAATAGGTAGATGAGATTTCCTTGTAGGCAACAAGTGAGGAGCAACCAATGGTGAAGGTTATGGAATTGCATGGAAGAGATAGTACAAAAGGAGGAATGATGGAGGAAGATATCTACGTGCATCTCATAAAAGGAGGTGAAGAGGAGGTCACCAAGGGAAATACACACAGGAATAAGTTGTCAAAGTTGAGGGAAGAAAATAGAAGGTCCGTAATTGGAAAGGAGGCCATGGTGCAGAAAAATGAATACACAAAGAGGAAGAGGATGATCTTGTAGGAGAGAAGTCATATAAGGGATGTGAGTAAGAAATAAGGGATAGGGCACACAAGATAGTTGGAGATGTTCAAATATCCATAAAGGAAGAAAGAGATGTCAAGATACTATCTAATTATGACCTAGTGTTCCATGGGTCAATCAAAATTGGAAAGAAATATTGTAAAGGAAAAATGGGCAGGGGGACAAATAGCGCGTAGAAGAGTAGATGCGCCGAAAGTGCTAGACCATGGAAGAGAAAGGCCACAGACAAAAGGATGTTAACCTTGGGAAGGATTGTTATTGAGAACACCAAGCCTAAAGAAGAAAGTTCACATTAATGCCCAATCCCTCTTTACGCAAATCACCAGCTGGGAAGGTTGATTATCCACATTGTGAAAAGTAGCTATGAGAAACTTGATCCCCAACGCGTCATTGATCACTCTTGAAGAGGTCATAAATTGTGTGAATTTGTTAGCCAAGAGAAAACAAAGGTTTGAAGAGACTGGTAACTTATTGACCCTATATAAAATAAAGAGATGTATTTACACCCAACATCATCCTTTTTGTTAACAAGTGAAAGGTTTCCATCAGTGTATTGGCTGATAATTCTATGTGATCTGGGACAAAAGTTGAAGTGATGATTCAGATAGGTTGTTAGAAATTTGGAAATAAAGGTAGAGGCACATGAAAATAGGGTAATAAAGTTATTCTTAACTTCATGGTTGATATTGAAAAGAAAATAGGAAGAGCTAGGTGTTTCAGAGGGTGTCTACGTGTAGCATTGTCTTGGTATATTAAAACTATCAACTCAACATCCACAAAATTTGGCCATCCCATCATTGATAAAAAGTGCATTAAGAAATATTATGGGATTTGTGTAGAAGTAGGGAAGTGAGGTAAGAAACCTATAGCTTAATTGCATGTGTTTATGGTCTATATTTGGACATAGTGTTGTGTTCACAAATGATCATCGTTGAGTTTGGTGATCATGCAACAAGTTGTAATCTTGAGTTTTGACTATAGGGGCTATTTTAGGACACCTAGATACAACTCCTTGGCCTATAAATATCACCTATAATCAAAAATCAAGATTACAACTTCTAGCATGATCACCAAACTCAACAATAACATGCAGACTAAAACAATTTTTGAATCTTTACAATAATTTTTTTCTATATTAGTTGCATGTACGGCTTAGTATGACCTTGTCCCACTACTGAGGGTTGTAAATAATTTTGTAAATCTATTTATTATGTATTGTGTTCATCTTGAAAATTTTAAGCTATGTATTGTGTTTACTTAATTATTTATATTTTTGTTATGTTTTTATTCCAATTAAGGGCTAACATTGAAACTTATGATAAATTAAAGAATGAAAATTGAATAAATGCATCTGTATGATATAAGAAGGCAGTTTGATCTAATTTTATGTGTGTTAAACTAGATGTGGTTGGGCAATATATGAAACATTGCATGAATTAAAAGTTAAATTGTAATTTTGGATTAAATTCTATGAATTCGATTGGATTGAACACACCATTATTTCAATCATTCTTGTGATTCATAAATTCTAAGGAACAAAATTAATTTGTGCTTATAGTTTAATCTTATGTATACAATAAATTTCATCCCCTTAGACTTTTGGCTAGGATTTGTGAGAATTTAAGTTGTGTGCCAAGTTTTCTGAATTTTGTTTTCTATCATATAAGGTTGTTGTGTTTTCTCTTAGTTGTTTCAAGATAGGACGAGATTTTGAAGTTATTTTCTACCTTACCCTTCTATCCTTTAGAGTTTATTCATTGGGTATAATTTAGTGTAAGTTATCTTATCCAAAGTCTACTTGTCCCTCAAAGAGGTAACAAAATTCACTTAGTTCCCATTGAGCTATACGGTCAAAGTTTTCCATACCTTGGGTTCTATTTCCAGCAAGGGTCTAAAAATGAGTGGGATTGACTTCTCATCTTCTATTGAAGCCCGTGTCAATACTTGCATCAAAATAGAAGAGGTTGAAATACAAAATGTAGAGAGAGATACCCTATAGCAACCAATGATTAGCACCTTTGGCCCAACATGTTGATGTGGGAGACAACACAATTACCTAGCATGTAGATCAAGTGAGTTATAGAAGATACAATACAAAACTATTGAAGCAGTAAATAAAAACACATTTGAAAATTAATACTTACAAAATAATGCAATTATATTCAATAAGAAAGGATTGGGTATACTAAATACTTAAACAAAGCACAATAAGGCAGACCAGGAAGGGAAATATTCCTAGACTGTGGATGGCCAACAACACTGAGAATTAGAATTCTTGTGATCAAAAAGTGGGAAATATTTCCTAATTAATTTTTCTTACCATGGGAGATGTGTGTTATAGGTTATAGCTTGTCCATTCGATGTTATGTGCATCCATTTTGGTCTCTTGTTATAGAATTACCTATATCTATGTATCATTACAAGAAAATAGCTCAAAAAAGGAACAATTACGAAAACAATCAATCTTCCATAATGATTCATAGTTTTCCTTCTTAAATGGGGGTAATTGGACTTCCAGGTGTGCAGTAGACTGGTAGTTACTATAACATGGTGCAAACTCGAGAACTAACATTTGGCATGGTGTGATGTGGACAAAAGAGTCCATATGGCCACTAAGTTATCCACATGGTTTTAATGTAGCATGCAACACACCTTAGCATTTTACAAGAGAGAAAGGATATGCAAAGATGTCACGATTGGTGTGCATAACATGGTGATGCAAAAATTTCTTGAGCATGTGCAAAGGAACATGATATTATGCAACATTCCTTATTTTTGGTCTCGAAACAGGGTGTATTAATCAAGTTGAGTGAAGCCTGGGAGATGACAAATTTATTGGGATGATAGTGCGAAGGTTTTTGAAGATCAACCTTCCATAAAGTCCTTACTTTCGTAGGCTAGATAAACTTTGTAGTAGAGCAGATCCTACGATGGACCATTGAAATAGCATAAGAGTGATACCAATGTTGTTGATTTAGGGAATGCCTATTAGATTGTGCAAATGTGCGATGTATAATCCGTATGTCACCAAAAACAAACAAGAGTGCCACAATGAAAAGGTAATCTTGAGGGAATCTGCTTGGATCCACCAAAGTGTCAATCTACACACATAGCCCTATCTAAAGTTTAGAAGAGTGAAACTTCCAAGTTACACTGATAGAAGTGTCCAAAGGGAAAAAAAATGAAGAATAAAAACTCCTCAATTATTTCTTGATAAATATACTGAATTGGATTTACTTCCAAAATCCTTGCATCATGTGGTTGATGAAATGATAAATATACTGAATTGGATTTACTTCCAAAATCCTTGCATCATGTGGTTGATGAAATGATAAATATACTTGAATTGGATTTACTTCCAAAATCCTTTCATCATGTGGTTGATATTTTCGTCAGACATGTTGAGTGATTATCCAAGTGTGTAAATCATCATTATTTGCATGCATTCAAACCCCAACTCCACATATTTTTTGAGAGGAACTATTATTTCTCATTGCCTGATTTTGGACATATATAAATTTTCCCATAAATGTTCCAAGTGGAGATTGAGTTTGACTAAGAAAGTGGGCTCAAATGACAATATTGTTCTCATATAATTGGAAAAATAAGTTTTGATGTATAGACATATATCAACTTCAGCAATTAAAAGATGAGAACCCTTGCCTACATGGGATAGCCAATGTATAGTGGAGATGTGACATGCGGCCAACCTATTGTTTAAAGGATGTGGGTGGTAGTTGGTGACAATGTTTGATGACTCCCTAATACACCTACAAAGTCACACAACAAGATGAAAATTGTTAGTGTTTCATCTATTTTTTCAATGATCTTAATGGAATCTATATGAAACTTCTCTCTAAGAGTTTACAACTGACTAATGGAGTATTACAGACTTCTATGATGTCTCCCTACAGACCTATCCTAGACTAGACTATTTGCTCATAAGTACATTCAACAAACTTGGTTGGGGCTCTACTTCATTGTTTCTTAACTCCCCACACTTTTATCTACCACCTTTTCCTCTCTTTTAACTTTGATAAACTCATCCTTATCATATGCGACACCTCCCCGCTTCTCTCTTTGTGTTGGCTCTTTCTTCCTGCTTAAATTTAAATTTTGAACTTGAGTTAATTAATTGTATGAGCCATAAAGACACGAGACCAAGCAACATTAAATACACTCATATAAGCACAAAAGAAATTTTTGAAGAAAAATAGAAATAAGGATGCCAAGACATTGAGGTACTTTCAAAATGCAATAACTGATTCAATTTTTCCAAGGATAGCAGCAACTACACATTCCAAAGAAGCATGGGATATTTTACAAAATTTCTATCAAGGTCATGTCAAGATGAAGCTAGTTAGATTACAGATGTTAAGGAGAGATTTTGAAACTCTACTGATGAAGTGTAATGCCCCTCCCATTACCACCTCTTGATTGTAGTTGCGTGGGCTCGAGTTGGCCCTTGCTTTGAGTGAGTTTGTTGTTCTAGCATCATGCTTACAATATGAATAATTCATAAAATGAAACAATTAAATGGAGCGTAAGAAAAATAGTACTACCTTTCTAAAATTAGAATATTAGACGTTGATGAAGGATAAAAGTAATTGTATGGAGATCTATCTTCGTATCTCATCGCTCCTTTAAGGTCAAGAGTACAATCATCTATATTTAAGAAAGCTCTAAAATTCAAGCTTCCATGACACTTTATTTCTGGTAGGAGTCAAGCCTCAGTGCAACACGAGTTAACACCACCTCTATGGATGAAGAGACTCCCATTCATCACATTATCGTTTTCCATCCTAGTGGAAGGCTCGATGGACATTCATAACCTCTTTCCATGATTGTAAAATATTGGTAGCATTTAAATTAATCATTTGTAATAATAAAATAATAAGGGCAGTTTTGAAGTGTGCTTTCACGAACTAACCTTTAGAACTCTTGAGGTGCCTTCGGCTTGTGTGGTGACGTCATTATTCTTACGATCCTTTAAACTCGAGAGCATTTACGAATCTTGAATTTTGAAACATATATATGTATAAGCGCGTATAATGTTAAACGTTGATCTAACTAAATTTCATTACAATATCAATAAAAGGATCCGCATAATTTCCAAATGAGGAAACTAATGCATTAGGTGAGTGTTTTAACGGGAGTGGGTAAGATTTTGGTTAAAGTGAATTTTAAAATAATAAAACAATAACGACAATAAGTTATTTTAAATGTTTGAGAAAATTGAATGATTTAAATCATTTGAAATTTAAAATGTTAACAAGAAAACAAAAATGAAAAGAAATAAATTATCAAATAATCTTAAATCCCTCAAAGTTTTGTTGGAGCCAGTGCCAACCTCAAACAAAGAAATAATTAATAGAAAAATTTGGTTAATATGAGATTTCATTTGTGAGAGAATTTTTGGTCTGTGTGTTGATGAATGAAGAAGGCTTCTAGGCAAAGGATGGTTTTGACAAACTCATTGGTTTTGTTTGAAGTTTTCTTGGTGTGAAAGCTGAGTGGAGTAGAAGACTTGGATGCAATTTGGCTTTCCTATTTTTCTCCAACAAATTAAGCACAAACCTTATGAAAGAAGATGCACCTGGATGTCTCATATAGGCTTTAGCTTTGTCATAGTCCTTGTGGTTGTGAAACTCTCTTACAAATTTCTCTTCACCATTTTGGGTTTGGTTCGATTGATTTCAAGTGAAAATGGTGAACCTTATTTTAGCACTGAATTTAATCCTCCTCCCATGCCAACAGTGGTGTGGTTTTTTTCAGCAAATTCATAGTATAGTCTTCAGCTGGAATGCAAAAGACCTTGTTGACAATTTTTGCACTCGTGCAAAAATGGGCAACTCGAAACTTCATCGTAACATTGAAATGTTTTGGGTGAAGTATACCTAAGCTAAAGGAAGTTTCGATGTTATCAGTTATTTCTGAATTAGTTACAAGATTAAGTGAAATCTGCATTTATGTGTGATGTATCAAAACAGAACAGATCACATAGTCTACAATTTTGTGCCATCTTCAACAAAAGAACACAAAGCCCCAAAGGACAACTCTGTTGTCTTGATTAAGATGACATATTACAAATCAGGTGAAGTGTTGAGTTTTGAAGTAGCAAACAAAAATGTAGATTACAGAAGTCGAGTTCTTTACTGAATGTTACAAGTTCTCATCAATGTTCTTTCCTTCATGATTAAGGCATTCAATTATGTTACTGAGCTGTTTAGTTCATTATACAATCCATACAAAAATCTAGAATGCAAAAAGAAATACACAACTCATTTTCAGAATTCAATGTTTTATTCACAAGGAGAGTCAAATGTTTCCCACACAAGCCGTGGGATGTAACTAAAAGTAAAGTACAACTACTGAAAATAAAGGTACACATGCATGAAAGAGAAAGCAAAGGAGTATGAGTGAACCCATCATTTCCTTTGGGTTTGTGTTCTTCGATTGAAGCATCTTCATCTTCACCTTTGTTTCTCCTTCATCTTCATTGTAGAAGCCATTGTACCTGAAAAAGAAGAAGAGAATTAACTTCAGTTACGAGCTCAGGGATCAAGTCATATTCCTACACTATCCTACTTCATGCATATGAATCTTCTCCTAACAGAGATGTATTCTACTTAAAGAAAAAAACTGCATGCATGCTTTATTCACTTAGAAAAGGAGGAGGAAAGAAAGAAGAAAACATGGACATAAGAGAGGCCAAAAAGCCTAATTATTTTCTATCTATTTTCCTAAGTGTGTAGGTATAGGTTGCAGCCAAAAGGATAAAGGAAAAAACTAGTTGCTTTGGCAAAAAAATAAATTCGAAGCTATTTGCTATGGGAAACGATAAATTTTCAAATTAGAAGAAATAAGTTGTCCATCAGATTATACAATGCTGAGATAAAAATGATTTACAGTTACAGAAATAGAAGTCATTTAGAATGAAAACAGAGATGCTGCCATATCAAAGAAGTACAACTATCTATACAAGGGATTGATCAAATACATATACAACTACAGGTGAAGCTCAAGTACAGAATTGAAGTACAAAATAAGATGGAACTACATTTTTACAAGACTTGAATTGTTCAACATGCAGGAGTTGTAGATAGAGTTCCAGAAATAATATGTTATGCATAGGTTCAAAAACAATATACATTATTTTTAGAAAAGTCAAGAATATTGTTACAGTCAAGCATTTAATAGATGTGATTTTCAGAAAACAATGGCATTTCAAACACTCATCTCATGGAGAATTTCAATGTTCAAGTGATGACAATGTTGAAAGTTTGAAGCAAATATTCTCAAAAGGTGCTACAAAATTTCAAGAAAAATCAAGTTGATCCTGAGACAATGAATTGTAACAAATGGATTCTCTATAATATAGAATTGAACCAAAGATTTCAGAATCGGACCTAAAGTAATGTACAGAACCTATATTTACATAAATTCATAACCATCTTCTACAATATTCTCAAAAAATGGTGAGATAACAGTTGTCCTAGCACAAAGCACTCATACAGAGAGGAGTCTGAAGTACAAATGTCCAGAAAGAAGAAAATACTCCATGTTCACCACAAGTAAAACAAAGGAAGGTACAAAGTAAATCAGAGTTTCATAAAAAGAAAACACATGATCACAGAGTCTTTTTGAAGTTCATTTCATCAATGGCGAGAATGACAGATACCTAGAACTCAAAAATATAGATCTATAATTCATGATGCAGATTGGGCCGAAGAACAAACTCACTGTAGACAATCAAATGGTCAGAAATTTCGAGCAACCGGATGATGAAGCGAGAGGTCCATAGGCCCACGTGAGGTTTCAAACTCAGAAGTCAATCAGGAGAAACAAATCACATAACCCACAAATATTTCCAAAAGTTCAGTGATACATTTAAAGAAGAAAAGAAAAAGAATTTACGCATGCAAGAGAGATTACCTATAAATGACTATGGCAGCCAAGAAATGAAACCTCAGCTTTCAAAAAATATACAGAGGCACAAATGGTATAGAGGATAAAAGGATAGAGCTGAGCTTAAAGAAACAATAATGGTGGCCCACACTTCGACCACTGCACAAAAACCATGAAACCAAAATAATAGAGAATATTTTGCAGAGAAGGAGCTCCAAAATACAGCAAATGCCGAGCTCCAACCAAAACAGAATAATGGCGTCGGAGGAAAATTTTCCAGGGCTTCACCTATACAGCCAAAAAATCCAAATGAATGTGCTTTAGGGTAAAGTTCCCTTTATTTCCTGAACCCAAGAAACGGGTTAACTCGAACTCAACCATAGTCAAGATCAACAATCGCTAAAGACAGGGTACAAGATCAACGTCCTCAGATCATCACAACAACCAATGCTAACCATGGTCAGGATACCATCAATTTTCAATGTGGGTCAGAACCCTAAGCACAGGTCATAAATCAACGGTTTGCGATCAAACATGGAATAGAGATCAACGACAAAGAACAAGGCAAATTTTCAAAATAAACCACAAGGGTTACAGTTGACCTGACTAGAGTTGTTTCCACCCCAAGTCACCATGGAAGGGAACAACCCACGTGTTCACTAAACAAATCATTGCAAATGAATTTCAAAAGTGTAACCCAAGTGCATACCTCAAATAATTTTGAAGGGGTGACCAAATCATATATCATGATCAACGAAAAGGTGAATATTATAATATGCCAAGGCCGACATAATCAAAGGAGTGGTTGAATGTATTATGATGCCTATGCCATGGCCAAAGGAGATATCAATATCAGAACATGTGCACATAGTAGGTGGTCCCCACAGAGGAATTATTTTGCAAATATTGCTAAGTATTGTAATTATTTTGCTCACATACAGGGAGTTGTATTTTGCATGCCTTCACAACATGACAGAATAGAGAAGAAGAAAAAGTTGCATGTTCATGGAGAGAGACTTGCCTAGCAAGAAACCTTATTTTTAGCAAATTATTCACCCTTCTTTTCTTAAAAATAGAAACAGTTAACTTCAATTTGACTGTAGTGTAAGTAAGGCTAATAATGCCTATTTGTAATTGCATGCTCTATTTTTCCCTTTATCTATTATTAAATAAAGGATAAAAATAGATGCATGGGTGTGTACAAGCCTTAGGCTTCTTTTAGGGAGAGGGTGAATTTTATTTTTGCTATATATTATGTGCCTTTGCAAAGGACTTCGGAAATTCTAGAGGAATTTTTGGATATATGAGTACTGAAGAAAATTTTTTAGTTTTCCCTCTGAGTGTGAAGTATTTTCTACCTTTCCAAGTTATTTTGCAGTCTTGTGTATGTTTATATTAATCTTGTGAATGTAAATTCCCTGATCAATCACCTTACCCTACTACAAATTCAGTCTTTTCTGCTTAATTTTAATGTGCATGTTAACTTATTAGTCTCTGGCTTGTGATTCTCCCTCAAGATAATCAAGTGTTTTTCCCTTAGATGTTCTGTAGAAAAAATATTGGTTCATGCATCAAGAATCCTTCCAAAATCAGTTGTGCATATACTTAGTCAAAGTCCTCATACAAATTTGGTGTATCACCTTAGTTTTAATCATTTTACAGTCATCTTTTACTCTCAAACTCTCAGAAATCAGTTTAGGATACACCAATAAGGAACTAGCCTTGATACTGGAGACTCACCTCAAAATAGTTATACCCACAAACCTGAGGTGTTTCCATTGTATCTACGAAAGAGAGAGATCAATTGTGCAAGCTTAGAAAACCTATAGCCATCTCTCTACAGGGTGCACTTTTGAGAGATAACAGACCTCTTTGGCCATGGATATTTTAGATAATTTGGAATGCCTCAGAGAAGACTAGTTTAACCCCTGCACCAGGATGGAAACTATTTGATAAAATGCTTGAAAGCATGTGGTTTCATGGACAACTTGGACTGCTAGAAGAGCACCAATGGTTTTGTTGAAAATGGCTTGGAAAACCTCATACAAAACAAATGTAATTATTAGGTGTAAAAGTAGACGCCCCTCCTTTGTTTGTTTGCTACCAGCCTATGCCAAATTGGGGATGTGGAGTGGGTATGCACAATTTTTTTTTTTGTTTTAAAAAAAAGAGCGTTGGAAGTTTAAAAGCAAATGCATTTTGAACATGTGTAAAGCTACACCCCATAACTTATTGTTGGTTTACCATCTTGTGCCAAAATGGGAGTTGGACAAGGCATGTGACTTGTTTGACAAATTGTCTAAGAGAAATGAGTCCTTGGGGATGCTTTTCTTGCGCGATGTGGCAATTTTGGTATGAATAATGTGGAAGCACAAACAAGGCACGTGCACAGTTTAAAAAAATGTCTCAAAAAAATGGAGTGGTTGAAGTTGGTTGCTATCATGTTTGAAAAAGTATGCAAATGTGGGACTTCACGCTATGCATGAGAACTGTTTGCTAAAATGCCTGAAAGAATGTGGGTTCATGGATAGTAATGATTGTTGAATGAGCACAAGAGGTATCTATTGAAAATGCATTGGAGGCCCTTGACATTACCAATAATCCCATCAAGAACTCTATTTTTGTTTTTTTTTGTTTTAATGGTGTGGTGAATAGACATTTGACTAAGAGCATATGCTACAGGGGTAGGGGTTTTGAAATAGTGAACTGGGCAACAAACAAAGCATAAAAAATAGTGGAATTTGGTCCGTTGTTGTAGCCTAAAATCCCTTGCAGACGTGTGTGCTTGGATTAGAGGCATGAGGGTGGTCTTAAGCTCCAATATATTCTGGCATTGGGCAAAATGAGAGCTTTGGAATAGTTACAGACAAACCATCAAACTATGAATAAAAGTAGTGTTTGTTAGATGTAATAATGGGGAAAACTTCGCTATGCTTGTAACCCGGTCAACGAATGCTCTGGTTGTGGACTCATATCTTGTGCACATATAA
This sequence comes from Taxus wallichiana var. yunnanensis, assembly GCA_018340775.1. NCBI lineage: Eukaryota > Viridiplantae > Streptophyta > Pinopsida > Cupressales > Taxaceae > Taxus > Taxus wallichiana. The sequence continues at coordinate 7,261,741 of CM031243.1, forward strand.
TTGACTTGGAGTCCCTCATACCGCTTTGTTTCCCATGCATGCATGTTCATCTCAATTTATCCTTGCACAATTTATGTGTTCTAGTTTTCTTAATTTGAATGGAGTTGTAAATCGAACTAAAGAAGAGTAAATTTTGGGTGAATAAAACAAAACGTGTTTCCTATAGCAAATTGTACCTCTATTTGGTATGCACTTGAAGAGAATCCATGAATGTAAACACTACTCTCTCATTTACCTTGTTTTGTAATGCGTTTAGGAGCCTAGTGGGCTAGTTCACAGCTTTAAATAGTTGTTGAAAGTTAAAAATATAGTTTGGTTTTGACTTGCCATTTTGGCCATAGGTGTGGAAATAGATTTTGACTTCCACATACATCTAATATTTATATGAGACAATCACAACAAACCCTCTATTTGGAGAAAAACATCCCACAAACTAGCTTTCTTGATAGATTTTATAGGCCTTCGGTCATTAGGGGACAAGGCTGCTTAGGTGCATTTACGATCGGTAGCTCCGGAAGGATGAGCACCATTTTAATCATGTTTTCTAGTTTGGGGTTCCGTTAGCTCTGAGTGTTTCCCATATATAGGGGAATAGGTAGGAATTTTTTTCCTTGTGTGTTTGAGTCTCGAAGATGGTTTTCAAATGTTGATTTCGAGCAACTTGTCTAAATTTGACATTTTTGGAAACTTGTGTCTAATTGGTGAAAACTGTCATATGACCTTATCCAAGCAAAATAACGATAGGAAAACTTTGTAAAAATGAATACATGACTTTCAGAAACTTTTTGTTGAGAGTTTCTTGTAAAGAAATTGATTGTGGAAAAATGGTGTTTTCTCTCTCCTTTATCTCTCTCATTGGCTTTGCAAACGAATTGAAATGGAATTGCATTTCTTACTCTCCTTTGAAGTGTGTTGAATATAGTTTCATTATTGTTAGAAAACTCCAAAAATTGTAAATTGTGCATGATTGTAGTTTGATGACATTCCAGATGTTGTGCTGACCATACGGTGGTTGCTGGTACACGGAACAAAAACCAAATGGTAGCGTTACTGGAGTTTTTGTAATATGGATTATCATTGAAAAATACATGTAATATTAAATTGATGTATCAACACTATGTTTATAATCATGAATGTTATTTATGGATTATGTTGTGATGAGTGAGATATTGTAGTGTATTGGTATCTTAGGGAAAATAGGCATTCTATTTTAAGGATGATTTTGATTATAGGTATATATCTTGCTAATGGTGTAGATGTACATTTTAACTAGAAATGAAATGAACATGTTATAATTGTGCTCCTATGTGAATGAAGTGATTTTGTATTCTTGCGTGTGTTACCAAAATGCTTGGAACACTCAGAAGTAATAAAACTACCTTATTTAAGAATGGTTATGGTTGACCAATTTTAGGAGGTTATTATTTTAAAATTCACCCAACTGACCCCAATTTATCAACCCTTGAGAAGGTTACCCAACTGAGCACTGGGTTATTTGTGTTTCGTTCACCTTGTCGGGTTTAAGTGAAGTTTCGATCTCTAGATGTTTCTCAAAGGGATTGTCTTGTTAATATGTGTCTTTGTGTTAGATACCACCTGATCTTTTCTCTAAGATATGTCTTGAAAAAAATATTCTCATGTGTTCCTAGAGGCTTAGTAGTACTTTTTAGGCATGTGTGTCAAAAGGATTTCTTATGTTTGTGGAAGTATGCATGTTATTATAGTTAAGGATGCAATGCCCCTTTGTGACATGATTGATGTATTGCATATCAATGTTTTTAGATGGTTTCCTTTTATGCTAAGTCTCCCGGGAAGGACCAATCTTTGTATTTATGCGGGATCATAAGAGCAATAAGGAAAGTAATGTTGATTCTTGAAATGTGGTCAAGTTTACTTTGGCAGACCATAAAGTTAGGTGGTATCTCACTTAGTACCTCTAATAAAATCCTAACTCTTTTACATGCAAACAATATAAACTAGACAAGTGAAACTTAGAATTACCTTAGACTTAGTTAGGCCTTCTTTTATTGTTGAAAGTTCTTATGAATTGCTCCACTTAAGTTTGAGTATTCAAGCAACTTAATCTCTTGTTTAAAAAACAAAACTTATTGCACATAACTATTTTGGAAACGATCCTAATCGATGATTGAACCATAACAACTAAAAGTGTCAGGAAAATGTGATTTTAGCTGAAACGGAAACTCTAGTTGGAGATTAAGAGGTAAGAGACTTTCACATGTGCAATAAAATATTTCAATCTATTATTGAGTTATCGAAATGATAGTAATAGAGAAAATAACCCAAATAAGTGTATTTGTTATAAGTTAATTCTAAAATGAAATGAATAATTTGTAGCCTTGTGAATGAGATTATATATTTGCATGTTAAGTTCTCTTCAAACCTTTAAAGATAAAAATGGAAAAATGAATACGAAAAAGATTTAACCATGAAAATGTAATATTGTGAAAAGTTCCAATTCGTGAAGCTCATGTTGTGGTTAGGTCATGGTTTCATTATTGCTCATGTATATAAGTGTGGCGTTGGTTTGCATCCCGTGTCATCTTACTAATTGCATATCCTTCATGTTCATGTAAACATTGCAAGTGGTGTCGTACAATCTCTTGCAAGTCTTCTTGGTGTCACATAGTTGTATCAAGAAAAATGGATGTAAAAAAATTAACCTGGTATTTTGGTCATGTGTTTCAGTCCCACATGGGTGGGCACTACATGAAGTAATCAAAATCCATCAGTGATTTCTCATAACGACAATGACCATAGTAAATAAAATTAGGACAAATGGAGACGTTACTGAAGATCATAGGATCATAGAGAGGGTATTGAGGAGTCTCCCAATCATATTTTATCATGTTTTTGTAGCAATGGAAGAGTCCAAGGACTTGAAACAAATAATAGATGATGAATTGATGGGTTCTTTACAAACTCATGAACAAAGAATGAGTAGGTCATTTAGTTCTTCCAATGAAAAAGCCTTCAAGAAAAACATGAATGTGAGATGTAGGGGAGAGGAGCCTACAATAGAGGGAGATGCAGAGTTTGCAACAACCAAGAATGTAGAAGACACAATCATCAAGAGCCACATGAAAGAGGAAGAGGAAGGAGCAACAACACTTCTAGAGGTGGTTCCACCTAAACGTATGATAAATAAAACATCCAATGTTATTATTGTAAGAATCATGGACACTATACTAGTGAATGCAGGAAGAAAGAGTATGATATGAAATCTCATAATGCAAGTTATACTAATGCAAAAGAGGTTGAACCTAAAAAACATGGAAAGGGTGGAAACTTGTTTTAACCTGCAATGTAGCTGAGAAAAACAACAAACAAATATGATATTTAGATAGTGCATGTAGTAACCATATGTGTGGCAACAAAGGAATGATAAAAAATATAAATGAAGCAATCAAATCTAAAGTAAATATGGGAACAAATGACAAGTTCCATGTAATAGGAAAAGGCAGCATATCCATACTCACCAAGCAAGGTGATAAGAGACAAACTCATGATGTTTTTTGTATATCGAGGGTTGAAGTATAACCTTCTAAGCATTAGGCAGATAGTCTAGAAAGGATATAAGGTGAGATTTGAAGATGAAGAATGCATAATCTATGATAGAAGTGGAGGCAATAAGAAACTTGAAATAGTGAAGATGACACAAAATAAGATGTTTCCTTTGAGTATGCAAAGTGAGATAACAACAACATTTAAAATAGTGCAATTGATTGATCGACTATATGGCATCTCAAGTATAGAGATTTGAGTTTTAGTGGGTTGAATATTCTTTATAGGAAGAAAATGGTAAGAGAGATACCCCCAATTGAATAACTAGATAAAGTATGCGAGGGCTGCATATTGGGAAAGCAACATAGAAATGTTTTTCCCTCAAGTAAGTCTTGGAGAAAAAGTACACCACTCAAGCTGATACAATCAGACCTATGTGGTCCCATAAAGACTCCTTATCTAAGAATTTTATTTCATTACATTCATAGATGACTTCAACAAAAGGAAATAGGTGTATTTTTAAAAAAATTAGAGACATTTGAAGTATTTAGACAATTCAAGGCCATGGTTGAGAAGCACATTACATAAAAACATTGAGAATGGACAGAGGGGTAGAATACATGTCAAATCATATTTTGATTTTTTACAAAAGAACATGGGATTAAGAAGCAATTTATAGTGAAGTATACACCGTAGCAAAATGGTGTAGATGAGAGGAAAATCCAAACTATTCAAGAGATGGAAAGAAGCATGATTAAAGTCAAAGGATTTGTTGATGAGTATTGGGTTGAAGCAGTTTGAACAATAGTCTATTTGTTAAATAAATGTCCTAATAAAAGTGTTTAAAACATGATACATCAATAGGCATGGAGTGGAAGGTGTAGAAACAAAATCATAAAATTATTATTTACATCACGCATCTAAATATGTCATTATATGCATGTTTCTTAAGCAAGAAAACTAGACATTAATAACACTTGTTTTTCTTTTACATTGTTTTATCCTTTTCATACTCTTATCATTTACTTTTTTCAAATGACTACTCTACTTTTGCATATTGGAAAACATGTAACCCAACTTTGTATTTACCATTATATCCTCCGAGCATCGTGGATAGTACCTCCCATTAGGAACAGAAGCACCCAAGCGCTACTGTCTCCTTTGGGCGCTTCTACCATTTTCTCTGCATTTATCAAATTCAAAATCCCACATCATTTTTTATCTTTTCTAATCACTTTGGGTTGGAATTTTTAGTTGTTAATGACGAAATTCAAAAAAATGCTTATGACTTACTATTATTAAGGGCTGGATAATTGGGGGCTATTACTTACTATCTACTACTTGGGAAAATAACAACAGTCAAATACTATATTTGAGTTGAAGTATTCACTGCATAAGAGGGCCAATTTCTGAATTTCATCTTACACATTCATCTTGGGGGAAAAGTAGTTATAGCCCACTATCTTGGTGTGAATGGCACAATGGAAACCTAGTTTCATGGGACACGATTCAATCTCACACAAACATAATAGAACTACATAGAGTATGAAATGTAGTGCAACGCTTTGTGAGAATTACATTGGGGTAACCACTCGAGATCAATCTAACTCAAACATATGCATTATTTATTTTATCTAATGTTTGTTTGAGCCTTATGCGGGTATCTAGGGTTTGTTTTGCAAGTTTGGGTGTGATAGAGAAACCCTACAACGAAGCTATAGTGAACAAAGAGAGAAAGGAAGAAGACCTTGTCGGACCCTAAGAAGATTAGATCCAGAACTGTTGCCAAGATGCTAGCGACTACTTCAGAAACTAGTGCCTAGGTGGTTCTTTTCGAAGGAGTTTTAGGTTCCACTTTCCCACACAAAGATTGTTTGGTCTAGATCCATCATGTTCTATTTAGTTTCCAGCCCAAAATTAGCCTAGATATCTGAATACAAGCTAAGTCACTTCTATTTGACTATTGCTTATACTTTCTTATTTCTCGCATGATAGATTTCCCTTGTTACTGTTGTATTCATTTGATTTCTGTCCTCTAATTAAAATTTAATTTCTATTAATTCATAAGGAAACCAAGTGTTGAGCACTTAAGAGTTTTTGGATGTGTCGCATACACACTTGTTCCCAAGAAAAGAAGATAAAGGTGGGATAACATAGGAGAAAAATGCATCTTTATTGGGTATATTAAACAATACAAAGCTTATAGATTTTACAATCCAATCACAAAAGATCTAATAATCACTCTAAATGTTCAATTCATAGAAGAAGCATCATGGGGAGATGTACAAAAAGTGCATAAAATCACAATAAAAGGTAAGTGGAACTTTTATTGAAGAAGAAACAATAGATAGTACAATCAATAATGCACCGAGTTGGAGCCTTATCTCACAAAGGGGTGAGTGGTCAAGTGGCAACAGCTAACAAGTTACACAAGGAGGTGCTCATGAGGCAACTTCATCATCTTTCGACTCAAATCAGCACCAAGTGAGAACAAGGAGTGTACAAGAGATCTATGAGAAGCCAAGGTATGATGAAAATGAAGATGAAACAATCAATTTTCCTCTATATCCAATAGTTGATCCTATTTATTTTGAAGAAGTAGTAAAGGAAAAAAAGTGGTATGAAGCAATGGATGAAGAAATGCATACAATAGAGAAGAATAAAACATGAGAACTAGTTGACCTTCTAATAAGAAAAGAAGTCATTGGAGTCAACTGGATTTACAAAACATAAACTACTCTCGAATGCAAAATTTAAATACATACGAAAAGACTAGTTGTTAAAGGCTATAAGAAATGGTTTGGATGTGATTATAATGAGACATTTGCTTCAGTAGTAAGGCTAGAAGTTAGAGAAAAATTATTGAAATAACTATTCAACACAAGTGAAAAGTACATCAAATGGATGTCAAGTTAGCTTTCTTGAATGACATGTTAGAAGAAGAAGTTTTTTGGGACAGCCGCATGGTTATGAGATGCCAAGGCATTTGGAACAAGGTGTATAAGCTTGATAAAGTGTTGTATGGGCTCAAACAAGAACCAAGGGCCTGGTACAACCGTATAGACTCTTATTTGATAAGCAATGGCTTTAGCAATAGTGGTAGTGAACCTACACTCTACATCAAAGTAAACAAATAAGGTGATATTTTGATTATAGTCATATATGTAGTTGATCTAATATTTACTACAAATGCAAAAAAGTCCATAGAAGAATTCAAATCAGCCATGAAGGAGTTTGTGATGACTGATTTATATTTGTTGAATTAATTTCTCGGGATTGAAGTCAAACAAATGGAACATGGAATTTTTTTGTCACAAGATAAGTATGCAAGGAATATTATGGAGATATTTAGAATGTTGGATAGAAAACTAACATCTACACCAACTGAAACAAGTTTGAAAGTGCACAAGGAAGATTGCACTAGCAATGTAGATCCCACGCGGTACAAAATCTTGGTAGAAAGCTTGAAGTATTGGACTGCAACTAGATTGGACATCATGTATGTAGTCAACCTCATTTCTAGATTCATGGAGAATCCAAATGAGACACATTGACAAGAAGGTAAAAAAATTTAAGGTATATTAATGGCACAAGAAATTACGAAATTTTGTATATTGTAAATAATTTTCAGTTAGTTGGATATACACGTAGTGATTGGGAAGGTAGCCTTGATGATAGAAAGAGCACATCTGGATATGTGTTTCATATAGGGTTAGGAGACTTTTAATGGCCTTCAAAGAAAAAATCAGTTGTTTCACTTTCCACAATTTAAGCCAAGTATATAGTAGAAAATTCACCCACATGTCAGGATATATGGATAAGAAGAATCCTATCAAATTTTCTTGAAGGAAAATATGGAACATCTACTATCTGTAGACATTAAATCATACACTTTGGGTAATTATTTAATCCCGGTTTTATACTAATATTCATATGGTTCTTAAGTGCAAAAGAGTACTAATCAACCCATGTCTTTGGCCATCTTGCTTTGTTTTCTATTGCTACTTCTGACCTTACACCCGCACTTGCCCAATATGCATTGTTATTCTATATTCTCTATTCTTAACCAGGGATCCCACCAGAACTGGGTGCCCTAGGTGCCTTGGTCCCCTCTGGGTGCCCTGATCCTCTTTGCACTTTCCTCTCACCTTTGGGAACTTTCTAGTCATTTGAGATTTCTATCTTTTTGTAGTCAGCCTTTTCGAGGTTAATTATGAAATTAGAACAAGAGAACCATATAAATATAAATTTATGAGACCATAATGAGGGACCAGAGCACTAAGCAATACTATCATCACCTAAGGTTGTATCCATCAAAGGCTTCTATTGCTCCATTTGCATCCATCTAGCTCCATCACAAGGGACAAAGGTTAGTTCATCTGCATCACAATTCATAGGAGGGTAGTTTATTCTATTTAATGCACCATCTATTTACATTCTACATCTAGTTATTGCTCACTATTCACAAAGTGCGACTAACACAAGAGCTCCTAGGGCACGATTTCCATGCGCACACACACACACACACACACACACCATTGGGTCTGAGATGTAGTGCAGTGCTCAGTTAGTAAGTCCACCATTGTGGCCACTGAGGATAGTCTGACACCTTCATATGCATCTTTCTCTTGATGCTTTTCTTGGGGTATTGCAGGTGATTCCTTCATTGTAGGTTTATTGCGACATTGGGGAACATACAGTGACATACACGTGACTAAAGATGACACAAACGATCATTTAACAACACCTCAGAGGAGGTTCCTTGGTCATTTCTTCAAACCAGGGTGCCCCAGGTGCTCCCATCCCTCTCAAGGCACCCCAATCTACCTGCATACATCCCATATCTCGCACTTTCTTGAGCTCTTGTGTAGTCGTTTCCTCCTCTTGTGCAACTGGTCTCCACTGCGACACAATGTTGCGACATCTGTGAATTAGCTGAGACCTTCTTAACCCTCTTTTCACACTAGGGTTTTTACATTTCATTGCTGAGATTACTTGGGTCTATTTACTACATTTTATTTAATTTATTTACTGCTCCTGTAACATTAGATTAGACTACAATATAAATTTCATTTTCGTTTAATCACTATCTTTTGTAATAGGTTATCTTACTTTGTCTTGTCAAAGAATCTTGTTTTTCATAGGAGAATCAAGCACATTTCAATCATGTATCATTTCATTCCATAATTAGTTGAAAAATGTGAGATAAACTTCAATTTTGTAAGTCAAAGCAACAACTTGTTGACATTTTTACATAGCCTTTGTCAAGGGATAGTTTTTAACTTT
>CM031243.1:7270648-7406620 GCA_018340775.1 Taxus wallichiana var. yunnanensis
AGGAGGATGAGGTCACTTCATGTAGAATACCACATCACTCATCCTCAACTCCACCTCACAAATCAACTTCAAACTCCACAGCACAATTAATAAGTGGGTGAATAAATGAAATTTTTACTTACACACACAATCCAATCCCACACCCCTTAAGGACTAAAATTAATTACATGTAAGAAGGTGCAATAAAAACTTACAACTTGCCTTCCCAAAATACATAATAAGGCCTAATTTTGACTCCCCAACTCATAGGTAGGGTTGGTATAGCAATTTAAGAGGTGTGGGACAAGTTTAACTTGTCCCACAAGCCTCCAAAATTAGCCCCTAAGGACAGATCCGAATTTCAAAGGAAGGTGGAGTGTTTCACACTCCAAGTTACTTACACATCACTTACAACACATAATCCAAGAGCCATCAACTCTAATAAATGCATTCTTCTAACCCATTTTAATTTTTTTAACAACATGATTACTCACTAATATTGACACAAATTAAATAAATAAGAAAGGGGAAATAGATCACTAAAAATCACATACTAAAATTAAACAAAAGAAACAAAATAAAAAAACACACATAACCCTTGGTCACATTTGAAGGTGATCCTCCACATGGGAACCCCTAACATAAATTCAAACACACACAAATAAAAAATACACGTTTCCATGGTTACCCTTGTTAAATGCATGTAGAATTCCAATGTGATTAGTCTCCAATCCCTAGATGTTTGTTGTGACATGTTTAGCTGCAAATACATAACACCTTCTTTGGCCTCATGGCTGCATCAAACATCCAAAATAAATATACAATATAATTCAAAAATCATCTATATATGAATCAAAACATCATCTAGGCAAGTAATGATATCATCTATAATTTCATCAATAACAATATGATCATAATATGAGTTCAATTTTCTAGGTCTACTCAAAATGATGAAATATCACATGTCCAAACACACACACACACACACACACACACACACACACACACATATAACCATGTGTATTAACATATAAAAATTGATATAAAATGTCTCCAAAATCCACATGCATCATATATGAATTGAAATCAATAATAGTCCATGATCTCTAACATCTAAGATCATTCCATATCAAAAGCTACAATAACATCCATAAGTATAGTCGAAAGTATCATAATCAATAAAAAAGTGTCGAAGGGAAGTGGGCACTACATCCCCCTCCCCTTAGACTCGACATCCTCCTCGAAGTCACTAGAATAGATGTGGAAAATGAACTCGTTGGAAAGTAGCATCCTCCCATGTAGCCACATTCTCATCATATCTATCCCACTGCACTCGAACCTGGTCAATCTATCTACCTTGAATGCCCATGGTTCTACACTCTATAATGTAGATGGACTCCACTATCACCTGACTTAATCCTGCACCTGTAATAAGGTCTAATCTAGCACATGTGAAGGATTTGTAATATATCTCCTAAGTACTGAAACATGAAACACATCATGGATGTGAGACAAGGTAGGTGGCAATGCTAGATGGTAGGCCAAAGGACCGATGTGCTTCAAGGTCTCAAGGGGGGCCAAAAATCTAGGAGCTAACCTAGAACCTTTTTCATAACAGATAGGGATCTTATGTGGATTGACACAAAGGAAAACCTTCATACCCACATCGAAACTACGGTCAGTCCTATGCTGATCCACATACTTCTTTTTTATGTTCTATGTCTCACGTAGTCTCTGTTTGATCATAACTACCTGCTGCTCGATGTCCGTAATAAGGATGGCCCAAGAGAAACCCTTTCCTCTAGCCTATCCTAGTTAAGAGGTGTCATACACTCTCTGCCATACAATTCTTGGAAAAGGGCCATGCCTATCGAACTCTAAAACTATTATTGTAGGAAAACTCCACCAAGTATAAATACTCCTCCTATCTCGACTGGTGATCCATAATGTACATCCTAAGCATGTATTCTAAGATCTGATTCACCCGCTAAGTTTTCCATCTATCTCGGGGTGATACGTATTGCTGAAAGTTGATCTTTTTCTCGAAGGCATGCTGCGCATGGTAGTCCAAAAGTTGGAAGTGTATAGAGGATCACGGTCCATATATAATCTTCCATAAAATTCCATGCAATCGACAATCTCATCTAAATATACCCATTCCACTACACTAGTTGTGTAGGTGGTCTTCACGAGAGAAAAATGAACTACTTTCGTCAATTTATCCATTGTGACCATGATGGCGTCATGGCGGTATCTCGACATCGGTAGCCCAAGAATTAAGTCCATGGAAATGGTGTCCCATTTCCATTCAAGTATAACATGAGGAAAAATAAGGCTAGCTAGATGTTGATGCTTGGCCTTCACTTTGTGGCACTTGAAAAATGTGACACACACTAAGCCATGTCTTTGTAAAGTCCCCTCCAAAGATACAACTATCTAAAAGTGGCGTGCATCTTCTTCACCTCGGGATGGGATGAATAGGGTGCAAGATGTGCCTTTGTCTTGCCTCGAACATAAATTTGGCCATAAATCGCCCGAGAAGACCATCTACCTCTAAATAAAAAAGGGAAACTTCCCTTCAAGGGTCTCCGACAATTGATCTCTGCTCTGCTACAATGTAGAAGCATCATGAGGAAGATGCTATAGAATCTTGCTCCTCAAATATGTGCTCATGGTAGTGGTCATAACCACATCTATTTGTTTACTAAGAGTGTCTGTAACCACATTCTTCTTCCCTTTCACATTCTCTATCTCCATACCTTATTCACAAAGTAACTCCATCCAACAAGCATTGACGAGCATTGAGATTGGGCTACGTAAAAAGGTGGTGAAGACTCAAGTGATTAGTCCTGAGTGTGAATCTCCAGCCAAGAAGGAAGTGTCTCCATTGAACCAAGGTGTATACAACTACCGCAAGTTCAAGATCATGAATCGGTAATTGATCTCATAATATTTGAGTTTTTGAGACTCAAAAGAAACTACTCTACCCTCCTGCATCAACACACCTCTAAGTCCTACCAAAGAAGCATCCATGCATATGAAAAACTAACCTGTGGATCCGGCACTACAAGAATAGGAACTGCCATGAGGCATTCCTTTAGTGTCCTAAAGCCCTGCTCACATCTGTCTGACCAAACAAACTTTTTCCCTTTCCATTGAAGGGAAGTGATGGGGTGTGTAACTCGAGAGAAGTTTTGAAACAATATCCTATAATATCCTCGCTAAGCCCATGAAGTTGTGCACCTCTTTCACACTAGTGGTGTATCGCCAATCTATAATAGTTCTAATATCCAGAAATTATGTGCCCCATAAATCACACTTCTATCTAAAAGAATGCACACTTCTCTAGGTTCCCGTAAAGCTGCTACTCATGAAGACACTAAAAAACTTGGAAAAGGTGCCCTCATAATCCTCACGCTTACATGAGTAAATCAAAATGTGATCAAATACGATGAGCACGAAGGAATCCAAGAATTTCCTAAACACTCAATTCATCAAGCTCATGAACATTGCGGGGGAATTCGTCAAACCAAAAGGCACCACTATGAATTTGTATTTACCAAATCTCATATGGAAGGCGGTCTTATGAATATCTACCTCCGTAATCCTTAGCTGATGGTAGGATGAATTAAGATCTATCTTGGAGAAAACTATGGCTCCCTTCATCTGGTCAAATAAATCATCAATGTGGGAAGGGAGTAACAATTCTTGATCGTTACTTTATTCAATTGGAGGTAATCAATAAACAACCGCAGACATCCTGTCCTTCTTCTTTACAAAAATAACCAGTGCACCCTAAGGGTATACACTAGGATGGATTAGGCCTTTCTTTAGAAGGCCCTATAGCTACAACTTGAGCTTGCGAGCTAAGGGATGGTCATCTAATAAGGTGCTCGTGAGATAGGATTTTCTCCCGTAACCAAATCTATTTGAAAATCTATCTTACGTAGGGGTGGTAACCCTTGTATATCCCTTGGAAAGACATAAAAAAATATCTCAAGATGGGATGGTCATCAAGCGATAGTCAACTAGACTCATGCTCCAATCGGTCACTAACCGTGATAGGATACATCTTGTAACCCCTTCGCACACACCACTTAAGCTATATAGCATAGATGATGCAAATGGAAATGGGTCTCCTAATCCTTGTTATCACCGAATCAACTCCTAGATCATTTGTACATGATATAATATTATGGTAACAATCGAATCTTTCTCTATGTACAAACAACCATACCATGCCCAAGATGACTCTATATGAGCCCAACGGAAGGATACAAAGATCTTTGAGGTAGTGATGAAAGGTCCTAAATCCAATACACACTCCTTATCTAAGGAGTCTATAGAGATCTTGGATCTAAAATCCATCTCAATGTCCCAACTAAGACCCCGCCTAATTTCCGTGAGTCTGTATTGCTCTACAAAAATGGTGCAATAAAAGAATCGGAAGAACCAAGATCAAATAGAATGGAGGTAGGAACACCACCAATGTTACCTATCATCCCAATCATGGTACTGGTGCTCACTGGTGGTTCTTGACTGTGCATTTATCTCGATGACTGCGCCCCATATCACCGACAGTAAGCTCTAAATTTGTCTCTTACCCTATTACTAGGGTTCTATGGGAACTCTCTCCAAATATGTCAGTAACACCATAACCATAACAACTACCTAGTCCTCTCAAGTGAGTAGCAACTCCAGCCGGATACTCTAGAGGTTTGTGCTGTGGATCCTGATGATTCGGCTAAGGACTACTGAGGTCTCTTCTTGTGAGCCCCTACTAACTGAGCTCTTGGTGAACCCTATTTCCTAATGTTACCCCTAGGAGGAGGCCCCATACTCTGCACCCTCTGTGTTGAATCTTTGTGGAGGTCAGTAAGGTGGGAAGGTTTGCTCACTCTTGCTGCTTTATTGTGGTGCCCTAAAATATGACTGTGCTAAACCTTTTCCACCACAAGGAGGAGGAGTTGATCTCCTTGATCTTATGTCCTACATCTGCTGGATGTGGCTCCACACTCTGTCCCTAGCCTGTTGTGTCTTTCCCCAAGTCTCCTCTTCTTTATAGGCCTTATCAATGGCCTCAACTAATGTCTAAAAATAATGGATATGCACCACACCACCCAAATCTAGATTCACGCCCCAAAAGAACTCGTGGATCCATACTTGGTCATCATGTATATAGTCAACATACTAGAGTAGGTTAAGAAATTGAATCTCATACTCAGCTATAGTCATAAAGGCCTTACAGAGGTCATGAAACTTGTCTATCCTTTGCTGAATAAACCTCCGAGATAAGTACCTACTCCTCAACCACTCCTCGAGAGCTCCCAGTAACCATCTCTAAATTAATGTTGAGCTTTTTCTCCTCGATTCTCCACTAGGAACCTACTCCATCCCTCGGAAGATGGATCGCAACACAATCTTTTGTGTTCTAGTATAAGCAGAGGTTGAAGTACCTACTCAAGCTCACCAATGAGGCTCTTCCTAAAATCCACCTCGTATCCCTAGAATAGTGAGATATTCGTAGCTTCAAGATCTCACCGATGTGGTTTGTAGTTATAGTCTGGTGACCCCTAGGCCTCTCAACATGCTCATCTCTAAGCCTAGGGCTCCGAGACCTATCCCCGTGCCCCGAAATCTAGTCACGATATCCCCTCTATGGTGACTCTTCTATGCTTGACTCCACATGGGATTTCTCTCCTCTATGCTCCTCTCTATGTCGAGGAGATACATGAGCCTCACCGATGGCTCCCATCATGTCTAACTACCTTCCTCCTATGGAGCCTCTGCATAAAGCAACATTAACATCCCAAGCATCTATAAAATCTCAGGTAGGATGGCTGCTACAGTATGATCTAGAGGTGACAAGTCTAGATCTATGTGAAAGTACCCCTCATCATGTTTTCACCTCTGCGCATGATCAAGACAAGAGTTAGCTCGTTATTCTACGTTTTATTCAGGGCCAGCATGTTTACTAAAATATGTAATTTTCAAACAAAGTTGTTTTCTAAATTTAAAAGTTTGCTAGATTTAATATTGCACTAGGTTTAATGTTCATGTATCAATTTTTCTAGTGTGCGCAATGGTCCAAGATTTTGAACCCACGCATCTAATACCGAGTGTAACGCCCACTAAAAATGTCCACTCAAGACCCAAGAAAAACCTAGGTTTAGTTAGAAAAGTTATGAAATATTTTTTTAAAAAGGCGAGTCTTGAAACAGACTTCAAAATTACAGTTGTCACAACAAAGGTTCAAAGTCAATTATAATTAATAAATAAAATTTTCCCGTTATAAAAATATTAAATCCACATTACAAAATTAATGAGTGGAAAACTTAGGAATGTTGGCTTTAGAAGAAAAACAAAAAGGGTCAAAGTAGCCCACATCTCTGCGACGCCCAAAGAAGTCGCGTGTTAGCCAAACAAAGGACATGTGGGGAGGCGGGTGGTCGAGAGAGACTTATGAGTTTTAGACTTTTTGTTGAAAAATCACAAAGGTTAAAAATAATTCGCTCCTCCGCCGACGCCTAAGGAAGCCACGTGTCAGACCAACAGTGACATGCGGGGAGGCGGGCCAATGGGGAGACTTAGGAATTTTTACCAATTTTTTGAATAGTGAAGTTAGAAGACGTGGGCCCATGAACCCACAGAAGTGTTTTTCTAAAAATGAGGTGGCATGGCTATGGGACCGTGGAGGAAAATTAGCAAAGGAAACTTAGCAAAAGTGACTTTTGAACTTAAATTTTTTGAAACAAAATTTATACAAAACTTCAATGGCCATAACTTTTGGCTAGAAGCTTGGTTTTGAGAAATTAAGAAATTTTTAAAAAGTGATAGAACTCCTCTTTTCATAAGAAGCATAAAATCTTATTTTAAACAAGCTTAGATGGGTAAAATTTAAGAAAACTTCTTTCCTACCAAAAAATGTGAATTGAACTTTTTAACTGCTAGATTTTGATTCGATCCTCCATCCTTCCTTCTCCAACATGCCAAACCGAAATGGAGAATCTCACTTGATAGAAATTGGACGGATTTTCAAGGATTAATTGATTATGGTTGGAATTTCAAATCTTATTTATTTCCTTTCTCTTTTCTTTGTAAAGGTGTTTTTATACCTCTTACTTGATTAATAAAGTTCTAAGTAAATTTCTTGAGCAATATAATCAGTTTTGGGATCTGTTTTGATCATCCTTACTTCATTTTAATGTTTCTACTTGTCTTTCATTGTTTTAGATTGTTCTAAACATTTATATGATGTTTATTCAAGTTTACAGTGATCTAAAAGAAATCTACTCATTTTAAACTTGAAATTAATCTATTTCATTGTCAATACTTCAAATATTTAAGTTCATTCCATTCCAATTTTACAATGTTTAACTTTCCTTTAATCAATGTGTGAAGAGCAATAATTTGGTTCTATTTTCAAACATGTCTTTCAAATAATACAGAGGAATGTAATATTTCCTAACATAGGCTTTTCCAACCTTCAAACAGAGAGTTTGCAAAAGTATTTCAATCAACAGGTTTCCAA
This sequence comes from Taxus wallichiana var. yunnanensis, assembly GCA_018340775.1. Lineage (NCBI taxonomy): Eukaryota > Viridiplantae > Streptophyta > Pinopsida > Cupressales > Taxaceae > Taxus > Taxus wallichiana. Next base: position 7,278,159 of record CM031243.1, read on the forward strand.
ACAAGAGCAACTCCATTTTGTATAAAGTAAATCAACTTCTATTAAACTTAAATAATTCCCTTTACAACTTCTTTACTGTTCACCAGAAGACAACTTACAAAATAAATCTTTCTCATTCGAATGTAACTTTCATGTCAAAAAACAAAACAACTTTTCACCACAATTACTATTACAAAGTCATCCACTTAAAGTGGGAAATTTTACAATAAGGGAACCAAGGAGAACTGTGAAATTTGTCTTCATACACAGCTCCAGAACAACAACAAGAGAGCTCCACCATGTTTCAATTGTCACAACAAAAAAAAGGAGAGGCAACGCTCTCCACCCAACCAAGAATTCCAATGAAGAGGAGAATCCATCCTCCTCATTTCCCCGAGCCCCAACCACATTACAATAGGAAATGGATTCAACTCATGGAAACAAACAAGCTTCCACAACACAATGCCAAATTTTACAATCATACACAGTCCAAATACTGTAGTGTGATCCACAAGAAAGGAAACAACGAAATGCACAAGGCTTCATCATACAAAATCCAAAGGAATAAGATCTATGGGGAAAGATTCTTATACCTCCCAATGGGAAATGGGTGTCCACCTTAAAACCCACCAATATATCATCTCCAAACCCCTACATACTCTTATGCCTCCCTCAAGTACCTCTTATGCCTCCCACATTCTCTTATGCCTCCCTCCTCTTATGGCTCCCTCATAAAATAGACCAAGTAAGAAATGCAAGCTATTTATTTTCCAAGGTGGAACACCCATCCCAAACTCCCTCCACATGAAATATAACTCTTATGCCTCCCCACAAGAAATATCCCCATAGTCTTCTCCTACACCACACTTAGGCAATCTACCCAACCAACCAACAAACATACCAAAACATTCAACAACATTCACATATGCATAATATAAAAGAAATACATTTTAAAAGAGTCAAGCTCCTACCTCTCCATGGTAGAGCTTGATTCAAGAATTCAACAACAAGCTTCTTCAAATCCAAACATTCCAAAAGCTCCAACAATTCCACAAGCATCCAAAATCCTCAAGCTCTCCAAAATTGCAAGAGCACAAAATCAAAATGAAGTAACCCCAAACAAGTAAAAGAATTTGAATAAATAGAAAAGGGAGAGAGGAGGATGAGGTGGCTCCATGTAGGATGCCACATCACTCATCCTCAACTCCACCTCACAAGTCAACTTCAAACTCCAAATAACAATTAATAAGTGGGTGAATAAATGACATTTTTACTTACACACACAATCCAAGCCCATACCCCTAAGGACTGAAATTAATTACATGTAAGAAGGTGTAATAAAAACTTACAAATTTCCTTCCCAAAATACATAATAGGGCTAATTTTGATTCCCAATCCATAGGTAGGGTTAGTATAGTAGTTTAAGAGGTGTGAGACAAGTTTAACTTGTCCCACAAGCCTCCAAAATCAGTCCCTAAGGACAGATCAAAATTTCAAATGGAAGGTGGACTTTTCCACACTCCAGTTACTTGTACATCACTTACAACACATAATCCAAGAGCCATCAACTCTAATAAATGCATTCTTCTGACCCATTTTAATTTTTTAACAACATGATTACTCACTAATCTTGACACAAATTAAATAAATAATAAAGGAGAAATACATCACTAAAAATCACATACTAAAATTAAACAAAAGAAACTAAATAAAAAAACATAACCCCTTGGTCACATTTGAAGGTGATCCCCCATGGGAACCCCTAACATCAATTCAAAAAATACAAATAACAAATACACGTTGCCATGGTGACCCTTGTTTAATTCATCTAGAATTCCAATGTGGTTGGTCTCCAATCCCCCGATGTTTATTGTGACATGTTTACCTTCAAACACATAACACCTCCTTCGGCCTCATGGCCGCATCAAAACATCCAAAATAAATATACAATATAATTTCAAAATCATCTATATATGAATAAAAACACCATCTAGGCAAGTAATGATATCATCTACAATTTCATCAATAACAATATGATCATAATATTAGTTCATTTTTTTAGGTTTACTCAAAATGATGGAATATCACATGTCTAAACACACACACACACACACACACACACACACACACACACACACACACACACACATGTATATATATAACCATGTCAATTCGCATATCAACATCAATATAAAATGTCTCCAATAATCCATATGCATTATATACGAATCGAAATCAACAATAGTCCATGATCTCAAAATCTAACATCATGCCATATCAAAAGCTACAATAACATCTATAAGTATAGTCGACAGTATCATAATCAATAACAAGAAGTGTCGAGGGGAAGTGGGCACTATAGAAACATTATTTACAATTAATTCTCAAATAGGTTCACTATATTTAAAAGAGAGCGAGTTTCCAATACAAAAATTAGACCTCTCAAAGATATCATCAACCAAACATTCAAGGTGACAAAGGGGAGATTAACCAATAAACACTACTCTTCTTCATCGAGAAGACATCTAATTATCAAGAGGACAGTCAATTGATGTACTCAAACATAGCCTATAAGGCTAAGAGTTGCAGCCCTAGATGAAAAACCATGACATAAACACAACTAAGATCGGAACTTAAGACCTATAAAACCAAAATCTGTAAAGTTTAAGGTCCAAAAAGCACACCAAGGCATCCATATTTGTCTCAACATAACTCAGCACTAAAGGACTTTAGTGTGGTATACTTAAATAATTTAAGAGGTTAAGACAAGGGTAGGTCTATCTATGGGTCATCAAGAGAAAAACAAGCACATTTGTTTAAGTATAATGCCTGAAGGGGCTTATGTCTAACCATATTTACCCAAGGTACATATAGTCCAACTATCGATCTTTTCTAAAATAAAACAAGGGAACCATGATACAACTGCATATTGCACGTCGGTGGACCATCACATCCCAACTATACACTATCACTAGAAACCTATAATTATCCTAAAGTTAGTCCATTCCTAACAAAATCCGTTAGTCCATAGTGAAAACCACTCCTATGCCGACGATGAACAAAGCTCCTTTCGGGGTGCAAAAGAAACACAATCGCCGTCAAAACTGCAAACTATGCCACACAAAACGGAGAACTCTCTCCCTAGATCATCATTTTTTTGTATTGTTCGAATTCTGAGCTCCGTTTGGATCATGTTGGGATCAACATACTTATCTTGTCCCACACTACTTGACTGTGTTGTCATGTCCATCTCACCTTATTTTTTTGACACAGCTCGATCTATATTTAATTTTCATAGCTCGGCGTGTGTTCTTATTTGTTAGCTATTTTTTCGAGAAATGTACGAGCTTGTCATTGTTATGTGTTTTACTTTAACTTTTGAGCTTGGTTTCATCTGTTGACTTGAGTTCGGTTTTGTAGGGCTCGGCCCTCTTGTTATCTCACCCTTGCATACCCGAGCCCAACTCACCATTCATCAAATCCTAACTCACCGCTTGAAACCTACCTGGTTCGACCTTATTATGCATCCAGTTGTATGGTTCGAGCTCTGTTTTCTTTATCTGAGCCGGGTCATTTGATAAGTTCGACTTAAAGTGATTTACCTGTATCTAAGCTTTGATAACTTTGGCTGACCATACTGCCTTGGGAGCCTATCATCGCACTAACTCTCTAAATTAGTGTACCCTCGAATTAAGAAACACATCTCGTTTTATGTTCTCTTGGAACTCGAATTTCATATTGCATGAGTTGGGGTTTCATGTTAAGCTTACTTTGTAATTTTGTTGAGTTCGGACCGAATTCACCCTATGGCATTAACCATTATTTCCTAACATGGAGTTTTCAAGGGAGTTATAACGTGAACTAAATTTCATAGCAACAATGTTTTTAACTTTTTATAACATTCTTTTGTAACCTTTGTGATAATTTTTGAAGTTCTTGTATTTATGGAAATTTCTTAGAAGTTTGAAAATATTGAAGTTGTATTGATTTATAGTTGTAGATTTAAAATCTATCTCACACATGCTGAAATTGGATTTCTTGAAGCCTTTTCTGAACATTGGTGAACACCTATGGCTTTATTTTTTTGTTGAGAAATGTAGTAAATATGTTCTGCTTTTGGGAACTGTATCCCTTTCAAAAGGGTTTATTTTGAAAATTTGTTTCCATTTTAAGTCTAATTGTTTGATATGAGAAACCTGCAACTAATTCCTCCTAGAAACCGACTTTGCAAATGTTTAGCTTTGAAAAGATATCTTTGACACACAATTTTACCTGAAAACTTGATGTCTTCCTTTTCAGATATGTATTATCCTTGAATATTAAAAGTATGTACCTGTAGCATATTTCCTTGAGATTCGATAATAAACTTACAATTTCATGTCTTTGATCTATATGTTCCTTGAACGTTTGTATTTTTGAAAGATATTGTAGATGTGTGCTATAGTGGAAAACTTAAAGAATCTCTTTTCTTGAAAACATGCTTCTAGCTTTCTGTTGCATCCCTCGAGATTTCTGTTGCATAAGTATTTCTAGATATGAAAGTGTGTACTTGTAAACCTTTCTGAAAGTTCTCATTTTCTATACTTTAATAATTTCACGTACTTGACGATCTCATATCTGAAAAACTACTTTGCAAAAATTACACCCTTCTTATTCAGTTTTGAGTACTTTTTAGTACATCTTCTGAAATTAGTATGCATGCACGTTACCTTGGATGGCTGACTTTTACTTCATTTAGACATTGTAAAATGCATACGTGAAATGAACTTTTTCTTTAGAAATTGCCGAGTCATTGCAAATGTGCATTTCATTTCTGAAGGCATGTTCATCGTTTTTTTAAAATCTATGACCACTCTTTCATTTCTGCAACAAAGAATGCATATACACTGAAAGCTTAAAATATAATGAGGGGAAATTAACCCAGATCTCTAACCATCCTTCTTTTCTCTTATTTTAGGTAGAAGGAAGCAATAACTGGATCAGTGCAGCCGTAGCTTGGAAGGAAGTCGGTCTCATCTTCGAGGAAATGAAAGGGCCCCTTTATCTCTTTATATTTTTATTTTTATTTTTTCATTTTTGTTTATGTTTTGTTATCTTCATTTTTATATAATGTTTATGGTGCTTAGGTTTTAATTTTCCACTAAATCAACATTTGTTTTGATAATACCATATCCATAGGGAAAACAAACAAACTATTTGTGTGTTTATTTGGCCTTTGAGACTAATACTAAAAGAATGATAACCTAAAACAATTGTGCTCCTATGCCCATTAATTTCAAATATGCAACTTTATCCTTGTTGTTATAACATGTGATTTCTAATGTATTATGTCTTTCCCATCTTCGTCAATGCCCTATAACATTATTTCATAGTTGGTCCATGGTCTTAGTGAAGATGAGAACTGGAATGGATGCATATGTGAGGAATGAGCATCGTAAAACCACATTCAAAGTTGTTGATTACATGTACATTTTCCCAATCATCAATTAAAACCGAGTAGCCTAAAAACATGTATGCCTCTTCCTATGATGACCAAAATTGGTCAACATGTCATTATGGTCTCACCACGAGGCCACACATGGATTTTTCATTTTTCTTCTCTAGTCATTTCATGAATATTTTGTAGGTCTATAGTGTTTTATATTAATAATAACTCATCACGGGTGGTGCGAAGATATTAAAACCTAAAAATAGATATTATCAACCATTTCTAGGCCACCAAGATGTAGGTGAAGTTATACCATTAAACCATTTATAGATTCATAACTATATGAAGTGACTTAAAACCATGTTATGCCTAAGATAGAAACTTATGGTTCCACAAAAGTAAATTGTGAATTCACATTCTTAGGAATGAATCCCTTCTACATTTAGAATATCCTCTGCATTATTTCTACACACTAAAATGAGTTATGTACATCTTAGCACATCTACTTACTAATCATTTCTTGTGTTTTACACTATTTTTTTCTCATTGTATAATGTTTATTTTTGTATCATTAGCTATATTCTAGACATTATAATTAATGTGGATTAATCAATTCATAAGATTCTACTCCAAATTCTTACACAATAATAAATAATGAAATGAATCTATACCCAACACTTATTATTAAATTTAAGGTGTGCATAATTTATTTATAGATTCTTAGATATACATAATTTAGAAATTAAGTGGATCTACCCCAACATTCTCTTTCATCTTTTCTCTTGCCCACAAATAGACAACTTCCTTTGAATTATAGTGATATACCACTTCCTCATCATTTCTTGAAACAATTAAATCTCAACTATATCATTAATATTTAAGGTCAACATGGTACTAGTGATCATCATCACCAAGCTATCCGAAGATTCTTTAAAATAGAAGAGAAGAAAAATACACAAATCTTATGCATCTATCCTCACATTTATGGTAATAATTGACTTATAACATAATTAAAATTTGTAAGGTTCTCTGCAGACTGAGTCACCTTTATTTATAATTAGTGAATACAACTTCTTCCTTAAAAGAACCTAATTTAGCAATAAATTTTCATGCTACAAAACAAAAAAGTATCCCACAAACCCATCACATATTTCTCACTAGAGACATTTAGCAATTTATAAATTAAGATAAATAGAACATGGTAGAGCTCTTAGCCTTCCTCTCGGTTTTTCCTATTCTTCATGTGTGAAAGCATTTTGTGTTGATTTCTTCAGTCTCGATTATGGTGTTTATTTTTATATTCAAGATTCTACAACACAAAACTTATAACTCAAAACTATTTAAAGAAAAAACAAAAGGTATTAATGAGTTCAAACTTGGCTTTAATACTAGTTTTTCATGATATGAAAAACTAATATAAATGTTTATAATCAAAAAAGATTATTTGAGTATATGTCCAATTAAATAAATGGAACACACAAAAATAGACATAATATTTATCCCAAGAAAACCCTTTTGATTAAAAACATCCATTTGGAACCATCCTAATCATATTAATAAAAACTATCTTACAAATGCAATATATAGCCTTCAAGGCTCTCTATACAAAAATTACAATCACTCTTATAATTTTTCTCCTAAAGATGCATCCTTCTAGTGGGAACTCATATTGACTTCTACTTTCAAGATCTAGGCCAATCCTATAAGCCTGTTGTTCTTTACCAAAAAATTTGAACACTTCCATGATCCTCTCCCACAGAAAGCATGCATTTATACAGCCATGAACCTCTTTAAAAAGGGTTTTCATCAACAACTAGCCAAACTAAAGATAAAGCATAATAATAAATCTTAATTTTGTATTATTTATTTTCATAAATTAGACCCCATTCATAAACCAAAGTGAGTGTCAGTTCCATCACCCCAAATAAAAATATTGATGTGTAAAAATATATGAAATATTCCAATATTCATCATCACAAATGGAAAGATAAGCTCCTCACACTTAAAACCCTTAAAAGCATACATTTACAGAAACACACACATACTTCCTGTTCATCACACTAATGTAGTGGAGCAATGTGTAAGCATCATTAAGAGAATCATGATTATGTATACATGTGGATTTAACAAAAGAGTGGGACAGGTTGGGGACCATATTCTCTATCGTTCATATGTTACAATTCCTTACCAAGTTAATTTGGATCCTCAACCGTAGTGCCCACTACTCTTCAACATTTATATGATTATGATGTTGCTTAGTATAGACTAGAGTTATGGGAATTTTTATCACATTTTAGATATTGACAGATGGATATTGTTATTTTGATTAGTTAATTGATAGACAACATGGATTGTAAATTTATGACATGATTTACAAGATGGATTATATGCATGTTTGGATATATCAAATTGTTGATTTTGAGATTATATTGGAATGATGCATTTAATTTGATAATTACATGATGTTAGATGATGTATTTGATGTCGTGATATTATTGCTAGTTGATAAATTAATGAAATTGAAATAATTGAAATTGTGAACAATGGCAAAGTACTTGTTTTGAGATGGTTTAGTTAGGATAATTGATTATATGTATATACATTTTTTTACTATTTCAATGTCGTTAATATGGCCACAAGGCTAGAAAGGTATTGTATTGAATTTTTAGGTGTTCACAACACAATAAACCAAAGGGGATAGGAGACCAATAATGAAATAATATGGAGTATTGGCAACAGGTCAACATGGCAACACGTCTATTTGTATGTTGTATATTGTTCTACTTTTTTAGGAGGTTCCCATTGGGGGGTGACCTTAAATGTGACCTTGGGAATATTTGCAATTTTGTCTTGTTGATTTTATTTAATTGTGAGTTATTGTATTTTTATTAGTATGTCGATTGACTTTTATTAATTGTGTTTAGCACCCTCTTAAGTTAATTTAAAACTATTTATATAGTTTTAATTAGGATGTGACAAAAGGGGGAAATAAATGTGAGTTGGTATCTTTAATGTGTGTTGGTTTGGTATGATTTAAAAAAATTTTGGTTGTGTGTACTCAATCTTCCTTGTACAATTCGGATTTTGACCTTTTAGGCTATTTTAGAGATTTGTGGCACAAGCTAAGCTTGTCCCACACCCCTTAGAGTCACCCACCCACTTATAATATGATGTGAGGAATTATTTTAGGTCCTATTTTGTGTTTTAATGAAGGAAAAGGGAAATTTATTGCACTTTTATTACATGGATATTTAAATTTATCCTTAAGGGGTGTGAGTTGGGTTGAGTGTGTAAGAGGGTGGTCATTTCTCCCAACCCCCAATTTATTATGCCTTGTGGCTTGGGTTTGACCTTGGTGATGTGGGATGGAGAATAAATGATGTGGCATGCTACATGGAGCCACATCATCTCCCTCGCCTCTTTTCTATTTATTAAATTTTTGTGAATTTTTGGGGGTTACTTGCTTTTGTTTTAGATCTCTCATTTTGGAATTCTTGTTTTTGGAGTGCTTGTTGGAGTGGAAGATTTATTGGAATTGCTTGAGCTTAGAGAATTTTGGAACTTTATTATGGAGTGGATTCTTTCAATGGAAGGTAGGGTCTTCACCCTTTTTTTTCTCCTCTTTCTTATATGTTTATGTGTTGAATGAATGTTTTATCGCATGATGTTATTTGGTAGTGAAATTTCATTAGGATGTGTATGAGAAAGTGAAATGGGGATGAAATTTTTTTGGAGGCATATAAGTTTCTCTTGGGTATTTAGGAGGGAGTGGGTTGGGTGCCCCACCTTGTTCTCATATTGATATTTTGTTCATTTTGGGAGAAATAAGAGAGAGAGAGAGAGAGAGAGAGAGCAAAAGAGTGACAGAGGGATAAGAGATATTTTTATTTGTAGGGAGTCATAAGATATTTTTGGGGTTGATTGAGTTTTGAGGTTTTGAGGTGGGCATCCAAACCCTTGGGAGGCACAAGGGTATCCCCATACCCATATCTCTACTTGACTTTTTTAGATCCAATGTTTTTGGAAGTTATTGTTATCCCAATTTTTCCCCCTGACAAAATTAATCAAACACGACCCCATGCACAAAGAAATTCAAGAAATGGTTCCATCGAATGAAACCATGCTTCAAATCAAATGAACAAGTTACAAGAAGTTTATAGTATAGAGGAGCATGGTAGGGGAAGGAAGATAACAGTGTTAAAGAAACCAGAGGCTCAAAGGAAAAGAAACGAAGAAGGTTCAAATTATCTACACTCTGTAAATAATTAAGAACGAGCCCCAAATTTGTCTTTGTATGGAAGAATAAGTGGAATCCTCCATGTGCCTCATCCGTGCATCTCAAAAGATTAAAATTAAAAAGCACACTCAAACAAGCACGAGCTTCCACATGTCCCAGTCCAAAAATGATAGAGTTGGCCATTAAAAAGTTTGAACAAGTGGAAGGAAACAAGCGTTAGCACAAAACAATTTTGAGATGGGATACCACGGAAGAGACTAAGACTTGTGCCATCCCTCCATGTTGTAAATGGTCAACGAAGTTCAAATTCAAAAGCGGGCCTAAATCGACTAAGTATAAGAGCATAGGTGGAGGGCACCACATGTCTTAACGATGCTCCTTCAAAGTTAAAATTCAAAGCGGGTTTTCAAATGAGAGTTGACCTTCCATGTGTCCCAGTCTGAAAAAGGACTGAGTCGAGGGGTTGAATAGTCAAACTAGAGGTAGGCTAGCGGAGGGAGTCAAGTGTCGTGAGGAACTACTCTAAAAGTAGAACTAGGGGCAGGTTTATAAACAAGCGCTAAGCCTCCACGAGTCCGAGTTCAAATTTTGGCCCCACCAAGCAAAGAGACTTAGGAAAAATACAAAGAATCCCAAGGAGCTTGTGGAACACCATGTGTCGAGTCCATATCGTTTGACTAGAAACTCAGATTTGGGTAGGAAAAGACATTTTGGAAACATCTTCACATGCTTTGTGCCATGGAAACATAAAATATCATTCTTAACAGGATTTAGTAGGTGAAAAATGGGAAAATGTCTTCCATGCCGTTAATGGAGAATCCAATTTCTTCAACTCTTTGGATTAGATTTTAATTTGATCCTCCATTCTTCTTCCTTAGCGAGAGCCAAGCAGGACATAGAGAACCAAAATAAAAAAATTGTAGGAGGATTTGAGAGGGGCATTGATTGATGTTGGTTGAGCTTTCAAAGCATGATTCAACTCATATCTCAAGGTGGTTGAAATAGGATTCAATTATTCCCTCCTCTCTCTCTTATTATTTCTATATATTTTAATGAATGGGAATATTCAAAGTGTTGGTCATTGTTTATCCTCTTCCCCCTCTCTCTTTCTTACTTAGGGTAGAATGCGAAGTCTAAGCCTCCTCCCATGGCTCTATAATGAATTTTCTTACCTCTTCCCCTATGATGATGTATCGTGTAACATTTTGGATTAATTAAATATGTTTTGTGATTCATCTATCCATCTTTGCTGATTTTGTTGTTTTTCTTACCTCTCATCATTGTAGGGTGTAATTTGCATACTTTTATGTTGTTGCAAGTTCTAGGAGATTTACCTAATGGATTTGTAAGTAGTGTTACTGTTTGAAATCTATCTTTGGTCCGTTGTTCATTCAGTCCACCCTCTCCTCTGCTCACCTCTCTCTACTTTAGGCGATTAGATTTGTGATCCAACCACTTCTTTTTATGGTGTATCACCACTTAGTGTATGATATTTCACCCTCTCTCTCTATCTCTTTATCCCCTTGGAATGGTTAGATTAGGATAGAATTAGGTTAACTTGCTTGCCTTTGGAGTAGCTTGTGGAAGGTGGATTAGGAAGAAAAACCAACTTTCTCTTGAGGTCCATCTCGGTTTTACAAGTCCCACGGCTTGAGAGATGGTCCCATGATGTGTAATCACACAGAATTCCCCACTTCACAATCAGGCCATTGATGGGTGTTATGATTCTACTCTAATAGTTTTTGCACATCCGGTGGGACATTGAGGTTAGATCTTCCATCTTTCCAAAGGTTTTCATTACTAATAGAAAATCATAAGCCACCATGCAACCACACTAATAGTTTTGGCAAGCTCGGTGGGATAGGTCTGAAGCACCTTACCCTTTCATTTTAACGAGGTTGGTGTGTTCTGTTAAAGTTCATCCTTTTGAGGCACATGCAAGAAAATCTAACCACTCCATTTGGTGAACAACCCCATCTCTAAAGTTGCAAACCTTTTCCATCCATTTCCACCCATCTTCATTCAATTTTCTTTCCATATCTCAAATTTTTTCCATTTCATGAAGTTGTGCAATCATAACTTCATTCCTTTTATGGAACTCACACTTACAACAGCAATGCAGTTAACCTCCAATGATTTCCCAACTCCTCCATATCAGCATTATAATCAGATTTAGGACCATTATGCTTACCCACATGAGTAGGGTCAAAGTCATTTTCGCCATGGAGCTTATGAAGAACAACGGGGCACATACAATGGTGAAAATATGTGGAGAATGCTGGTTTTTTGGAGAATATTCAAAGAATGGAGGCTATCATGGTGCAATCCAAGGGTACAACATAGATGAAGGCATTTAGGATTGGTTTCAGGACACCTTGTCCATGGGGAGGCCCTTTTCCAAGACATTACAACCCTTATGAGAAGATTGAATTCATGGTTGAAATTATGGCTCAACTTACATAGTGGATTAAGGATATTGATGCCTATGAGATGGACATGAGATAACCTTTTCAATGGGTGAGTCCACCACCTCCTAGCTCTTCATTTTCTCTTTCTCAAACTTTATCATTTCAGCATGATCAAGAGTCAAGCCCCTCATTTGTTTCCCAAAGTGTTAATTTCTTTTCTCCATCTCTTGATCTCCCATCCCACCTCAGTTCCTCTTCCCTTTTCCCTTGAAATAGTCATACCATCCAAACAAACAATAAGTTCCACCTCCCTCCCCACCAAAAAAATTGTAAAGCTAGTTGAACCCCAAACTTGTCACTCCTCTTACTTTCCCAAGTCCATGTTGGGAAGAGACTCAAGAATCCAGTCATGGAGAACAATAAGAAGGGGAGCCCAATAGAGAAGAAATGACAGAAAATATGAAGATTTGGGTTGCTAGATTTGATTTTACAAAAATCCCATTGATGGTTAAGCTAATAGAGGAGGTAAAGGTTGAAGAGCCAATGGTGGTAGAGGTTGGATTTGCAGTAGAGAAGGAACAAAAACAACAAGAAGAAGATCAACAGTCTATTTTATCTGAATATAGTGTCCCTAATGGCACTCTGTTTGAAGATAATGCTAATCTAATCAAGTTGCACAACAAGTTAAAGAGGAATAATCAAATCCAGGCCCCATTGAATATGAGTAGATTGGAGAGATCAAATTAGTTTTCAAGACACTCAATGAAGAAAGCATCAATGAAGATTATTTTCTTTCATTCGAGGGCCTGATTTGATTGATGAACCCATGATGGAGGAGGAAAATACGGTTTGAGAGGCTCCAAGTGTGGAGAAGGATACAATAGAACCTTGATTATTCCTCCCACTTCACCCCTTTTAATCTCTAATGTTGAAGAGGAGTTTGAGCTTTAAAACTTCACGTTGGAGGATGAAGGGAATGTCAACATCAATCCGGCACTATGATAATTCTTTCACCGGGAACTCCTTGTGCTATGATTATTAACTAATGCACAACTCTTAGTTTGGTGGATGTAATGCTGGAAACATAACAACAAAGATAACACAAGAATACCATAGACTATGATAAGAAGGAATAATGATAAATCTGAAATATCAATGTAATTATAATATCAACATGAAATTGTTACAATATCACCCATGAGGTTCTTAAGTGTTATTAACTTCACTTGACTTCAAACAATAACTATGGGAGAAACTGTTATCACCGAATCACGAACCCTGTGCATATACTTGAACTCACGGTGTGATTGGATAACATGGGTACTATCTCCAAGTTGTGGGACTTGCTACTTGAGATAGACCTCCGAGAGAAAATTTAGTTCTTGCTCCTAAACTACCTGCCATAATCTACTCTAATGCAAGATAAGATAAGCTGTTCTAATCTAAATTTCCAGGGACCAGGAGAGAGAATGCATAAAATGAAAGCCTACACTAAAGCGGTGATACACTAGAAAAGGAGGGTGTGAGAGTAGTCTCCAAATGTGTGAAATACGGAGGGGAAAGTGAACACTAGAAGAGGTGATGACAGTTCACCATAATCTAGCAAAATGCATTCACAACAATATTCCAAGCATACACAATGATAATGAATCCCTGCAAGAACATAATAAATAGACACAATATTCTTATAGAAAGATCAAAGGGGCAAGAAGAATGCAAGAAAACACAGCGAGGAAGATACATCCACAAACCGGTATTTTATTGCTTCATGATATGCACAGTTCAATCTATTACAAGATAAGGGCCTGGATCACCATGCAAGGAGTCCACTACAAGGGCCTGCAACACACTGGCTTCACAAAGCAATTTTGGTAGAGCTTTGCTACCCAAAAACTCTCTCCTTTATGAGCCCAACACTCCAATTTATAGAAAATGAGAAGGAAAAGAGAAGGGAAAATGGAAATCCCAAAATCTCTCCTTCAACCACCTGTAAGAGGCATTAAATTGAGTGAAATGGTTATACATTACTTGAAAAAGGATTCCCATACTATCCCATGTGCTGCAGCGAGAAAGAATGATGACCATGCCTCTTAATTGTACTCCTACCAATAAAACACTTTGTTAGAACCCGGCCACGTTTTCTTAAAAATCTCAATCAATTTCTAATAAAATATAGAATTTCTTGATTTCTGTGCATCGAGCTTGGAACCATGATTCCAACGGTACCAAGTTTGTGTGATTTCGTTGAGAAATGCAAAAGTTATGGCCTTGAGTGCGGGCGGCTATTTTGGGTCTAGCGGGGTTTTGTCATTTGACGAAATGAGCATTGACTAATTTGGAGCCAAATTTTTGGCGTAGAGGACATCATGATCATTCTAGAAAGTCAATTTTGTGAAAATCGAGCTCGGAGTCAAAAGTTATGGCCGTTTGAAGTTTCTCGGGTCAAGCGTTGACTTTTCTTCTCTGCCTTGGCCGACATTTCGCGTCCCTCGCGTCCCTTTGTCCCATTTGTTGCGTAGATCTTTGTGTGGGAAAAATTCTTCCAAACTTCCTGAAATGGGCTTATGTCCCTTTTACGCCCGGTGACAAGTGGCGTGATCGATTGACTTTCGGTTCCTTCGGTTATCCAGCGTCTGCGTCCCTTTGTCCCATTTGGCACATGCTGAAATTTCCCGTTTGGCCGAACCGGTTGGTTCACGTACTCTTGTCCCATGTTTGACTATTTGGGAAAAAATTTCCCGATTTTCCCGGTTCGGCTGGTTCGCGCCTTTTGTCCCAAGCTTGTCCCGATCACGCGAAAGTCTCATTTGGTGATCCGGAAGGATCGCGTGCCAGCGTACCTTACTTAAGCTTGTTAGGGCTGCCTTAAGTCTTTTCAGCCGACTTGCATCCTCCGCGTACTAAGCGCCCGAGATGTCCCAGGCGCCTCTTTAAATGATTGATTAGTCATTTTTTCCATTTTCGAGCCGATTCGATTTCCCAGCGTCCCGCGCGTCCCTTTGTTCCAAATGTCCCAAATGCCACTTGACCACTGGCGGCCTTTCGGATGGTTCACACCTTTTGTCCCAAGCTGTCCCGACTATTGCGAGGACTAGGAATTAGCCATTTTCATGATTTTTCTTGCCCAGAGCTCCTTTACAATTTTTCTTACCTTTCCTCGAACTTGCTCTCTTACTTGGACAGGGAGTTAAAAAAATATGAGGGGACCCTAAGAAAATGACTTAGAAACATGACCTTTTTCCCGGACTCAATATAATTGCTTGGGACTAAAGAATTTGATGCATGTTATCAAAATTACCTTGGGGGTGAATTTTGGATAACAAAAACTTCACAATTACACCTCTTAATGGCTTCTTTAACACACCTTCAAAATGATGGCTTCATTTACACACTTATTCATACAATATTTCTCACTACTTCTCTCTATGCTAAATGAGGGGGTTGGCCTCTTTATTTATAGGAATTCAGGATTATCCACCTTATCTCTAAGATAGGATAGGAAATCTCTTACGGCCAATCATATTCCATGCCTAAACTCTTGCCTTTACATATAGGCTTATCTTTCTAAGATAAGATAAACCTTATCATCTCACATGGGTTCCACCTTTTTAGACTTTTCCACAAATAAAATATACAAAATATTTATGACATCACTCTTTGTCCTTATTACAAATATAATATTTCTAATTCCTAATCATGTAGACCCTACTTCTCTACTTATCCCAACTTTGACATTTTAACATTACCGGACCACTTACGACAAATATTTACTTTTTACAACATTCCTATTGTACTTTGACTATTACCATACTCTACATTATTGGCGGCACCGTACTGATGGTGCCATTATCTTCTATTGGACGCCACTACTAATTATACTTAACAACATCCTATTCCTAATACATACATTAATAAAATAGAAATTACGGAGGAAAATTTTAATGTTGACATTTTCCCCCTTCCTAACTTCTACTCCGTCCTCGGAGTAGACTCTTATGGAAATTCTGAAGCTGGTGCTTGGAAAATATTTAACTTATCATGGTTGACCCATTTTGTAATGGGAGTACCATCTAATTCCTCCAGTCGATATGTACCATTTTCATGCACAGCTGCTATTTTGTAGGGCCCCATCCACTTTGGAAGAAATTTTCTCTTCTTTTTTTTGTATCTGGAATCATATACTAGAACCAAGTCATTCACATGAAATGGAGACCAATGGATCTTTTGATCAAAGTATTCCTTCTGCTTCATTTTCTTCTTATAGCTTGTATCCTTTGCTATTTCCCTCATTTCCTCTAGCAAATGAAGATGTACCAACCTTTCTTTTATTGAATCACTTTCATCCATCCTTTCATTTTCATAACTCTCACAGTGGGAATATCAAACTCAATAGGAAGAACTGGATCAATGTCATAAGCCAATTGAAATGGGGAGTATCCTGTTGCTTGACTTTGATGTTGCCCTATATGCCCACAATGTTGCATGAATCCTTTTATCCCACTTATGTACCTACAAGGCTGCATCTTTTGCTAGAATTTGACACAACACAAAATTTGTTTGTTCCACCTATCCATTTGTGCTTGGCTTGTATGTTGTTGCCTTTCTGTGCTTAATAGAAAACTTGTTGACTAGGGCTTCTACTAGCTCATTAATGAAGTGGCTTCCTTGATGTGTTACAATTTCTAATGGGCAACCAAATCTGGTGACAATGCGTTCATATATGAACCTTGCCACTTCATCCATGGAAGTTGTTTTCAATGCCTAGCTTCACCCACTTGGTTAAATAATCTATGGCAACTACAATATACTTATTTTGGCATGGGGTAGTTGGAAGTGGACCTACAATGTCTATTCCCCACTTTTCAAAGGGACCAAGTGGAAGAATAGGGCATAATGGAGCTGATGAAATCTTACGGTTACCATGTGTTTGAAAAATATCACATGTCTTACAATAATTATAACAATCTCTAAAAAGAGTGGGCTAGTGATAACCTGCGTCCAAGATCCTTCTTGTTGTAAGTTTTCCAGAGAAGTTTCCTCCACATGTACCATTGTGGAATTCTTCTATCAGCTCCTTCCCTTGATCACGTCCAACTTCCCTCTTGTACTTTCCATCAGGTCATATTCAAAATAATACTCCATGCAGAATAGAATATGGATGAATGGCTTGAGTAATCTTCCTCTTAGTCTTTGCATTGGCACCATCAGGAAACTTGAATTCATTTAGATAATTCCAAATATCTATGTATTCACTAGGGATTGTGTCAAGAGATAACAATGTTGCATCTGGGAAATCATCATCATCACAAGGTGAACCTAAACCATCATAGGCTCGAGAGAGTGCATCTGCATTGACATGCTTCTTTCCTGGCCTATCTATAATATCAAATTCAAATTCTTGTAGCAAAATTATCCATCTTGCTATCCTCCCTAATGGGTTAGGCTTATTGACAATATATTTTAGAGCACGATGATGCTGTTCTGACTATAAATTTTACCCTAGCAAGTAATTTCTAAACTTCTTTGCAAAAAAATTATAGCTAGAGCCTCTTTTTTAGTTATAGTATAATTTACCTCAACACTTTTGCTCATTTGTCTGCTCCCAAAGTAAATTGGATGATCATTCCCATTTTCATCCTTTTGGCTCAGAGTACTTCCTAGTGCTGCATCTGAGGCATCAATATACACAATGAATGGCTTGCTCCAATCTAGATTCTTTAAAACAAGTGAAGACACCGGGGCTTCCTTGATTGTTCAAAAGCTTTATGTGCCTTATTTCTGGTTCATAAGTAACATCCTTCTTCAAGAACTGGGTTAGTGGTTGTGCAATCTTTGAGAAATTCTTGATGAACCTTCTATAGTAACCCACATGGCCTAAAAATGATCTCAACTTACTTCTATTCATAGGAAATGGTAACTCTTTGATTTTTGAAACTTTATCAGGATCGTACAATACCATCTCTGGATACAACATGCCCTAATAAAACACCTTTAGAACATCCAAAGACACACTTTGTAGGGTTTAGTGAGGCTTGTGCTTCATCTAACCTTTGAAATGTTGTCTCCATCTAGTGTAGGTGGTCCATCTTGCTCCCATAGATGTAAAAATCATCCAGAAATACTCTGATGAAGTTCCCAATGTAGGGTTCAAACACCCTATTCATCAAGCGTTGGAACGTTGCTGGAGCATTACACAACCCAAAAGGCATAACTCTATAAGCAAATGTTCCCCAAGGAGTGGTGAACGTGGTCTTCACTGATATCTTTCTCTCTTATATACAACTTGGTTGTATTTACTATATCCATCAAAAAAACTATAGCACTCTGGCTATCTACTTCATCAAAATCTGATAGATATGAGAATGGAAGAGGGTAATGATCCTTCTTTGTTGCCTTATTGAGCTTCCTATAATCAACAAAAATGCGTAGCTTCCCATTCTTTTTATTGAGATCACAAAGGAGAAACCCATTCTGAATTCTCCATAGTAAATATAAATCCTGCATCAAGCAACTTATCTATTTCTTCTTTTACAGTCTTGGAAAAATTAGGATTCATTCTATATGGCATTTGCTTTATGGGCTTAGCACCATCTACCAGCTCAATAGAATGTTCTACCCAACTTACTTGATGGAGTTCCTTGTAATCAAAAGTGAATATGTGTATGTACCTTCGAAAGAGCTGGAGGTAGGATTCCTTCTCACTCTCCATCACAACATCACCAATCTTTATTTGTTGGAGATGATCATCAATTTCTTCTTCAGATAATTTTATGGGATCATGAGTCGGTGTGACTAGAAGGATATCCATGACCGAAACATCAACCTCACTTTCTTCATCTTCAGTGTCCACTTCACTAGTACTCGAGTAATCAGAGGATGTCCAATCATCAGTTTCATCACTTGAATCCACAGGTTCTACCTTATGATGCCGAGGGATCACGTTTATCTTCACCCTCTCTCTACCACATCCAAGTGTCATGAAGCCTTCATTCCAATAGTTTCTTGCATGAACTCTCCTTAGCCATGGTCTTCCCAACAACATTGGGTATGCAACAGTACCATTTTTCATTACTTGAAAGTATACCACACATACAACACCCATAACAGATATTGCCACATTTGAAACTAGACCTTCTGGTTTAGTTTTTCCTTTATTTAATGACCTTAAAATAAGTGTTGAGGGTGATCAATTTTTAAACCCAACATATTCATTACAGACTTGGTCATTACATTAACTGCAGCACCTCCATCAACTAAGACATCATGAATTGAAATACCATTACATAATACCTCAGCTTGTGGAGCGTAGGGATCCGCCTCTGCCTCCAAAACAGGGACCTCAACCTCCTTCCTTCGTTGAGCATTGAGTCCACTTCTATAGCTCCATCCTCTTCTCATAAGACATAGCCAAGAGTTGACCATATGTAATATTTGTAGGCCTTTTGGAAAGATCTTCTAAGATGGAGTATGGTCCTTGTCCCTGTGAAATCAAAAAATCCTGCACACCCAACTTTCTTCTCCTATGTTTCTTACTAGTTTCTCCTTTCATCTTCTTAGGATCATTTCCATCTTGGTTATCTTTTTCTTTCTTTCTTTTTGTTACAAACACATCTACTTCATTATTTATGCTCTTATCTACTACATCAAAAGAATTCACAGGTGCTTTCCTTTATCATTATCTCTTGTACCAGATGTAGAAGCTCTATCTGGACAATTATACTTATAATGACCCTTTTTATAACAACCATAACATACAACTTCATAAATATTTCTTTTTGGACCTCTATCTCCTCCTTGAGAACTAAATTCTTTTCCTTGAAGAAGATTAATAGTTAACTGACCCATCTTTTGAGCAGATCTTCATACTCAGTAGATGTACTAGGAGAAATATTTGTGCTCACCGAGAGTGGTTGTGGATTATGGACCAAAGGTGCTGGTGTAGGCTCTACTTTAGCAACAATTTCTTTGGGCTCCTCTTCCATGCTTTCTTCTTTCCTTCTTGCAATCTCCTTTGCTTGTTCAATGGTAGTTGGGTGGTCATACTTCACTCGTTGTCTGATCTCTGGCTTCATCCCAAGAATGAAGTGCTTATAGAGGAGATTATCCATGCCATTCATTAACCCATCCGCTAATCCTTCCTTCCGGATCACGGCATGGAGCTTCCTCCTTAGCTCTAGAACACGAGCATGATAATCCCTTATCTTCTCCTTCTCTCCTTGGGATAGCTTTGTGATATCGATCATGAGATCTGCATATTTATATTGTTCACCAAATTCTTCAAGAAAACTTTTAGTTAATAAATCCCATGAGTTTTTCACATTATCACCTAGTGTTTTAAACCACCTAAGGGCTGAACCATCCAAAAAGGTAGGAAAAAAATTCAGTCCATTGTTCCCTTCTTATAAGGCCATTACAAATACAAGATCGTTTAAACTCTTGAATGAAAGAGGAAGCATCTTCATTAGATTGGGCTGAAAAAACATGAATCTTCCCCATTTCCAAAAGTAACCACAGTGAAATACCAACCCACAAGTACAATCAACAAGACTTATGTGCACAAATAATTGGAATCACTATAATAGAAAATAGAAATGACCATGGTAAACTATGGTAAAACTTGACTTACTACGGTAAAAACTAACTTTACTGTGGTAAACACTATTCACAGTAAAAAGTGAAGTTACTACGGTAAAAAATGACTTTACTGTGGTAAACACTATTCACAGTAAAAAGTGAAGTTACTATGGTAAATACTATTCATGGTAAAAAGTGACTTTACTACGGTAAATACTATTCATGGTAAAAAGTGACTTTACCATGGTAACTACTATGCACAGTAAAAACAAGGTTACCCTCCAAATGTTTTCTGACTAAGTGGGAATATTTCTCTAGAAAATCCACCAACGAGGAATGGTCCCAGCAATAGAACCAAAATGTCAACACCAATCCGGCACTATGATAATTCTTCACCGGGAACTCCTTGTGCTATGATTATTAACTAATGCATAACTCTTAGTTTGGTGGATGTAATCTGGAAACACAACAACAAACATAACACAAGAATACCATAGACTATGATAAGAAGAAATAATGATAAATCTAAAATATCAGTGTAAATTATAATATCAACATGAAATTGTTACAATCTCACCCATAAGGTTCTTCAAGTGTTATTAACTTCACTTTCCTTCAAACAATAACTATGGGAGAAACTTCACAATTACACCTCTTAATGGCTTCTTTAACACACCTTCAAAATGATGGCTTCCTTTACACACTTACTCATACAATATTTCTCACTACTTCTTTCTATGCTAAATGAGGGGGGTGGCCTCTTTATTTATAGGAATTCAGGATTATCCACCTTATCTCTAAGATATGATAGGAAATCTCTTCCGGCTAATCATATTCCATGCCTAAACTCTTGCCTTTACATGTAGGCTTATCTTCTAAGATAAGATAAACCTTATCATCTCACATGGGTTCCACCTTTTTAGAATTTTCCACAAATAAAATATACAAAATATTTATGACATCACTCTTTGTCCTTATTACAAATATAATATTTCTAATTCCTAATCATGTAGACCCTACTTCTCTACTTATCCCAACTTTGACATTTTAACATTACCGGACCACTTACGACAAATATTTACTTTTTACAACATTCCTATTGTACTTTGACTGTTACCATACTCTACATTATTGGTGGCACCTTTACATACTGATGGTGCCGTTATCTTCTATTGGATGCCACTACTAATTATACTTAACAACATCCTATTCCTAATACATACATTAATAAAATAGAAATTATGGAGGAAAATTTTAATGTCGACAGGAACCATGGTGAGAAAGTTGTAGATCAAGAGGACACCATGGAGGATGTTGAGCACATGCAATAGGACAACAAGGAGATAGATTATCTGTCTGACTTGGAGGATTGCTTTGATAGAAAATCCTGAGGAAATTACATCATTTACTCCTCTATCACCCACCTTCCAAGCATATGAGCCTACTTACATAAAGGAGGGCACTCAAGAACTTCGGCCTATGTCTCACAACATCCCTCTGGAACCAAGGTTGGAAGATATAAGTCTTCCATGTTCTTCACAGGAGAAGGAAGAGAAAAGGCAAGAGGATGTCATCATCCCTCTCACACCATCCATCCAAGAAGGCCCATAAAAAGACTCCATTTTTGGAGTTAAATTTAAGATAAAAGGGCACATTCAAAGGATCGAGCATGCCCAATCAAGTACATGGTTTCATTAGAGCCAAGGGAGAAGCCAAAACTATTCATGCGTACTTCGGGCATAAGGATGATTATCTAAGTACCTAGGGTCATCATCAACACCTCAAGGAGTCCCATGTCAATCAACTTGAGGAGGTATTTTTGGTTTATGTTGATAACTTGATGATTTGGGTGGAGGACAAAATTATTGTCAATTTTTCACTCATACAAGTAGCCATATTCCATGTCAAATCAGTTACATGGCTGCACCTCTTGAGAAAGGAAGCTACTTCTCCCTATTAGTTGCAGGATTTGTTTGAGTCCCTTCTCTCTTGTTAGTGTAGGAGTAGGTTTAGGTTTTCTTCCATTAGAACATATGCTTGTGCACACTCTGCATGTCTCATTTGAGGTATGTATGATTTTATCTTTGTATGTAAGTTTTGTTCACATTTCTTCGAGAGGTGCATGAAGTCGGGAAATTCGGTATTCATGGCAGAAAGACCCACAGCTATCTCTGTAATAGTTTCTAGTTTGAAAAATGAAACAAATACGAGAGAAACTATAAATATATTCCCGGGCAGTCCATTTCCAAGGCAGGTTTAGGGTCACCAAGTGCAAATGGTCGGGCTCACGGATCAGAGATAGGATCAATATCAAGCTATCATTCTTGACTCCATGCCCAATGGATGCTTCAAGGCCACTGGTCTCTTCATCTAGTGGGTAGATGTCCCTATGATTTTCTAGATTGTAATCCCAGTTTCTCCCTAGAAAAAATTGATCAAACATGACCCCATGCAGGAAGAAATTCAAGAAATGTTTCGTTGAATGAACCCACGCTTCAAATCCAATGAACAGGTTACATGCAAGCTCTAGTATGGAGGAGCATGATCAGGGAAGGAAGAGAATAGTGTTAAGAAACCAGATGCTTAAAGGAAAAGAAATAGATAAGGTTCAAAGTCTTCGGGCTCTGCAAATAATTCAGAATGAGCCCCAAAATTGGCTAAGTATGGAAGAATCAGCGGAAGCCTCCACGTGCCTCATCGGCGCATCTCCAAAGATTAAAATCAAAAAGTAAACTCAAATGATTGTGGATCTTTCATGTGTCCTAGGTCCAAAGAAGGGATAGAGATGGTTGTTGAAAATTTTGAACAAGCGGAAGGAAACACATGTCAACTCGACACAATTTCGAGATGGGAGCCCAAGGTGGAGACTCAAACTTGCGCCAACCCTCCACATGGCCAATGGTAAATAAAGGTCAAATTTAAAAGTAGGCCTAAATTGACTAAGTATAAGAGTGTAGGTGGAAGGCGTTACATGTTTTAATAACGCTACTTCAAAGGTAAAATCCAAAGAAGGTTTTCAAATGAGTGCGGGCCTTCCACATGTCCTAGGTCCAAAAAAGGACAAAGTCGGGGGTTGAATAGTCAAAGTAGAGGTAGGCCGAGGAGGGGGAGCCAAGTGTCAACACAATGCTACTTCAAAAGTAAAATTTGGGGTGGGTTTCCAAACAAGTGCAAAGCCTCCACATGTCCAGGGTCAGACTTTTGGCCCCGGTAAGCAAAGAGACTTAGGAAAAATACAACGAAGCCCAAGGAGCTCACGGAATCCACCACGCGTCATTCCAACATGATTTCAACAGCATAAGGAAGGAGATAAATATCCAAGATGCATGAGGCTACCATGTTGACTCAGGTATGGACAGACTCTTTAAACATGGCGCGCTGCTGACCCTAATCTTCAGATGACCATATCTTTTAACTGGAAACTCATATTTTGGCGGGAAAAGAATTTTTGGAAATGTCTCATCACCCTCTACACCATGGAAACATAAAATATCATTCTTAATAGTATTTATTAGGTGAAAATGGGAAAACATCTTCCAGGCCGTTAATACAGAATCCAATTTCTTCAACTACCAGATTAGATTTTAATTTGATTCATTGTTCTTCTTCCTTAGCACGCCAAGCAGACACAGGGAACCAAAATCAAAAGATTGTAGGTAGATTTGAGAGAGGCATTGATTGATGGTGGTTTGAGCTTTCAAAGTATGATTCAATGCATATCTCAAGTTGGTTTAAGTAGGATTCAAATTCTCCTCCTCTATCTCTTATTCTTCCAATATATTTTAATGAATGGGAATATTCAAAGTGTTGGTCATTTTTTCTCCTCTTCGCCCCTCTCTTTTCTTCCTTAAGTTAGAATGTGCACTCTAAGCCTCCTACCATGGATTTGTAATGGCATTTTCTTGCCTCTTGGTGATTGATGATGTACCGTGTAACATTTTTAGAAATAAATTTGTTTCGTGATGCATCTATCCATCTTTGGATTATTTTATTGTCTTTTCTTATCTCTCCTTGTTGCGGGTATAGTGTGCATACTCTAATGTTTTTATAGGTTATGGGAGCTGTGCCTAATGGTTTGTAAGTGGTTTTTCATGTGAAATCTATCTCTTGTCTATCGGTGCATTCTGTCCATGCTCTCCTCTTCTCACCTCTCTCCACTTCAGCTAGTCGGATCGTAATCCAACCACTTAATTTTTAAGTGTATCACCGCTTAGTGTAGGCTCTTTCACCCTCTCTCTCTCTCTCTCTCTCTCTTTCCCCTTGGAATGGTTAGATTATGATAAATAGGTTCTATCTACAATGGAGTAGCTTGTGGCGGGTAGATTAGGAAGCAAGAATGAACTTTCTTTGAGGTCCATCTAAAGTTTTGTAATTCTCATAACTTGAGAGATGGTCCCATATTGTGCAATCACAAGTGAATGCCCTACTTCACAATCGGCTATTTAGGGGTGCTTGGTGATTCTACACTAACAATTATGTGTTTTAAAATGAATTTTTGTGGTTATTTTCTTGTGTGAATGTTGTTTGAAAGTAAATGTGGAAGCCCTGTCCTTTGTTGCTAATGGTTGTCAAATATTACTTATTGTTTCATTTTCGAGGCTCGGGGGCCAATGAGGAAGTAAGATTCACTTCCTCATTAGAGTATTGGTAGGGTGGAAAGTGTTGTGTACTCCCCCATTTTTAGTTGTGTGTTTGATCTTGGGAAGAAGGTGGAGCTCAAATGATGAAGGTTTTCTTGTGCATTTAGAGAAAAGAATCATGAACTCTCTTGTAAATATTTTACCATGTTGTTTCCATTTTGTATGGAGGGTTTGTAAACTTGTAATTATAAAGTGAAGTTCCTAGTTGTTTTGTTTAACAAAATTGTAATATTATTCCTCATTGTAGTTGAAAGTAAAACCTTGGAAATTATGAACTCAATTGTTGGAAAGAAAGACTATAGATTCTTAAGGAGAACCAAGTTCAAAAGAAAGTTTTGCATTGTCTTGTGATCATTATTGTAATATTGGAAAGGATATAAAGTTATAGATATGGTGTTTCCTTCAAAATTTAAACCAAATCTTCACTTGCTTGTATTTCTATTAAGTGATATGGATGAGGTAGTATGAAGGAAATTGTTATAGTGCTTGCTTTAATAAAAAAAAAAATTGATGTGTTTAAAATTTTATTCTTCCTATTTGAAATGTAGTAAGGAAGGGAATAGTTTAGTTTTGCCTTGTATGGATGAAACCTACTTATAAATTGAACTAGAAGGAACAATTAATTTTAGTAGTTTTCCCAAAATTATATTAGAATGAAAATGTGGGAACATCCAAATCATCTTGATCAAACTTAGAAAACCAAGGAAATAATCCTAAATAGGTCCCTAAATCATCTTGTTATAATTTAGAATAATGGTTAAATTTGGGAGTACACCATATAAGTATTTAAACAAATTTTTCCAACTTTTATACCAAATGCTTAGAAACAAAATTAGTTTTAAAATCCATATTGAAATGGCTAGTTGACAAGTCACTACATAAGTGTGAATGTATGCAAATATATATATATATATATATATATATATATATATATATATATATATATATATATATATAATGTAAACATTTATTTTTATATATGGATATATAGCAATTCTATACCTTTTATTATGTTAATTTTATTAGTAACATACATGTCTATTATAATAAATTTAATAATAAATATATTTATGTTAGTAACTAAATGAATATATATAAAGAAATTGATATATATATATATATATATCCATATATATTATGTTGTTGAAACCATATTAAAATATATATTAAAAAAAAAAAAAGAAATAAAATGTTGAAGGCTTAAAAATCCGGGGCATGTGCTTCGTTTAATAGGGGGTGGGGAATGGTGGGGGAGGTTGTCGACCCCACCCCCACCCCCCAACCCATGTACTATGGGATGGGGGTGGGGTCGACGAACTTGCCTCCCAAACTAAAAACAAATCAAACCCATTACTTTATCCTTGTTGCGTTAAAAACTTCATCCATTTTAATTATTTTCACTTTCGTATTGATCTGCAATGCGACCCTCAGTGTTGTTGGGATAACTCGAACTATATATATATATATATATATTTATATATATATATATATATATATATATATATATATATATCTTTTGATTATTTTTTTAAATGAAATTTTAATAAAATATATACATATATATATAAATATAAATATATATATGTATATATCCTTATACCCATGTGTATATATACACTATTCTACCTATTTCACTAAAATAGGGCAAAATTTCATAGGCCTAATGGGCAAAATGCAAATAAAGAATATTTTTATTTTAAATAATAAAAATACTTACAAACGCTATATGAGGGTATAAATGGAATCCCCAATAAAAGAACATTTTTGTTCCTCCATGAGCTTGAGCTTGTCTCCCATGGCTTGCACCTCCTCTCCACAAACTTGCAAAAAAGAAAATAATCAATAAGACAAATGACTTGAAAAATATAATTTAATAACCAAGTTTAGGGTTAGATGGATCCCTAAATCCAGGGGATTCAAATGAATCCATCCAATGGATGAGATTCATCCCTACAAAAAGTAGGTGGGAAGTGGGTGAGATAAATTTTCAAATTCAAAATGCATGGGTAGGATTTATTTGGGGCCACTTAAGTGGTGTAGGGGGTGATTAATTTTACCTTTCTAACCCAAATGTTTTATTGTAAACTTTCTATTTAATGCAAGCCTTGACCCCTTTGTGGGTGTAGTAAATATTTATTATTTAAATAACTAGACCACAATATCTTAGGAATTAATTTGAGCAAGTTTAATTAAGATTGAATTTAATTATTCTATAACAAAAGTTCTAGAATTCTTAGCCTAGCTTTAGAATAATTAACTTATTAAATGGTATTGATAAATTTTCTTATGTTATTTTAAAGGGAGCTAAGCAGATTGTTGACACTCATTTGGGAATTTATAATATTAATTTAATGTAATTTTAAAATGAGAAAGTGTTGACCATAAATTTTATAGCAAAGGATATCTTGAATTGATCTTCTTCCTTCACCATTATCTGATTATAGCCTGAGTATCCATCTAGCAATGAAAACCTTTCTGAACCAGCTACAACCTGCAAGATTTGTTCCATTAATGGAAGTGGATAATGATCCTTGAGTGATGCTCTATTTAGATCACGGAAGTCCACACACAATCTTATTTCTCCATTTCTCTTTCTCACTGGCACCAAGTTTGCAACCCAACTTGAATGTTTGATAGGGAAGATGATACTAGCCTCAATCAGCTTGTTCAACTCTTTTCTCATGAGAGGTTCAATATGGGGATTCACTGGCCTTTGCTTCTACCTGATAGGCTTGGATTCCTGGATTGATCTCAATAGTATGTTGTGCCAACTTTGGGTTGAAACCTTTTAAATCCTTATAAGTCCAAGCAAAGACATCTGGGAACTCTTGAAATAGAATAAAAATTCAGATTTCTCTTGTGGGTACTTACTCTTCCAATTTACAATGCCTTGCCTTCATTTACTAAAAAGGATTTGAATCTTCACCTTTTACTTGGATGTTTATTTTCTCTTTCGGCCCTGATCATTTAGGTTGAAGATTGAATCCAAGGTTATAAGGCCTTTTGGTAGTTTGTTAGTTCTTAGCTACATCACTTAGTCACCATACTGTTGCTCTAGCTTGTGTTGATATTTGGCGAGAACTCAAACTTCTTCTTGTAGGAAATTAATAATTTGTTGATCGTTCTCGAAGAGTTGCCAACTAGTATTATTATCCGCAGTTGGTATCACAACCACTTTGATATGATGTTGAGATTTATCACTTTTAATACTTTCTACAACATCAAATGCAACCCCAATTGCTCCCAGTCTATCTGCTTTGCTTCATTCTTCTTCCTTGGGATGGAATTGATGCTAAAAGCTTCAAAATCTTCAATGAGATCCCATACCTAATTTTTGTATTTCTTCAACAGATCATTCTTGGCATCATTTTTTCCTCTGACTTGGTTCACAATCAGCTCACTATCACCAAATACTTGCAAATTCTTAATTCCTTTCTTTCTTGCCCAATGCAATCTGTGAATTAAGGATTTATACTCAGTATGTTGTTTGAGCAAGAAAACTAGAAATGAAAGGCCAAGTAATACTTTGTACCTTGTGGTGAAATGAGCATATCTCCTCCTCTTACACCTTGTCTACTTCTTGATCCATCAAAGAACAATTGTCATACTTCATTCTCACCCTTGTGATCTAGCTTGGTGATGCTAGGGAGAGGTTGATTCTCTTCATGAAAACAATAAACTCCTAGCTCATATTCCTCCATTTTTTTGTATGGAGAAAATGTGTGTCTTTTATTTTCCCTTTCATCAAGATTCATGTTCGAATGCATCCAACCTTGGTGTCATCTTCATGAGTTCTTGGATAATTCTCTTAGTCGAATGCTAAAGAATTTGCATTGATTGGACTTAGCTAATGGGGCTCTATGTGAAAATTTGCAATAAGCTCAAATTTGATTGTAGCCTTAGATCCATACCTTGTTACAATAAAATATGTGACCAATCAACCGAAAGATAGCCTCCAATTTTAGCGGTGAAGTCTCTTGACAAACACAATGCAAAGAGTGGTGACAAGTCTATGACAGACACATCTTATAACACCATTACATTGGGGCATGCATGCAATGTGAGGCTCAAATATTTTATTACTCCAAGCTGTTGTCATTTTTTCCTATCAAATTGCACTACACCCATAGAGATGGCTTGATATTGAAGACCTAACTAAGAAACTATTTGTTTTAGCATGAGTAAGCTACTTTCTCCTAATTCAATCATGCAATTATGTACTAACTTATCTCCTATGATAAATGAGACATATAGTGGAGGGGATTCAAATTTTTACCTTGTTGTAGTTCATGATTTCCTTCAAGTTGAGTTGCATTGGTAAGAATTGTTTCTTGTTGATTTGGTGGTGATTTGATGTCGACCAATTTTCCATAGCAGACTGTGATAAGTCTCTCTCTCCCGGGATAGCCAATGACTCCCACATTGAGATGTTTACATTCATTTTCTTCATTTTATCAATGATGTTGAATGGAGATGAGCTATCTCTCTGCTGCCCCTTTCCTTGCACATTCTTCTCTAGCACCTGAGTTGTTGCAACCGACACTTGAGATGGTTTAGAAGGTGGTTTGGGTGACCCTGGACATTTGGAACTGCACTTTGTTTTCCAAAGCATATTTTGGAGTAATAGAGGGCTATGGATTATTTGAGTTGAATGATTGTCCTTGCCCAATGTTTCTTTTCTTGCAGCATGTATTGGTTGTTATACTTTAAGAAGGTATTTGATTTATACCACAGAAATCTTCAGCCTGCCAACTGACAAGTGTAGTTTCATTCGGAGATGTCCCTTGATGAGGTGATTCCTACTCTGATTTTCTTGATGGAAATATTGTTTTGACACACTAATGGTTTACACCATCGAGCTTGATTTCATCCACCATTAAAGCACATTGATTGGTTATGTGGTGGTTGCAGTTTGCATGGGAAACACACTTCATATTCCCGGGCCATGTTATTTTACACCGGTACCAAAGCTCTAGATGTGGATGCAACATTGGGATTGTAAGGCTGGAATGGCCTATTAGCAGAATTTTTGACTTGATTCTGATTTGTAGTTTGAATGGGTGGCCTATTGGGCTGATATGGAGGTCTATTGTCTTGATTTTGAGGCTGGTATGATCTATCATTTTTACCTTGCTACCTCTTTAGTGTCACCAACTCGTTACCCAAGTTTTGTAAATGCTTCACGACCTCTTAGAGTTCCATGGAGTTGTTATATGATGAAGTGAAGGATTCATCTTAGCTTTGAATCATGGGGGTGAGTATAGGAGCTAATATAGGCATTTGGCTAGTATATGGGCCTCCTAACTTAGGGTAAAGAGACATGGATGGCCGAGGAGAAATTTTTTGAGCCTGAATCAAATGGTTCTCATCCCCTATAGAAAGGTTATAGGCTGCAGGTAAGGTTGTGCTGCACATTGATTCAATCATCAAAGAAATATCAAAATTCAAATCCCTAAAAAAGTATAAGAAGGCACCTTCATTAGTGGGATTTATTGTTGATTGGATCCTATCCTAGGTCCATTGAAATTTGAGGTTAAATTCTATCACTACTCATTCGGGCTCTCTTGATTGTTGTTAGTTACACCAAAAAGATAATTTATGACCTTTCTCTCCAAATTAGTCATGGAGAGATGTGCACAACTGGTACCAATTTTGGATAGAGTCTACCTCAAGGCTCCTAACATTTGGGAATATTTCCATTTGAATGAAGAGGTAAGAAGCTCACCGCAATGTCCATCTCATGGATTTTGTGGATTGTATAGACATTTGCAATATCTTGGACATGATCACCAGGAGAAGTTTGATTTTCCCCTGTGAAATATGGGATGCTCTTTAATGCTACAATTATAACTGGATTTTGTGCATTCAAGGCGAGTGGACTACTACCCATGAAGTTGATGTAAGGATTCTACTGATCCATTCTTGATTGGTTTGATCACTCCTCTTGATTAAGAGAATGGCCTTCCATGATGATGTGTTGATAAGGATCTATTTGGTGGGGATAGAGACCTCTGGGTTCTTCTTCCTCTTCTCCCTCTATCTGTGGATAAGTCTAGATAGACAAATAGTCCCTCTTATCTAGTTCTTGATCGTGTTTGTATTCTTCTCATGAAGTTTCTTGACTACTTTTGAAACAAGTATATTTCTTTCTTTAGGAGTTGCACTATGTATAATTTTAAGGCTTCTTAAAATCTAAAATGACAACAAGTGTACATCAATTCCTACCGTAGTAAGATGGAGACTTTTTGTCCCACCGAGCATGCAAGAACTGTTATCACCAAATCACAACACCCTTACGTTTACGCAAATGCATGTATTTGAGCTCATGGTGTGATTGGATAACATTGGTAATATCGCCAAGTTGTGGGACTTGCTACACGAGCTAAACCTCCAAAGAAAGTTGGTTCTTGCTCCTAAACTACCCGCCACAATCTACTCTAATACGGAAACACTAACTTGTCCTAATCTAACCTTCCAGGGACCAAGGAGAGAGAATGCATGATAATGAAATCCTACACTAAACTAGTGATACACCAGAAAATGAGGGGTGAGAGTAGTCTTCGAATGTGAAAAAATAGAAATAAAAATGCATACTAGAAGGGATGATTACAGCTTCTCCACAATATAGCAAAATTCATTCACAACAATATTTCATACATGCACAATAATAATTATTCCTTGTAAGAGCATAAAAATGGAACACAATATTCTTTTAATGAAGGTCAAAATGGCAAGAAGAGTCTAAACAAACATAGTAGGGGAAAATGAATCCACATATTTGTATCTTCATGATATGCACAATTCAATCTATTACAAAATAAATGCCTGGATCACCATGAAAGGATTCCAAGTACAAGGGCCTGTAGCACATTGGCTTCACAAAGAAATTTCAATAGAGCTTTACTACAACAAAACTACTTCCTCAATCTATGAGCCCAACACTCCAATTTATAGAAAAATAAGAAGAGAGAGAGAGAGAGAGGGAAAATGGAACTCCCAAAATATTTCCTTCAACCACTTGTAAGAGGTATTAAATTGATTGGAATGATTTATGTTTCTTCCTAAATGCTCCCCATATTGTCCCATGACTTGCAGCAATGAAATATGTCAGCCCATTCTTCCTTGAATACGTCTAACTACCAAATAAAACACTATTTTAAACTTTGCAGTGTTTTCTATAAAATATCTATCTATCCTTTAAAAAATACATAATTTATTCATTTTTTTGCAGTAGGCTTGGATCCATGATTCCAACAGTACCAATTTCATCCAATTTTGTTTAGAAATGCAAAAGTTATGGCCTTTTGAGTATGATCAACTATTTTGGGTATGCTACGCATTTTTTGTCATTTAACAAGAATGAGCATTAATTGATTAGAAATAAATATGTTTCTTTTATTTTAATATATCTACCCTCATTAAAATTTAGAAATCCACTTTGTGATGCGAGAGGACATTGTGTTCATTCCGAGAAAGCCTAATTTTATGAAAATTAGAGCTCGAGTCAAAAGTTATGGCCATTTAAAGTTCGGGAGGTTAAACATTGAATTTTTGTCTTCATTTCAGATATTTTGGAAAAATCAGTCTCGCATGTTCCAGGTTTCCTAGAAAAAATTCCCACATCACTGATTTAGGTTTCCTTGTCCCGCATCTCTCATTGGTCGGGCCCTGAGGGCCGTTGTCTTCCGCATTCGTCACATCCCATTTAGCTTGGCTCCTTGTGTGGTTATTTCACCTTTTCACATCCTGCACATCCCGATGTCCCGACTTTCCCTACACATTTATTCATGCCACCCGCAATGCACTTAAACAAGCCATCAAATTCATTTTTTGTTTTTTCAATTTTTTCTAGCTTGTTGGATTTTTCCTAGATGGGGAAGTTAGAGGGAAGCCACGGGGACCCCAGACATGATTTTTAGCCTTGAATCAATCCTACTCTTGGCCGGATCAAGAACTGATGCATGTTATCAAAATTACCTTGAGGGGTGAATTTTGGATAACAATTTTGGTGATTCGGAGGGGTTGTCTTCCTACCGGATGAAGTATGGTTTCTTGAGCCATTGAAACATTTGTTGATTTGATTCTCCTGTGGCTACAATTATTTTCCGAGAGCTTGATGAACTGTAAACATGCACATACTAGAAGCAATAGGACATGTGCACCAACACTTAGGGAAATGAAAACTATTCTAACAATAGTACAATGTGCATAAGCACTTGGAGGAATGGAAATTCTAAATTAATATTTACAAGGGTGAGAAACTCTCTTTCTAGTAGCAATGTTTGAGATAGATTCCATTGACCAGAATCTGTAACTCTTCACCATTCAACTTAGCCAGCCGGAAGGCATTGCTACCTTTGTATTCAATGATCATGTATGGACCACTCCATATGGCATCGAACTTGGAATGCTTTCCTAGCTTTACATGATCAACATCCCACTTCAGTACCAAATCTCCAGCTTGCAATACCCTAGCCTTATCTTTCTTGTCAAAACTCTTTTTGATCAATGCTTGATCTTTCTCCATGGTCTGTATTGCATGTTCTATTGTTTCTTCTAATTGAATTTTGGATAACAGTTATTACATGTAGACCTAGACTTGTTAGCTCTAGAGCACGCCGTAGTGGTTATTTTACCTTAGATATTAAAGGTTCTATAATATTTTAATGCCATTATATGCGGAGGATATTTATGAGGATGTCCTACTAGGCGGGATAGAGAGCCATCGGTGGAGGCTCTTTCTTCTCCATGACACAACATGAGCATTCGGGAGAAAATCCTTCGTGTGAAGTCAACTAGAGTGGATTCATGTCAAAGGGGACATGAATATATGGTTTTAGGACACATATACAGATCTTAGAGCCCTAGACTAAGGGATGAGCATGTAGAGAGACCTAGGGGTCAATAGTCATCAGCTACAAATCATATTAGGGAGATCTTAAAGCTATACCAATCTCATTATTCTGGAGATAAAAGTGGATTTCAATAAGAGGCTTGGTTAGTGAGTCTGATCAGGTGCTTCAAGATTTTCCCATACACTAGCAACATGAATCCTCATGTTGTGATTCGTATTCTAAGGATGGACCATGTGGCTAGTGGAGGAATGAGGAGCAAAGCTCCATGTAGACTCGAGACACAATTACCTATGATATATTTGAGGAGCGGTTCAAGAGAAATACTTATCTAGGAGGTTTATTCAGAAGAGGATAGATGAGTTCCATGAAATTTGTTAGGCATCCATGACGGTAGGAGAGTACGAGAGTCGATTTATGGACTTTATTATGTTGACTATATGCAAGATGAGTAGGTCGAGTTTCACAAGTTCATCATGGGGTGGATTTTTGATTAAGGAGGTGCAGTACGCATTCATTATCCACGGAACTTAGTAGAGGCTTGTTGAGAAGGCCTACATTACTAAGGAGACTAGGGGAAGACTCAAAGAGGCCAAAGATAGAGTGCGGAGTAGAATCCAATAGTTTTGGGATAATGGGTCGAGGGTTTAGCTCCTCCTCCTCGTGGTGGACATGGTTCTAGATAGTCTTCATTATTCCATCACAATATCCACATTAGCAGTAGCAGCAACATACTTGACCACTATTCAGACCTCCATAGAGATTTTACGCTCATAGGGTATTGAGGATGGGGCCTTCCCCTAGGATTTCTATTAGGAAATAGGGTGTACTGAAGGCTCAGTCAGCAAGAGCTCATAAGCAGCGACCACAAAAATATATAGTAGGATCTTTAGAATCCACGACACAGACCACTAGAGTACTTACTTGAGCTACATCTCATTGGAGAGGACCAGGTACTTGTTATTGATGTGGTGTTCTTGGACAACATTGGTAAGGCACCAATTTGAGAACATTAAGTTGGTGACATGGGACGTAGCCATAAAATCTATGTAGCGGTTGATAACCGCTATGTTGAGCACTAGGGCAATGTGATAGAGACTACAATTAGCTTTTTTGGTATTCCTACCTCTATTCTATTTGATTTTGATTCACCTTATTCCTTTATTGCACCATATTTAATAGAGTATTACAGGTAGGTGGTAGTTAGATAGGGCCTTAGTTGGGACATAGAGATTGATTTTGGAGCCAAAATCTCTATAAACTTCTTAGGTAAAGAGTGTGTAGTGGATTTGGGACCGTTTACCACTACCTCATATTTCGTATCCTTTTGTTGGGTTTGTATGGAGTCATCTTTGGTATGGATTTTTATCTACACATAGAGTCACGGTTGATTGCTACCATAAGATTATATCATGTATAGATGATTTGGGATTTGAGTCAGTGATAGTTGGAGTTAGGAGACCCATTTCTATCCACATTATTTCCTCTATGTATCTTAAGCGGTGTGCACGACGTGGGTGTCAGTTGTACACTATTACTGTTAGTGATAGGTTAAAGTATGGGGATAGTGGACCTTCACTTGATGATCACCCCATTTTGTACAATTTTTCTGATGTTTTTCCTAGTGAAATGTCGGGGATGTCTCCCCCACTTGAGATAGACTTCCACATTGACTTGGTTCAAGGAGTAGAACCTATCTCACACGCTCCTTATAGAATGACCACTCCCGAGCTTTATGATCTCAAGTTGTAGCTTAAGGGCCTTCTTGACAAAGGCCTAATCCTTCCTAGTGTATCCCATTGGGGTACACTAGTGATTTTGTTAAAAATAAGGACAGATCTTTGCGGTTGTGTGTGGACTATAGACATCTAAAAAGATGAAGGGGACCATAATAGTTTATAAGATTGATCTTAAGGTAAGATACCATCAATTGAGGATTACAGAGGTGGATATCCACAAGTCAAATTTCTACACAAGATATGGGCACTATTTGAGGAATGACCCTATAGTGTTCATGAGATTGATGAACAAGCTATTCAGGATGTTTTTGGATCTCTTCGTGCTCATCTTTCCTAAAAATTATGATATAATCACATATGCGTGAGGAGATTGAGGAGCACCTTCATTAGGTTTTATAGTGTCTTTGTGAGTGGTAGCTTTACTGGAACCTGTAGAAGTGTGCATTATTTAAGTCAGAGGTGCAATATTTAGAACACAACATTTTTGGGGAAGGTATCACTATCAATCCTTCCAAGATTAGAGCCATTATGGATTGCCTAGCACCCATTAGTGTGAACGAGGTGTGTAGTTTCATGGGTTTGGTAGGATACTATAGGAGATTTGTTCAAAAATTTCTCAGTGTTACACACCCCATCACTTCACTTCAAATGGAAAGGGAAGAAGTTCTTATGGTTTGATGCATGTGATAAGTATTTCAAGACACTAAAGGAATGGCTCATGCCAAGACCTATTCTTTCTATGTCATACTGTCAGTGGTGAGTTCTTCATTTTAAAAGATGATTCATTGGCAAGATAAGGAGGTGTGTTGATGCAAGAGGTATGATTTTTGCTTTTCGGTCTTACAAAATCAATGATTATGAGCTCAATTATCTAACTAATGACCTTGAGATTGTAGCATTTTTTTAGTCCTTGGTTTAGTTGAGACATTTCCTTCTTGGTCGAGATTGAGACTCAAGACTGATCACTTGAGTTTTTACAACCTCTTCATGTAGCCAAATCTCAACACTCGTTAGTGGTGTTGAATGGAGTTACTTTGTGAGTATGAAATGGAGATAGAGCATGTGAAGGGGATGGAGAATTTGGTTGCTTTGACGCCCGAGTAGATAGAGACATATGGTTATGGCTACTTCATTGGGTACATATTTTGGAGCAAGATTTTTCGTAGATCCCTCACGAAAGCTTCTACCTTGCGAGCCAAATCAAAGATTGAGTCTCAAAGGACCCTTGAGGAGAAATTTTATGGATTTTAATTAGGGGAAGATTCTCTTCTCGCATTACGCAGGTCGAATATATGTTCCTAGATATGGAGGCTTGAGACATGATGTTTTGGAAAAGGCTCATTATGTACCTTATTTGTCCCATCCCAAGGTGATGAAGATGCATGCCACCTTGAGATAGGTATACCATTAGAGAGGACTACGAGAGAGACGTAGTTCATTTTGTATTGTGCATTTTATAGTGTCCCCTCTTAGCATTGAATCTCTATGGAGGAATAAATGAAGGATTATTTTATTGCTATTACTACTAAGATGGCTAATATAGTGGCTCGAATGAATACTATGCGAACCATGCCCACCACGAGGAGGAGTTGAACCTCTTGACTTGTTATCCTTCATTTTATAGATGCAGCTCCATACTTTATCTCTTTCCTACTACGTCTTCTCCCTGGTCTCCTCCATGATGTAAGCCTTATCAATGGCCTCGATAATGTCTCGTGGGAAATGAATGTGTACTACCCTAAAATGTCCAAGTTTGGGCCCCGATGAACCCATGGATCCTCACCGCTCATCGTGCATGATTACTACTCTATATTTTGTTTCAGTTTTATAGGTTTTTTTCATTTAAATATCATGCAAATTGTGTGATCTAGGTTTAGAGTTGTGCTATGTTTTCTTTTTATGTCTTATGTTTCCATGTGTTTCGGGGGTCCAAGCGTTGAACTCATGGCTATGATACCATGTGTAAATCCCACAATTTTGACATTCTAAAAACACATTAAATCTTAAAAAATTATCCCAAAAGTTGTGGTAAATTTTTTTGTTTTAAATTATAAGGTTGTAAGGGTTTCAAACCCTAATGTACGTTAAATTAATCTCCACCAATAATTACTACATTACAAAGGATGGACAGTCTAAGTTAAATGATTAAATATTCTTAATTTATATCTAAGGTCAAATTAATTACAATCAACTAGAAAGGTGCCATAAATTGATTTACTTGGTTAAATATTTTTCCCCCTTCTTAAATTAACATTCCAACCCATAGTTAATAAAACTTATACTTAGTTATTTTAGTTCCTTTATCTTAAAATATTTAAAGTCTATATCATTAATTTTCTAAAACATACTAGGAACTAGAATAAATGACTTAACATACAAGGGTATTACATGGCCCCATTCACCCATTTACACACACCTTTAAATTATCTAAAAACCCAAATTACATATTCCCACCTAACAATTGTAGGGTTTATTCTCAACCCTTGGATCAAATCCATTGTGGCCACTAGATCTTAGGGTTCCATACTAACCCTATCTATCCTTACGATATTTTATTAAAACTCTTTTTCTTTTTCCTAGCCTCCTCATTTGGTCTCTTTTCTTTTGTTTAATTTGCAGGTTGGAGAAATGGAAGCCATGGGAGCAAGGAAGGAAGAATCAATGAATAATTTCACTAGAATCAAGCTTAGCTTAGTTTACATTATGGATTTATTATTGTAATGCCTTTCATTTGAATATTGAAGAGGTTTCCACTCCAAATATGGAGTTGTTATAAAGTTATTTTTATTTTGAGTTCCCTATTTGGGCCAAACCTACCTCCATTAAAAAGTATGAGATTTGAGCACTTTTAAATATCCATTTAAAGATTTACTTACTTTGAACAATGATTTTGTTCCCCTATAGTATGTTGATAGTCTTATTTTTACATTTAATAGGCTCAGATTTTAATTTGGACAAGTTTAAATTTGCACGATGTGGATATGTATTATTCTACCGTCATTGATTAAACCGCAACCTAAAGCGAGTTAGCGGTCAGGGACCTCCACCCTACACCGGTGACGATTCACTAACAACCTCCTTTCCTAAGTGGCGCTTCAAATACCACCACTGCATGTACAGGGTGTCGACCACCCATTCTTTAAAAAAGAACCTTCATTTCCATAATTATTCTAAAAACCAACTTTACTGGGTTTTTAAAGATTGTCCTTAGCTTGAATTTGTATTCCTAAAGTCTCCAGTTGAAAAATTATTCCATTTTATTTATTCAATGATTAGAATTACTACAATTAAAGATTTACTATTTCTATAGTGATAAGAAACACATCTATAAGATTATTTTCCCAACAAGAATTTTTTTCAACTCAAAGTAAGAAATGAAACTTAATGTAATTCTAATTATCATTTTTTTCCCTTTTTACAAGAAAATACAATCTATCAACAAGGAAACTTATTTATACTTAGAACATCTTTTAATTTCTAATACAACCATTTACTCAAGGAAAACACAACAACTATTATACATTTAAGATTTACAAAAATACATTATTAATATTTTACACTTCTATGTTCTTCCTTCACTCTTACAAAATGTAACTTCCACAAAGAATAATAAACTTTTTCTTTCTTGAGCATAACCCATTTCTTTGAATGCAAAGAACTATCTTTCTCACAATACAATAAAATTAATCTTTTAAACATGATTTCCATTCTAATTCATTCCTTTACATACTACAATTTGAGGAGAAAGGAAAATACACATTCCTTAATGAACTTCCTTCAAAATAATAATACAACTTGGTAAATGAAACTTACAATGCAACATTTCTTTTAAAAAAAAAATACTACAAGTCTTCCACCTTAAGTGGAAATAACAAGGAGGTTTTCCTAGAAGGAATGATTTATTGACTTCAAAAAAGCTCCAAGTACCAATTCTTCAATAATCACTCCACCATTTATTCATTGATCACAAAAAAATGGGGAGAGGCAACACTCTCCACCCAACCATAAATCCAATCAGGAGAATAATATATACTCCTCATTACCCCCACCCCCCGCCCCGAGCCTCAACCACAATACAATAAAAGATAGATCAAACTCGTGGAAAAATAAAAATATTCCAAATCACAATACAAATATTTCATAATGACACCAAAACACAATCAACACAAAATTCAATCTCAAGAAGGAAACTAAAAAAATATACAAGACTTGAAAATGCAAAGCCAATGGAGCATGGATCATGGGGAGATAGCTTATGCCTTCCAATGAAAGTAGGTGACCACCTTAAAAACCCTCTAATATACATCTAAAATCCCCTACACAACTTTTATACCTCCCTCAAGATCCTCTTATACCTCCCATATTCTCTTATGTCTCCCAACAATATCTTATGTCTCCCTCATAACAACCAAGTAAGAAATGCAAGAATTTTCTTGTCCAAGGTGGGGCACCAAAAAAATCCCTCCAAAACATGAAAAAAATCTTTATGTCTCACTACATACAATACCCCCATAGATTTCTCATACACCATGCATAGGAAATCTACTCAAGAACCCACAAAGCATACCAAAACACTCAATAACATACTCATATACAAAAATAAAAGAAAACAATTAAACAAGGGTGTAGCCCCTACCTTTCACTTGGTAAAGATTGATCCAAGAGTCACAAACTAAGCTCCTTCAAGCCCAATCCAACACCAAAAATATCCAACACAATCAACAAGCACTCAAAAATACTCTAACTCCAAACTACAAGAGCACAAATGAAATGAAGTAATCCCCAAACAAACAAATGAACTACCATAAATAGAAAAGGGAGAGATGAGGATGAGGTGGCTCCATGTAGGATGCCACATCACTTATTCTCAACTCCACAACATAAGTAAAACCTCAACCCCAATGTATAATAAATTGGTGGTTGAGAGGAATGACACACCACTTACACACACTTTCCCAACCCACACTCCCTTTTAAAACCCATGAAAAAAAAGTGCAATAAATGCTACTT
Source organism: Taxus wallichiana var. yunnanensis (assembly GCA_018340775.1). Lineage (NCBI taxonomy): Eukaryota > Viridiplantae > Streptophyta > Pinopsida > Cupressales > Taxaceae > Taxus > Taxus wallichiana. The sequence continues at coordinate 7,319,026 of CM031243.1, forward strand.
TTTCTCTTATAAAAAACTTAACCAGGTTTATTTTTGATTCCCCAATCCATAGGTAGGGTTGGTTTATGAAATTAAGAGGTGTGGGAAAAGCTTATCTTGTCCCAAAAGCCTCCAAAAATGGCCCTTAAGCCCAAATCTGAATTTCCAAGGTAAGGTAGAGTGTACAACACTCAAAGTTACTTACACTCAACTTAAAATCACATAGTCCAAAAACCAACAACTCTAATAAATGAATCCATTGTCACATCCCAAAATCACTTAATAACATGATTAAATTACTAAATGAAGCACATTAATCAACAAGGATTAAATAAATTACATCACAAATAAACCACATACTCTACAATAAATAAATAAAAGGGAAAAGTTCACACAAGCCCATGGTCACAATTGGAGGTCATCCCCCCCATGGGAACCCCTAACAAAAATAAATCATATAACAACAACATCACACAAGTTTTCATGGTGACCTTCTCTCTATCCATTTAGTATTCCACTCTGGTTGGTCTCTAATCCCTCTTTTGATTGTTGTGATTTAATTACCTGCAAAAATCACACAATACCTCCTTCGGCCTGGTGGCCGCATTAAAACATCCAAGATAAAATATATGCACATCAATCATAAATATCTACATATAGCTAACTCATCATTTCTACTAACAATGCTATCATTTTTCTATAATCTAAACAACATCTCAATTCTATCTTTTTATCAATAAAAAAAGATTACAAAATTAGTTCAAAAGTTAAATCATATAACACCCATTAAAACAACCCATTTGAGACCCAAGAATAACCTAAGATTAGTTAGGAAAAATTATAGAATAATTATTTTTTTATTAAAAGAATCTACAACCATGTTACAAGACAACAACTATCACTAACTGGGTTCTGAACAAATCCAATCTACTAGAATATATTTTCATTTTATTAATAATTATTAGTGGTCACAAGCTCAAAAATTTAGGGTTATAGTTTCAATTAGTTTCGAGGTAAATTCCCGCCATACACACTCTCTAATAGGATTAAAGTTTCAACTTGATTGTTCTCATACTTAACACATTCAAAATTTTCTTAAATCACTCCCATTAGATAGAAAATTTCCTCACCTTTCCAATGATATAAAGAAGTCCTCCTAAGTCCTCCTAAAACTCAAGTTCTTGGCCATCGGACCTTGGGAGGAAACTTTTCCCAAGGGCGAGCCTACAGAACTAGGGAAGAAAATTTTCCCTTACGCGGACGAGTAGGGAAGAGTTTTAGCATTTTTTTTTTTAGGAAAAAAAGCACAATTTGCCTCCATGCACCTGGGAGCCCAAGGAGGACACGTTTCAGCTTGAGAAATATTTGGTGGGAAGTTGGGTTGTCGAAAATATTTAAGGCATTAAGCCTTTTAAGTTACACAATGTTAAGGGATCAAATTGATCCGCGCCTTCGCCAACGCCTTCAAGGCGTCATGTGTCAAGATCCTATTGGTGTGGGGAAAATAGAATTATGAGGACACATCAAAATTTTAGACTTTCTGGTTTGGAAATGAAAGGGGAAAACTTCTTGCACACCTCTGCCTATCCCAAATTATGCCATGTGTGATCACCTATTGGCCACGGGCGGAGGGGAGGGAGCGGATTAAGAAAATTTTCCCAAGAAAAATTTAAAAAGCACTAAGGTTGAAAAAGGATGCACTCCCCCACTATCACCTCATGGTGCCACTTGGCAACCTCTAATTGGCTATGGGCCGGTGGGGTGGTGGAGAAAATTTTGAAAATTTTCCCAAAAATTTTCCTAAGCCCCAAGGGAAAAATTTAGGCCGCAGGCCCGCCAAGGAATTTTTCTTGCAAAATTTTAATGCCAAGTGAAGAAAACTTCAGAAGGCCATAAATTTTGATAGAGATTTTTTTTTGGAAAACAAGGACTTTCTAGAAATCTCTCGATGTCCTCTTTGCACTGAGATCATTAAGTTTTTAATTTGATAAAGTTTAATATTTCAATTTTAAGAAAATGTACTGCAGATTTTATAGTTTGAATCGATAAGTTTTAACTTATGAATTTTATTCAATTTGATCTTATTCCTCTCTCAACATGTCAAAGAGACATGGAGGATTGTTCTTAGATGTATTTAAGGAAGGATTCAAGGTTCAATTTTTCCATATGATTTACAATTTGAACATTTCCATTTCTTGAGAGAAAATGATTGCAAAACGGTTTGAGCCTAATTTTGCTATGTTTTGGCATATTTCTTAAGATTTTTAGTCCAAATTGAATTCATTTACATCACAACTTGTTCAATTTTAATGTTTCATTTTTATTTCTTTCTTGCAGAGTCTCAATCATGTATTTTTGGTTTAGATAATTGCAGGTTTTAAATTACAAATAACAAGGATCAAATTTTAAATGATATACTTTCCATTTTCATCTTATAAGTATTAAAATTACTTCCAATTCCAATCTAACACATTTTATTTCATTCAAAACAAACCATTCAAGATCAAAATGCAATTCGACTTCTAATTTTTACACATTTCCAAAAGACAAAATATTGTATTTTTCTCACACACATTTCTTCCTTTCAAACTGAGATTCCAATACATTGAAATGATCATATTTAATAATACAATGCAATTTTAGAAAAGCATTAAATTCATTTCTTGGTTCCAATAGACAAATTTACAACTTATTTATTTTATTCCTTCCAAAAATCATTTATTGACATAGGGCAAAATAATACATTTTCTTTTCACGTGTTGCACATTTCCACTTTCAAAACAGGACTTACTAGTGTTTGATAAACACAAATTTCCAATTGAAGAATATCATATGAACAATATAAACACTTCCAATAATTCCCATGAAACTCATACAACCTCCTTTCCATTTACTTTCAAAATACGGGATGCACAACAATATCATTCTTTCCAAAATAGAATCCAAAGTATAACTCTTTTACATTTCAAATTTTAGTTGCAAATCGGTAAAAAAATCCTTCCATTACAAACATTTACAAGGTAATCCACTTCAAGTGGGAAAGGTTAAAATGAGATTTCATTTCACAAGGGACCTAAAACTATTTTTTCTCACTCCGAACAACAACATGCCTTCTTCTCTTTCTTCTAATTTTGATCACAACAAAGGTAGGAGAAAGGTAACACTCTCCACCCAACCAATACATCCAATGAAAGGAGAAGCCATCCTTCTTCATTGGCCCCTGATCCCCAACCACAATGCAATAATAAATGTATTTCAACTCATGGCAACAATAGGCTTCCACATCACAAAGCAATCTTTCAACATGCACATTTTAAATTAAAAACACAATCCACAATAAAATGTAGTTCTACAACTACATTAACACATGAAAAAAATACTAAGGCTTCATCAAACAAGCCAAAGGAATAAGAACTATGGGGGATGCATCTTATGCCTCCCAAACGAGAAAATGGGTATCACCACCTCAGTACAACCCACCAATATATATATATATATATATATATATGAATATAATTTCAAACCCTGTCATGCCCTTATGCCTCTCCCAAGTACCCCTTATTCCTCACATTTCCTTATGCCCCAACCTCTTATGGCACCCTATAATGAAATAAATGCAAGCTATTTTTTTAAAGGTGGAACCCAAATCCCAACTCCCACCACCCTTATACCTCCATAAAACACACATATTCCTCCCACAAAATAAACCCCATAGTCTTCTCCTACACCATTCCTAGGCCATCTACCCAAACAGCCCAAAAACATGCTAAAACATTCACACAATAACATGTACATTCATAAAGAAAAGGAGTATTTCAAGAGCCAAGCTCTTACCTCTCTAAGATGGAGTTGTCTAAGTTCCAAAATAGGAATCTCTATCCCAATGCAATCAATCCAAACAACCAAGCACAAACATGTAACAATCTTTCCAAAAGCTCCCCAAGGCAAGAGCTCCAATCAACAAGAAAATTTTCCCCAAGGAATCATTCCAAAAGCTCAACAACCCAAAAAAATGAGTTCCATTTTTATAGAAGAGGGAAGAGAAGAGGATGAGGTGGATGCATGCAGAATGCCACATCACACATTCTCAACTCCAACACAAAAGTAAAATTCATTCTCCCATGCACAATAAAGAGGTGGGTGAATAATATGACAATAAACTTACACACTTCAAAAGCCCACACCCCATAAGGATTGAATTTAATAAAATGTAAGAAGAGTGAAATTAAAAATTACAATTAGTCATATCAAAATGCTTAAAGAAGGTCTAAAATTCAACCCTCTAACCATAGGTATGGTTCTAAATAAAGTTAAGAGGTATGGGGAAAATTTTACTTGTCCCATGAGCCTCCAAAATCATCCTCGTAAATTCAAATTTCCAAGGAGGTGGAGTGTTTCATACTCAAAAATCTTAGTTACAAAACTCTTACACATACTTACACATCACTTACGCATTCCTGCACATTACTTACCACATTTAATACAAGAGTCAACAACTTCTATAATTACTTTCTTATATCCCAAGTTTGATTAATTTATTTATTTTAACAATATGATTACTCACATTAATTCTCCACAATTAAAAGAATAATGAAAGGGGTAAATGCATCACAAAATAAACACATGAAAACAATAATAAAAAGGAACCACATTAATAAAATACACATAACCCCTTGGTCACATTCAAAGGTAATCCCCCCATGGGAATCCCTAACAAAATACAACACACATAAACAAAACTAGTTGCCATGGTGACCTTGTTGAATTCATCTAGAATTCCAATGTGGTTGGTCTCCGATACCCCAATGTTTGTTGTGATATTTTAAACCTACAAAATAAAAATACCTCCTTCGACCTCATAGCTGCATCAGAACATCCAAATGAATATAATATACTTCCAAAGTCATCAAAACATATGTGAATCACAACAATCATCAAGCCAATCAACAACGTCACTTAAAATTTCATCAACAACTATATCATCATCAATTTTAATTCAATTTTCATTTTCTAGGTCTACTCAAAATATCCAATTATCACAAGTCCGAACAACATCTATAATATAACCATGTCAAACAGTATATCAACATCAATATATAAAAATGTCTCTAATGATCATCATGCATCATATATGAATCAGAGTCAGCAATAATCCATGCTCTAACATCTAATTATCATACTAAATCAAAACTATAACAATGTCCATGGTATAGTCAACAATGTCATGATCAGTATCAAAAGGTGTCAAAGGGAAGTGGGCATAACAAATCCTTCCCAACACGATGAGAATTCTGAATTTCAAGAAGACATATATCATAAACACATCATCATCATAAAATATAATATGTTTCTCTATGTATCTAAGAATCCACACAATCATACTATGAATCACAATCCATCAAAATCAAAATATCTATATCATCTAACATCATGCTAAACCAAAATGATACGATAAAATCCATGTCTCATAGCTATAGTAATCAAATCAAAATATTATATAAGTGTCGAAGAAGAGTGGGGACTACATATATAGATATATATACATTCCTTTTGATTTCGGGTTTTTTTAAAATTATATTTTAATAAAATACATGTACATATATACATTAATTTTGACTACAAATGTATATACATGTATATATGTATATATCCTTATACCCATGTGTATATATACACTATTCTACCTTTTTCAAAAAAATAGGAAATATGCCATAGGCCCAATGTGGTAAATGCAAATAAAGAATATTTTTCTTTAAAATAATAAAAATAATTCCAAACCATAGATGAGGGTATAAATGGAATCCCCAATAAAATAACATTTTGATCCTTCATGAGCTTAATCTTATCTCCCATGGCTTCAACCTCCTTTGCCACAAACCTACAAAATAAGAAAATAAATAATAAGAAAAATGAATTGAAAAATAGAATTACATAAACAAAGTTTAGGGTTATATAGATCCCTCAATTCAAGGGCTCCAAATGAATCCATCCAATGGATGATATTCATTTATACAAAAAGTAGGTCGGAAGTGGGTGAGATAAATTTTCAAATTTAAAATCCGTGGGTAGGATTTATATTGGGGGCAACTTAAGTGTTGTAGGGGTGATTACTTTTACCCTTATATCCGAAATTTTTTATTGTAAAATTTTATTTAATGCAAGCCTTGACCCCTTTGTGGGTGTAGTAAAACTTTATTATTTAAATAACTAGACCAAAATACCTTTGGAATTAATTTGAGCAAGTTTAATTAAGGTTGAATTTAATTTTTCTAAAAGTAAAGGTAGGGGAGTCTAACTCTTGCTTTAGACTAATTAACTTATTAAATGGTATTGAGAATTTTTCTTATTTTATTTAAAAGGGAGCTAACGGGATTGTGGACCCTCATTTAGAAATTTATAATATTAATTTAATGTAATTTTAAAACGAGAAAGTGTTGACCGTAAATTTTAACCTAATTTTGCGAGTGGGTTTTACAAAAAAACTATTCAATAATTTTTCTAGTATGACCTATGTTTGTATTGGGTTTCGTGTGGGTAAATTTATGGGCCTTACATAAACATTGAAAATATTGACAACTTTACCTCCACCTAATATTGTATTATTCATACACAATTAATATAACAAGAAATTCACGGCTAAATGTGAAATAATGATAGCTTATATAAGTCGGTATTTTGGATTGTTAATAGTCATATTCCTTTATCATTCCTTAACAAATTCTACACATATTTACTACTTCTCCTTTCCTTAAACACATTCTTAATAATTTTCAACTTCAATTTTAACACATTCTACACATATTTTTTTTTGCGTTTCAAGAAAGGAAATTCCATAACAATATTATCTTTTACAAATGTATTAAACCCAAAACTAACTTAAATTCTAATTTCCTATCATCTTGGATTACAATTAGCTAGAAGAAAGAAAAAACTAAAGAACTTTATCAAGTAATTTAAATAAATTAAAATGTAACAGAATGTATTCAAGAAAATTGGCATTTGTCAAAATGCACCTTATACAAGCAGAAGACTAAATTGCAAATGGAAATGTATAAGTGATTTCCTCGGTCATCAATCCACATTGACACGTATATTGTAATAGGCCTGTTAAAACCTTCAACCAAAGATATTTAAGATGTAATAATAACGATTACAAATTAGACAAAATTGAACTTTGAGACTATTTAATTTCTGAAACAAATGTAGAGACTTATTTTTTTGCAGATTTGTGTTCCACTAATTTAAATTTTCCTTTAAAAAATACATTCAACACAAGAAACAACATATCGGTGATAGTACGAAGTGAATGGTTGAGGTTATGTGCTTTGGTACAGAGGTGAATGACCGAGATAAGCAACTTTTGTATCTCCCTCAAAGCCTCCCAAAAGCTTAAAAGCTAATGCCCACATAGATTTTGAAAGCCTTTGAAGGAGAGTTAACAACAAATCTCTCATACTTCACCTTTTCAAAATAAATGCACCTTCATAAGCTGAATTATTGGATAAGATAGACTGATTATTGTGGAAAATGGTAATTGCATAGATGAATTTATAGGAAAAAGTTACAAAAATGTCAACTTTAGTAATGTAGTTTTACAATTTAGAATGGATTCACCACTAATGACATTCAAAATAGTCATTATGATATTAAAGCGAACACAAAATTATATGTTTAGAATATTAAATAGATTTCTTGATACCAATATCGAAAAGCTCATTTTATTTTCCAAATTCTAAATATTAGATGCTTACTTACTAAGTAAAGGAATGACATGAAATATGTATATTGTTTACAAGTGGTTGGTAAAAATATGCAATGGAAAGTCCTCAGAATTGGAACTAATTCCAAGGTGGCCTAGTCATTCCTTTTAATGATATTATGTGATATTTAACTGTCACTTCTTTTCTATTGAATATGAAATTTCAAAATTTACATGTTTACAAAAACATGTGTCATAAATGAAAAGTAAAAAATTTCTATAGATGATCATGATCTAAATAAATTAACATGATGTAGTTGAATTGATCAATGACATTGATTCCAACTATTTTGGATAATCTGTCATTGTCCTCTTGATATGTAATGTTGACCTTGTGAAACACCTTGCAGACAACATTCAAAGTTAATAATTTTTTAATGCAATAAACTAATGGAAACTTTAATAATATGTGACGCTTTTCTTGCATCCCAACATCACATTCTACAATTGTTTCTTTCAAAACCTTTGATAGACCCACAATGCGAGACTCTTCTACTTCTATATCAATTGATATTATTACCAGATATCTTGATATTTATTGAATCAAACAGTGATTTCAGGTCAATATTATTTTTCATTTGTGTAAGGACACGGGTTTTTCAATAATGAATAAATGGGGAAGAATTAATTTTTTACTAAAAATTTTAATTGTGTATGAACAATGTCATAATTTACAAAATGAAAATTTGTTTAACACATACACAAAGAATGTTATTCTCCTACCATTTAATCATGTTTATAAGCCTCTACTACGATGCCCCTATAACAAATTATATATATATATATATATATATATATATATATATATATATATATATATATTTCAACAATCAATTATCATTGAGTAATAATGTAAGACCTGATTTTTCTTCACATTTTAATAAATGGGCTTCCTCTCTCTTCCTAAGAGATACATATGCATTTTCCTTCATCTTATAATAATGATCAAAAGAGAATGGAAGAGTTAGGAAAATCATTAAGAGATTTTACTCTCGATATTGCATTTATTTCAACCCGTGTTGCTCCCTCCCAACTTTGTCAATTATTTTTTGTGGAGAATGAGTCCTTACGACATGTGAATTGTTAAACCCATGAAATATTCAAAGGTACTTGTATGTGATGTCCCCTTAACACACTAGGCACAAGTACATACTTTAGGTAATTCGCATCCCATGGGATGACGATGTAATTCTTAAACTCTAGTACCATAAACATAGCTAAATCAGATGGATTTGTTCCCGGACAATAAATTACATTCTTCATTTGTCCAAGGATCTGTTAAGCAATCCTTCTTCTCCAAATAAGTTACACACCAACATGACATATTAACTAATGAAAAGTAATATCCGACTCTACAATTTCTTGTCATCATTGTCTCTATAAGTTACTTTTTTCACCCATGTTGCAATGACTCATTAAAGAGGTACATTTAATTTTTAAATGATTTTATTTTTACTATCCATGACTAGGAAATTGTCGTGAATAAATGGGTGGAAAATTCATACATCGACTTATCTTCTATTCCAAATAACAAATTAGTTATGACTTTCCCATTCCGACAACACCATGTATGATCATGTTTAGCGGAGGTTCATTTAGACCCCATCCTCGAATGTCCGATAATATTTTATAGAGCAATATGTTCTTTTAGATAAATAATTTTCATATCTAATAGTGAATTATATGAAGCCTCCATCACATGTTGCAATGGATTCTTTGATTATATAAATCATGCAACAAGTCCTTCTCATCTTTTGTATCCTAAACATGGTTCAAATCAAAACGTAGTTTACCAAGAATATAAAAAATCACTCAAATCCATAATACGGTAGAACAACACATAGAAAAAATTATCACTCGTTCATTCTATCCATGCATATGAAATTCTAACTCTCATCATCACTGTCATTGTCTTCTATCTCATCTTCATCGATTGCATCCTTCATGTTTTCATGCCACGCATGATACATATTCTTAATCCTCTCCCTATTTTTAACACTAAATCACATCACCCTATGGTTCACACAAGTGTGTGTTCTTGAGCTCACGATGTGATTCGATGACATAGGTACTATCTCCAAGTTATGGGAATTACTACTTGAGATATACCTCTAGAGAAAGTTGGTTCTTGCTCCTAAACTTCCTCCCACAATCTACTCTAATAATGCAGAAACACTATCTTGTCCTAATCTAACATTCCAAGGACTAGGAACAGAGAGTGCATGAAAAAAATCCTTCACTAAAAGGGTTATACACCAGAAAATAAGGGTGTGAGGATAGTCTCCAATGTGTGAAAAACATAAGTAAAGTGCATACTAGAAGGGGTGATAATAGTTCTCCACAATCTAGCAAAGAATCGTATTCACAATAAAATTTCATGCGAGACACAATGCTAATGTATCCTTATAATAGCATAAACTAGATACAATATATTTTTAATGAGGTTGGAGATGAAAGAAGAATGCAATAAAACACGGCATGGGAAGACACATCCACAAACTTATATTTAATGCTTCATCGATACACATAGTTAAATCTATTACAAAATAAGGGTCTGGATCACCATGCAAGGATTCCAATATAAGAGCTTGTAGCACATTGGCTCCACAAAACTGATTTGATAGAGTTTTTCTACTCAAAAATATCTCCCCTTACAATGAGCCCAACACTCCAAATTATAGAATTCTCGGGAGGAGGAGAGAGAGAGAGAGAGAGAGAGAGATGAAATTCTGAAATTTATCCTTCCACCACTTGTAAGATTCCATTAATGAAGTGAAATGATGTTATGTTGCTTACAAAATTCCTCCCATATTATCTCATAACTTATAGTAGTGAGAAATGTATGCCCATGCTTCATTAAATGCATCCCAACTAATAAATAAAACACTATTCTAATTTGAGCACATTTTCTAAAAACTCACAATTTATTCCTCATTAAATTCCAAATTTCTTGGATTTTTAGCATTAGACTTGGAACCACAATTCCAACGGTACCAATTTTGTGCATTTTCGTTGAAAATTGCAAAAGATATGGCATTTTGAGTGTAGGAAGTTGTTTTGGGTCTGCCATGCATTTCTGTCATTTAACGGGAATGAGCATTTGATTTCTATCAAAATTTGTGGTCGTTTGAAGCTAGGAGGTTGGGAATAAATTTTTTGTTTGTATTGCGACTATTTCACCTTTTCAAGGAACTCATGTCCCACACGTACTTGGATGGTCCAGGGCCTCCTTTTTCGCATCGCTCCGATTAAGGATTTTTGTCCCAACTGTCCCCGTGGTGATTTCAATTTTTGGGTCCCGCATGTCCTAATGTCCCAACTATCATTACTGCAGCAGACCACCTCGGGACAAAATATTCTACATTTTCTAATTCATTTATTGTGTAATAATTTTGCCTTTTCATGTCCCAACTTGTCCTACGGATTGCACCGGGAAAAAAAAATCCACATTTTCTAATTCCTTTACAAATCAGCCATTTCACATTTTTGGGTCATAACTATCCTAGTTGAGCTTTTGCATCCTGGGACAAATTTTTTTGCATTTTTGCAATACATGAAAAGAAGCCATTTTTTTGTTTTACAATTTTTCTAACTCCTTGAATTTTTTTCCTTGGAAAGAGAAGTTAGAGAAGAGCCAAAGGAACCCCAAAAACTTAAATTTTGGGCCTCGAACAAATTTTACTTGTTCAAGCCCGAGAAATCATTTAGGTTATCCGAATTTACCTTGAGGGTGAATTTGGGATAACACCTATTTCCCAAACCTTTCTCTTTTGTACTACATATATTCCTCTACACATCATAATTTTTCTTCTATAATAGCATATCTCTCCCAAAAAAATTTCTCATAATCCGACGAAGAAATGTCAACAACATATCAATATTGTGGACATATGCCTAAGAAAACATGAGTTTAGCTTTGCTTGAAGTTATTTGTCTTCCTCTTTGAGCTAAATTACCATAATATGGATGATTCTTGTATGCATTTATGAAATGTGATCTATCATTGTCCTCTTCGGATGTAATGTTGACCTTTTGAAATATCTTGTGGCTGATGTTTAAATTTGAAAATTGTTAGACTACACAAAACTAATGATAACTCTAATATCATGTGGCATGTTTCTTACTCCTTGACATTGTGTTCTACAATGTTTTTTGTCAAATAAATTTGATAGATGCCCATTAAATAATCTTGTACTTTAATATCATTTGAGATTCTTGTCAACATATCATGAAATTTCTCAAACCTTTTTTAGGATTTAGAAGAATATTTTTCTATGTATTTTAATACAACATATTAGAAACAATCGATTAACAATCCACATTTCTATGATAAATAGATAACATATCCCGAGCTTGTGAAGGATGATTCTTCCATCATTACAAAAGGGTTTAAATTTCCTTTGTCCATCCTTATCAATGCACAAATCGACTCATCTTGAAGATCACATAGAACATTATAATGATAAATAATAGACAATACTTTCTTCTACAATCAAGACATCTTAGTGAATTATTTGTTTCTTTAAACATTGTTGAAAAATTATTTTTAATCACAAAAGTGATTTACACTCTAGTACCTAGGACAACGTTATTGAGATAAATTATTCATGTCTAGACCGACCGGGGATTGGCTACATGAGGATTCTAGATTGCCACTGCTGCATCGACTCGATGGCTAAGCATCTCTAGGACAAACTTGTTGTTTTTGTACTATTTGGTTTGTATGCATGTTTGGCGAAAAGGAAGCTCGGCCCTGCGCCTATGGCTAAAATCCATTACTCATAGTAATCAATGTTAAATCGTAGCTGTAAGATTTGGGATGACTTGTGCTACATATTGTAGAACTTGAGCAGTTCTTAGCCACTTGAAGCAGATCTATTTTTTTATGGTTGAAAGGAATTTCTTAACCTTAAGAGGAATATGGGAAGCTTGGAATCTATGTATTGCGGATGGAGCTACTACCATGAACAAGTTATTTTTCTATGTGGTGTTTATCTCGGAGCACTTCGCGGTTTGTGTAAATTATATTATTTATCATCTGTTAGATATGTCTCCTAGGTCCTGCTTTTTCATGAGACAATGGAAGAAGATCTAACATGATTACCTGGCGTTCTTACTACAGTACATCACAAAAATGTGAAATAACAGCCAATGACAACCATTAGCATTGCTGGAGTGGAGTTAACTCTCATCATGATTGTGTTCTCGTAGTATATATTGGTTCGCTCCTTAGTGCATAATTTTGGGTTTATATGTAGTTCCATACTGCAAAATTTTCTCTACCATAAGAGAAGAACGAAGCAGATAAGTCCTGAAACAATTTATTGCTCTTTTGCTAGAGAAGAATGAACTTTAATTGTAAGCATGCGAGATGCTAGAGGTTCTGGATTTTTTTCTTAGGTCTCATTGCAGTTTTAGCTGTCTCTTGCACTGACAACGCACGAAGTGTGGAAACTAAGGTGTGCTCTGGGATGGAAAAGCAGCACATGCAGTAAATCTTGATGTGATTGTGTTTACTTGCCATAAGCTAGCGCAAGTGTTTTCAGTCAAAATCGACTGTGTGACAGTGAGAGTGTTCCAGGAGACACGTGATAACTTTTTCTACAGAGACAACTAGGGGGTTGCAGGTCTGATGATCATCCTATTTCGTCTGATTGATTCGAGGCATTGCAAGAGGCAAATCCGGTACTTGGCTGATGCTATAGGCCATGTGACAGTTCATTGCCTGTACCACAAGAGCGGCTGCACTTGGCAAGGGCCTCTTTCAGAGAGTATAGCTCATGGTAATGGTTACCAGTATGGTTCATCCCCTGTTGTATGTAATAGATGTGGCACCCAGATTGTTCACCGAAAAGTACAAGAGCATGCTCAGAATTGCCCTGGGACACAGGGCCAGGTTCAGCAACAAGAAAATGCTCCTCAGGCTCAAGGTGGTGCAGTTGCAGCAGCACACACTGAGCAGAATCAAGTGGTACAAGCTGGAGTTCAACAATATCCAGCACAAATAGCGTCCCAAGTCCCACAAGCTCCAGTTTCTCAACCCCCCCAGCTTATCATCCCAGACTTGAACAAGTTTCTCGAAAAATAGCTTCAATGTCACGCATCCCCATGATATTGTAAACGAGGCTTTAACATTTATCCCATTAGTATATGAACAAGTGATGCCCATTGCGGACTATACAATTGATTTTATGAAGACAAGAGCATGGCCGTTAACAGAGTTTGGACCTTCAACAGCCGAGGAAGAGAAGTTACACTGGTTGGGTTGTTGTTGCAGGCCCCGTCCATCTTGTTATCAATCACAGGAGCTTAATCGGGCACGATATTCTCTATACCATTGATTCTTATGCTATTATTTAATTGATTCATTAAATAACTCTGCTCTTCATTTAAATGTCTCGTGTGATGGTATGCTTTGTTTGGTTTCCACTTCCCTTGCTCTTTTGTATTTTTTTTTTGGCATTAGAAATGATTGCGCTGGTTGAAGCCTTTTATTTTGTTTTCTGGGTTTTAATAAATATTAGTTGGGTGAACTTTGTTCTTAAGACTAATAAAACAAAAGAGGTGGGGGTCCTGTAATGAAAATTCCCTGAGTCCTTTGTGTTGGTCTCACGATTTGAATGTTTTATCCAACATTGTTGTTGGACTCAACCTTATAGTTCTTGTTTTGTTCTTATTCTTGTTTCGGTTCAAGATCTGTAGTTCTGGTTTATGTTGGGTATTTGCAAAATAGTGATTGAGTACTGCGAGTGCATTGTGTATAGGTAAATGATGCTATTCCTGTCTCTATCCTTTTCTTTTAGTTGTTTTAGGTTCTAGTAACCCTTTCCGGTTGGCTTAGTGTGTGCTTAGCTTGACTGATCTTTGAATTGAGCCAAGTTGATATTACTCTCAACTAGGTTAGTTGCTTTTGTTATTTTTTTAAATCGCTCGAAGAAATACCTTTATTCTTCAAGCGTCATGGTTGATCTTCATAATTTGATATCAATTCATGTTCACCATTTGGAGATTGTTGTCTTTGGAATCACCTTCTCTCCCTTGGTGACTGTTGTATGTTTTGAGGAATGTAGTTGATCCTATGGAATGTCTTCTTTAGACGTTACTCACATTTCTTTTGGATAGCTTAAAATGTCAGAGGAAATACTCTTTTTCTTACCTTGATTTTGTTTCACACATGTTGGAGGATATGAGATCTACTTGATCATTAGTGAGGAAGTTTTCAAATCTTAAAATTGGGATGTTGGTTTTATGCGTAAGAAATTACTCTACGTTTTGCTCCGTAAAGATGTTTAAAATTCATTCTCCTATGACTTAGAGGCTGGTGTGTTTGGAAACTCATTGGTTGGCTGGTGTTTGTGATGATCATTGTGATACAACCTCCTTGCTGTCATTGTAGTAGAATGGTTAAGGGATGACCAGAAAGGTTAAAGTCAACTTGTTGTTGACGACAAATCCTTTGGAAGCTATGTATCCTGTGTTGTGTTCTCGTGAATGATTGAGTAACCCTCTTGTAAGATTTATAATGGTTATGTTTGGTCTTGCCAAGTTTGTCCTTTTTCTTAAGACATTCTCTTGATTAGAAGAAAGTTTAATAGAAGGATTGTTAGGATAGGATGTGGCCCATATGGGGTCATTTGTGCATTTCATCCCTTTTCTTTCCAATTTATTTAATTTGTCTTGACATAAAATTAACTATATAGACACATCACCTTAATATTAACAAGTCATGTTGGTTTAGATATTCTCATGTCGATTGATTGTTTGGGATCTTCCAAAGGGCATAGTGAATCCTTGGCTTGGTGAACTAACTTAAAAAAATAGGGACAGATCACGTTTGAAATTAATTATCTTCTTGTAATTTTTTTGTTTCAAATGTTATCTTGTTAAAATGACGATCATTATTGTGATATGGGTGAAATTCACTATGATGTTTATTAACTTTGCTCCTATGAGAGAATGATAATTAAATAGAGTTAGTGCTGTCCTTTTTATTTAGACATTTTATGCTTTTGGACAACTCTTTAATTGCTCTTGGTTAGACTCTTGGATCATTGTTTCTTCATCAACGGTCCTTTTTTCTTCCTTGAAGCGAGTTAGATAAAGAACATATTGTCTTAATGTTATAGCTTTTATCATGCTCGAGTTCTTGGGAAATGACATGTGCTAACAAATGTGTAGGAGGATTTCCTGAGTTGAAAAGAAAAAAAAGAGAGAAAAAGAAACACATGTAGAAAGTGGATTCCAACCTTCTTAGGAACTGCTATTATTACGAATGTTTTCTTTTGTTTTAAAACATTGGTATGGAAATTGTGGAGACTATTCGAAGGCATTGTGTTATAATTTTCTATTGTTCTCATGTAGGTTGTTGTTATCGTTTGAAATTCAATTTGAGAAATATTGTTGTCAATAAGATTAAATGAACTTGTTTTGACATGCGTATCCTTCGTTGAATTTTCACTTTTAAGAATATGATTTATCCTTGAATTGTCAAACCTAATTCTAATTATCTAAACTTGAATCAACTTGCATCACTCTACTTACCTTGGTCATGTGTCGTTTGGTAGAGGACTATGTTTTGAATCTAGCAAAACAAAAAAAAAAAGAGAAACAAATATACCTGGTGACCCCACTTAAACTAATCAACAATATCTTATTGAGGTGATTCCTTGGAACGGTCTTAAGGTGAAATCAATGATTAAATTCTTGGAAGATAATAAGATTGTAATAAATAGAAGGAATTTGACTAAGAAACTCTTCGATTCATCTTACCCGTTGAAAATGTAAACAAAGTATACTTATGTCTATCTCTTCAAGTGAAGCCCAAGTCAAACTGTAATATTTGCGTTAGACTCTTGACCCCAATGAAATCCTTATTAACCACTAATAAGATCTTAATGATGAATCCAAGTTTTAGACAGGTCATGTATGTAAAATATATATATGACCGCTTAAAAAGGGTAAAACATATATGTTTAAAAGCACAACGTTGAAAATAGTTTGATGAAGTTAAGAGCCTTGAGAAACTAAGCGCCTCCTAACCAATGAATAAGTTAATCAAGTAAATGAAGCAACTTCTTACCATCCAATAATTGGTTTACACCGTATATTAACATTAACAAGGTAGGGGAAAATTCTTCAATGGAGACATGAACTTCACATTCTCCTATCATGATTCCTCTTGAAAAAGTAAATAATGTAAAAACACGTACAAAAAAACATGAATCTAAAGAAACCTTCTATGGGAAGACCTTGTTGTAAATTTGCATACTCTAGATGAACCATTGTGTCCTTAGTGTGTGCCTCAAGTTTATCTCAACCGGTGGGGGTCCATGTTGTGGAAAGCATGTCTTTAGTTGGTTGTATTCCCTAGAGAACTTGTGTAGTGTCGTATTATCTTCAAGCAAGTAAAAAAAAATTATCCTGTCTTTTATTGTGTTGTTCGTGTGTGTGGAATTATTGGGTTGCTACACTTGGTATCGGGCGTAGGTTCATGCTCTCGAACCTATGGGCTAGATTGGTGTTGTATGGTGATGTTACATGATGGTGGTTGTGTTACATGATGTTACTACATGATGATGATGATGATGTTGCATGGTGGTGGTAGATATTGGGAGAGTAATGTGCTTTAAACGTGATGTGACTAATGTCACTCGGTGCATATTTGTTATCATATTGATGTCTTGTGGATCAGGATGGGAGTATTCTCTCTCCTTCTTGTGGATTCTATGAAGAGTTCACGTGTGAATTACTATTTGTGGCATGTGAAAAGAATTCTAATGTGGATGATGGAGTGTTAGAACATTGTGACATATTGTGATATGTAGGTGTATCAATGTGTTGTATGACAAGATTGATGTTAAGCGAAATGAGTTGTATCATGATGTTTTTACCATGTTTTGAAGAAATGTGTGTACCACCTTGTTATGTGGCAATGGATGTTATGTTGTGATGTACTATGTCCATCATATATATGAGTTGTGTGATATGTAATGATTCATGTCGTGATTTAGGGTCATACGGTGAGTGTATGAACCCTATCGTATTGTGATTACACCTTGGGTGCAGAATGTGGTAAAGTGATGTATTGCACCCTGTGAATGTATGATTGTGATCTACCCATTATACATACCATACGTGAGACATTATGGTAGCTATGTGTGTACCACCATGGTGTTAGTGATGTAGTTATATGTTATGTTGTGAGCCTTACACTAACCGAACTCGAGGGAAATCGGTGAGACTGTGTATGTATGGAGTGAGAAAATGTGTACCATTAACCCACCTCGAGCCAAGTACAAGATAGGAAGTGGAGCCTTACATAGGCTGAAAACCCACTTTCGTTTGTTTGGTATGTGTGACACTTGTTCAACGGTGTCATGCATATTGTGTTTCGCGGACACCTCGTGCTCAGTGATTGTGACTTGTACTCTTTTCTCTCTCCGATATGGTTGTCATATGGATTTAACCTATGTGACCTTGACTATGTTGAACCTTGTTGAAGTTGTGGAGAGATGATTCTGATTGAGATGAGGATAGTTGTATTATTGATATGTATTTTACGAGTTGAGGCTCGATGTTCCGAGTGCTAGCAACTCGTTGAGTACCCCTTGGTGGCCAGATAAGGCCACATAGTTATCGTAATGTGGCATTATTATAAGTTGATTTTATTCGTAAATTGAGCTTTTTACCTTATTTTATAAGGACCAGTGAGCTTTTCTTGATTGCCATGCCTTACAATTTTGGGCATTTCCTTGGTTTTTGGCACTAACATGGGGATTTTGATACTAACTATGGCTATTTGGCCATTTATTTTGCTTGATTTGGGGTCTTCTTTTAAATTTGGAATTTTTATTGCCTTGCCCAAGGCTTGTACTTTGCCACTTGGCACTTTGATTGGATTTTTGTCTTGGTTCTATTGTCGTGATGTGTGGAATAGGGTCATAGGATGCACCATGGATTGGTTGGACCTATGGACCCGCTTCGTTGTATAGGGATACGCCCCAAGGAGTACAGATAACTAGCGAGTTGTTGAACCATGTGTTATTATGTCACTTGGGTTAGGAGTGTTTGAACTCTATGTGTCTTGGACCATAGGGTCAACCGGCCTCCTTGAGGAGGCATAAGAGTTTGAGGGAGGCATAAGAGACTTGAGGGAGGCATAAGAGTTTGAGGGAGGTATAAGAGTTTGAGGAGGCATAAGAGACTTGAGGGAGGCATAAGAGTTTGAGGGAGGCATAAGATACTTGAGGGAGGCATAAGAGTTTGAGGGAGGCATATGATATTTGTGTGTAGGGTTGATGTTTGGGATATATGTTGTATTATTGTAATGTTTTGGTAGTGGTATTTTGATGTATGTGTTACTCATGTCAGATGGATATGTGTTGTGATGTTATGGACACGTCATTGATTCCCTTGTGGACACTATGTACCTGTAGCTTTTGTTTGGAGTATGTGAAATTTTCATCTGTGGATTTGAGGGAATGTCTGGAAATTGTAGTACTCTTTTGTTTGAGTATTTAATATGTCAGTCATAGATGTGTGACGAGTACTATGTTATGTGGAGTGTGCCATTCTATTCCGTATTTGTGTAACCTTTTGTGGTGTAATACAATCTTGAAGTATATACTTGTGTACTTGTGAATCCATAGGGTCTTGTGAACTTAACGGGGTGTTGTGTTAGCATTCATGTTGGGCACCCACAATAAGGAAAAAACCAAAACTCTTCAATGATGAAATTTTAAAAGAAATTAAACTAAGAATAATGCTAATGGAAAGGAACTAATGAAATAAAAAACAAGAGGGAACTGCCAATCTTCATAGAACCTTGAAAGTTAAAACTTCTACCAAATGTTCCTAAGGCTACCTGTGGCCGTGTTTTAATCGACTAAAATTTTAAACCATAGGGTGTAATTCCTCCTTTACCTGTTCTTGGTTGCGAACCATTTCTTTTCCGTTGTGTTATGTCGCATCGAGGATGATGCTTTCTTAAGGGGAGGAGAATGTAATGTCCTATTCTTCGTTGCACATGTTCATCCTTCGGCGATCGAGTGCTAAGCATGGAACGTCATTGTGCCTTCGTCGATCATTGGTGGGTTTCGCCTTGGTCACAAGGAATACTCAATCATCTCCCTCTTCATCGTGTTTGCTGGTGTCGTATTGTCGTTGTTGTTGCTGGCCCTTGCTGGCCGCGTACACTTATTACCTTTTTGTTGAAAAGACCTGGCCTTTAATTTATGCGTGGAGGAAGAACACTTACCACTCATTCTGTTTAGGCAAGGCGTGTTGGTCTTCCCTTTGGTTTGAATGCCAAGTGGGGGGCAGTTGGCCACCAGTCTGTTTCATGACCTTTCAACCACTTCTGACCTGTATCTTTTATGGCCCGCTCTACTTTCTTTGACTTCCTCGTGCCCTTGTCTGCCGCGTCTTGGGGGAAGGAAACCCCTGTTTTGGGGAGTAGTTTGTTTGGTTTTAGTCTGGTTTTGCTTGGGCATTTTTCCCTGGCCGCGTGGGTTCCTCTGGAGACTGGCCGCGTGGTTTTGATGGGAAGGAAGTAAATTGTATTGTCATACAGAGCAGAAGGAAATAGTTGCTCAGCAATGGCGATGGCAAGGGGACGCCTCCACCCTTTTCACAGCAATTCTAAGCTCTTCGACCTGAATCCCCCGGCATTCCAACAGAAATCACTCTCCTGTTTGCCCAGATCGCCACTGCAATCGACTCGGTCTGCATCTCTAGGACAAACTTGTTGTTTTTGTACTATTTGGTTTGTATGCATGTTTGGCGAAAAGGAAGCTTGGCCCTGCGCCTATGGCTAAAATCCATTACTCACGATGTCAATGTTAAATCACAGCCTATAAGATTTGGGATGACTTGTGCTACATATTGTAGAACTTGAGCAGTTCTTAGCCACTTGAAGCAGATCTATTTTTTTATGGTTGAAAGGAATTTCTTAACCTTAAGAGGAATATGGGAAGCTTGGAATCTATGTACTGCGGATGGAGCTACTACCGTGAACAAGTTATTTTGCTATGTGGTGTTTATCTCAGGCACTTCGGCGGTTTGTGCAAATTATATTATTTATCATCTGTTAGATATGTCTCCTAGGTCCTGCTTTTTCATGAGACAATGGAAGAAGATCTAACATGATTACCTGGCGTTCTTACTACAGTACATCACAAAAATGTGAAATAACACCAATGACAACCATTAGCATTCTTTGGAGTGGAGTTAACTCTCATCATGATTGTGTCCTCGTAGTATATATTGGTTTTCTCCTTAGTGCATAATTTTGGGTTTATATGTAGTTCCATACTCAGTAAAATTTTCTCTACCATAAGAGAAGAAGCGAAGTAGATAAGTCTGAAACAATTTATTTCTCTTTTCTAGAGAAGAATGAACTTTAATTGTAAGCATGCGAGATGCTAGAGGTTCGGATTTTTTTCTTAGGTCTCATCGCAGTTTTAGCTGTCTCTTGCACTGACAGCACGAAGTGTGGAAACTAAGGTGTGCTCTGGGATGGAAAAGCAGCACATGTAGTAAATCTTGATGTGATTGTGTTTACTTGTCATAAGCTAGCGCAAGTTTTTTCATCAAAATCGATCATGTGTGACAGTGAGAGTGTTCCAGGAGACACGTGATAACTTTTTCTACAGAGACAACTAGGGGGTTGCAGGTCTGATGATCATCCTATTTCTGATACAGATTTGAAGGCATTGCAAGAGGCAAATCCGGTCTTGGGCTGATGCTATAGGCCGTGTGACAGCTTCATTTCATGTACCACAAGAGCTTTGCACTTGCAAGGGCCTCTTTCGAGAGAGTATAGCTCATGGTAATGGTTAGCATTATGGTTCATCCCCTGTTGTATGTAATAGATGTGGCACCCATATTGTTCACCGACAAGTAAAAGAGCATGCTCGAAATTGCCTTGGGACACGGGGCCGAGGTTCAAAGAACAAGAAAATGCTCCTCGAGCTCAAGGTGGTGCGGTTGCGCAGCGACACACCGAGCGTAATCAAGTGGTACAAGCGGAGTTCAACAATATCTAGCACAAATAGCGTCCCAAGTCCCACAAGCTCCAGTTTCTCAACCCCCTCAGCTTATCATCCCAGACTTGTACAAGTTTCTCGAAAATGCAGTTCAATGTCACGTCATCCCCATGATATTCTAAAACGAGGCTTTAACATTTACCCCATCAATATATGGGCATGAGAGATGCCCATTGCGGACTATAAAATTGATTTTATGAAGACAAGAGCATGGCCATTAACAGAGTTTGGACCTTCAGCAGGCTGAGGAAGAGAAGTTACGCTGGTTGGGTTGTTGTTGCAAGCCCCGTCCATCTTGTTATCGACTGTGGGAGCTTAATCAGGCACGATATTCTCTATACCATTGATTCTTATGCTATTATTTAACTGATTCATTAAATAACTCTGCTCTTCATATAAATGTCTCGTGTGATGGTATGTTGTTTGGTTTCCACTTCCCTTGCTCTTTTGTATTTTTTTGGCGTTAGAAATGATTGCACTGGTTGAAGCCTTTTATATTGTTTTCTGGGTTTTAATAAATATTAGTTGGGTGAACTTTGTTCTTAAGACTAATAAAAAACAAGAGGTGGGGGTCTGTAATGAAAATTCCCGAGTCCTTTGTGTTAGTCTCACGATTTGAATGTTTTATCCAACATTGTCGTTGGAATCAACCTTATAGTTCCTATTTTGTTCTTATTCTTGTTTCGGTTCGTGATCTGTAATTCTGGTTTATGTTGGGTATTTGCGAAATAGTGATTGAGTACTGCGAGTGCATTGTGTATAGGTAAATGATGCTATTCCTGTCTCTATCCTTTTCTTTTATTTTTTTTAGGTTCTAGTAACCCTTTCCGGTTGGCTTAGTGTGTTCTTAGCTTGACTGATCTTTGAATTGAGCCAAGTTGATATTACTCTCAACTAGGTTAGTTGCTTTTGTTATTTTTTTTTAAAATCACTCGAAGAAATACCTTTATTCTTCAAGCGTCATGGTTGATCTTCATAATTTGATATCAATTCATGTTCACCGTTTGGAGATTGTTGTCGTTGGAATCACCTTCTCTCCCTTGGTGCCTGTTGTATGTTTTGAGGAATGTAGCTGATCCTATGGAATGTCTTCTTTAGACGTACTCACATTTCTTTTGGATAGCTTAAAATGTCAGAGGAAATACTCTTTTTTCTTACCTTGATTTTGTTTCACACATGTTGGAGGATACGAGATCTACTTGACCATTAGTGAGGAAGTTTTCAAATCTTAAAATTGGGATGTTGGTTTTATGCGTAAGAAATTACTCTACGTTTTGCTCCGTAAAGATGTTTAAAATTCATTCTCCTGTGACTTAGAGGCTGGTGTGTTTGGAAACTCATTGGTTGACTGGTGTTTGTGATGATCGTTGTGATACAACCTCCTTGCTGTCATTGTAGTAGAATGGTTAAGGGATGACCAGAAAGGTTAAAGTCAACTTGTTGTTGATGACAGATCCTTTGGAAGCTATGTATCCTGTGTTGTGTTCTCGTGAATGATTGAGTAACCCTCCTGTAAGATTTATAATGGTTATGTTTGGTCTTGCCAAGTTTGTCCTTTTTCTTAAGACACTCTCTTGATTACAAGAAAGTTTAATGGAAGGATTGTTAGGATAGGATGTGGCCCATACGGGGTCATTTGTGCATTTCATCCCTTTTCTTTCCAATTTATTTAATTTGTACTGACATAAAATTAACTGTTATAGACACATCACCTTAATATTAACAAGTCATGTTGGTTTAGATATTCTCATGTCGATTGATTGTTTGGGATCTTCCAGTGGCATAGTGAATCCTTGGCTTGGTGAACTAACTTAAAAAAATAGGGACAGATCACGTTTGAAATTAATTATCTTCTTGTAATTGTTTTTGTTTCGAAATGTTATCTTGTTAAAATGACGATCATTATTGTGATATGGGTGAAATTCACTATGATGTTTATTAACTGCTCCTATGAGAGAATGATAATTAAATAGAGTTAGTGTTGTCCCTTTTTATTTAGACATTTTATGCTTTTGGACAACTCTTTAATTGCTCTTGGTTAGACTCTTGGATCATTGTTTCTTCATCAACGGTCCTTTTCTTCCTTGAAGCGATTAGATAACAACATATTGTCTTAATGTTATAGCTTTTATCATGCTCGGTTCTTGGGAACCGACATGTGCTAACAAATGTGTAGGAGGATTTCTGAGTTGAAAAGAAAAGAAAAACAGAGAGAAAAAAAAACACATGTAGAAATTGGATTCCAACCTTCTTAGGAATTGCTATTGTACGAATGTTTTTCTTTTGTTTTAAAACATTGGTATGGAAATTGTGGAGACTATTCGGAAGGCATTGCGTTATAATTTTCTATTGTTCTCATGTAGGTTGTTGTTATCGTTTGAAATTCAATTTGAGAAATATTGTTGTCAATAAGATTAAATGAACTTGTTTTGACATGCGTATCCTTCGTTGAATTTTCACTTTTCAGAATATGATTTATCCTTGAATTGTCAAACCTAATTCTAATTATCTAAACTTGAATCAACTTGCATCACTCTAGTTACCTTGGTCATGTGTCGTTTGGTAGAGGACTATGTTTTGAATCTAGCAAAACAAAAAAAAAACAAGAGAAACAAATATACCTGGTGACCCCACTTAAACTAATCAACAATCTCTTATTGAGGTGATTCCTTGGAACGGTCTTAAGGTGAAATCAATGATTAAATTCTTGGAAGATAATAAGATTGTAATAAATAGAAGGAACTTGACTAAGAAACTCTTCGATTCATCTTACCCGTTGAAAATGTAAACAGTATACTTATGTCTATCTCTTCAAGTGAAGCCCGAGTCAAACCTGTAATATTTCTGGTTAGACTCTTGACCCCAATGAAATCCTTCTTAACCACTAATAAGATCTTAATGATGAATCCAAGTTTTAGACAGTCATGTCTTGTAAAATATATATATGACCGCTTAAAAAGGGTAAAACATATATGTTTAAAAGCACAACGTTGAAAATAGTTTGATGAAGTTAAGAGCCTTGAGAAACTAACTGCCTCCTAACCAATGAATAAGTTAATCAAGTAAATGAAGCAACCTCTTACCATCCAATAATTGGTTTACACTTTGTATATTAAGATTCACAAGGTAGGGAAATTCTTTAATGGAGACATGAACTTCAGATTCTCCTATCATGATTCCTCTAGAAAAAGTAAAGAATGTAAAAACACTTACAACAAAAACATGAATCTAAAGAAACCTTCTGTGGGAAGACCTTGTTGTAAAATTGCATACTCTAGATGAACCATTGTGTCCTTAGTGTGTGCCTCACGTTTATCTGTAACCAGTGTGGGTCCGTGTTGTGGAAAGCATGTCTTTAGTTGGTTGTATTCCCTAGAGAACTTGTGTAGTGTCGTAATATCTTCAAGCAAGTCAAAAAAATTATCCTGTCTTTTCTTGTGTTGTTTGTGTGTGTGGAATTATTGGGTTGCTCTACGGATGCCACAAAATTGTTCATTCTGAAAACCAAATTAACCCCGATGACCATTAATAAAATGTTTAATATAAATTCATATTGTAAACACAAATAATCAATGTAAATTTGAAAATAAAACATTAAGATCATTTGAAGAATTATTTTATCATTTACATTTTCTTCATTGTGTTATGCGAGTTCTTATGTTTTTGGTAAGTGTTTAATTATGGGGTTTTATGTCGAGTATTTATGGTTTAAGATATAGTGTGTAGGGTTTTTTTATTAGTTATGATGTATAGTTTACGATCTCATATAATTTTTTCATTTTTATTTAATGAGAGAAATATGTTTTTAAAACACCAACTTCATGTTTGCATTTGGCATTTGTGGTAAGGATTAAACATATAGTGTTTATCTTTTATATCTTGGGCATATGATTTTATTATTTATGATTTATTATTTTTCAAGTTTTGCATTTCAGTTGTAGTATTCAACATTAGCATCCATGATTTGTTTATACACTCTCTTGTTTTCATTTTAGAATTCGGCTTCAAGTTTCTAGTTCGTAAGTCATATGTTTTAATAATTTGTATGTTTTGTTATTTAATGGTGGTCCTTTTATGGTTAAAGAATTTGAGCAATTTAGAATTTTTCCACCAGTGTTTAAGGCATTTTTTTATCATCTATGTTTTGTTCATTATGTTATTTAGGTTGGGAGATTTCAGTTAAGTTTAAGTGCTTTATCATGATATTCTTATGTACAAAATAAAAATCAGTTGTTATTTAAACTTAATATTTGTTAGATTATTATTTGGATAACATTGATTATTTACAAAAATAGGCAAAATATTGATAACATAGCTTTCACCGATTTCAAAAAATTAAATTGACAAAAATGTTTTCTACGAGCACTAATCCTTAGATATAGATAAACTAATAAATAAATTCTATGATTGAAGAAAAATAGAAAGAACTATTATAAAATAAAAGGGATATAAGAAAAACATCAAATGTTTTTAACTATGTCAATAGTATCGAAATATTTGGTGATGTTCATACAAGAAAAGGCATCTAAACAAAATATATTAACAATTTTAAATTTAACTTAGTCAATAAGTATTAAAAGCTTGGGTGTTGTTCATATAAGAAAATCAATAGAAGACGATTCCAAAAATACTATTGTGATAAAAAAGAGGAAAATGCATATTTTGCATCATGATTCACCATTAAAGAGAAGATAAAACATGATTTTACATTTAACTTCTCTAGTTCACAATCCAAACTACTTCATAAGAACTCCACTTCGCACAAATTCACAATTCACAAGGTGAGAATTACAGATTGCACTTAACTCTCTTTTTATAGATTTCCAATTTTATAATGTTAATTTAACCTAACTACCACTACTCGTAATCTTTTAATACGAATTTTACATTTTCCATATTATTTCCTACCTTTTCCCTCATTTTTATGGGGTTTTCCATAACGCTTTTGCACTCAAATGATTTCTTAGGCTACGAGATCTTTCTATTTGCACCATTTAATGCCTACACAATTAATATCCTATACCATCAATCCTTTTCACGCATTTCTCCTCAAAGAACCTTACCTCTCTCTGCGGCACAAGTCAAGTGGCTTTCCTTCTATGTAACCTTCCTCACGTTACCATGCACTCCATTAAAACCATACACCTTTTAGTAATTTGATCCATCAATGAGAAAATAAAACGCTTATTTTGTGCGGTACATTCATCATATCGAGAAAGAATACCGAGTCTTTCATCATTTTCCAATGCATGTTCTCTTATACATTTGTATCTGCGTACTCTTTACTTGCTTCCCCATACTAAAATCATGCCTCAAAAAAAAACATCAGGTCTTGCACACGAACACGCTTATTATAACAAGACAAAAGAATAATATCAAAATGGAAACCTAATCTAATGGCAATACACATTGCTTGTTTTTCTATTTTTCTTTTTATGACCATTTAAGTATCACATGAAAAATAAATTAAACAGAATATTGATCCTTGATTGAGATGAAAAGTGTCTATACAATTATGATCGAATTTTCATTCTCTTCATCTTACATTACAATAAATGGTGCGTGATTTGAGACAATATTAGAGACAATAACTTACTAAACCGTCTCAAATTAGGACAATTTTTTAAATATTTATTCAAATATTGTCTCATAGAAGGTGTCTATAACATTGCCTCTAATTATTGTCTCTTCAGAGACAATATAGACTAATACAAATATTGTATCTTAATAGACAATAAATTTTTTTCTCCCTAGAGATAATATTTATTTTGTCTCTCTAGATACTATCATATTTATCTCTTTAGAGACCATAAAACTATTCACTTTTTTCTCTCTAGAGACAATAAAAATTTTCACTTTTAGCTCTCTAGAGACAATATCATATTTGTCTCTCTAGAGACAATACAAATTTTAAGAATTAATAATGAAAAATTGAAAATAATAAATAACTAAATCAATGTAACTAGAGTGTGTTGGTGATCAATATTATAAAAGACAATTTTAGTTGACTTTTGTGCCTAAGTGGGTGCCTCAAAGAAGAGAATACAAAAGGGTGCCTAAATGTTACTAACCCTTTACATAGAATGGTACACCTTTTTGTCTTTTTAAAATTACATTGTCGCACTTCATCCAAACATTAGTCCAAAGATTATTTAGCTAATTTTCTCTAACTATTTCTTCAAGAAAGAGTGGCGCTTATTTTCAAACATGCTGCCATAGATTTTTGACATGATTCTTTCTATCTAGGTTTACAATAAAATATATAACTCCCTATGATATGTATTTTGAAACAATATCCATAGAGTCATGTGTTGAAATCACTTTAGACAAGAAGAATCACAATCGTTTTCAGTAACTCGTTAAGTACTATAATTATAAGACATCATTATATTTATATTTAATAAAAATACAGGATAGTGTAATTATAAAACTTGCTTAAATATAAGAAATATTTCTATCAATTTATCTTGTTGAAGGAGATCTTTAATAGTGTATCAATCCCTTCAGTAAAGGTATGACTACCTCTATTAAAACAATATCAAAATGGTCAATTGGATCTTTTATAGGTTGTAATATTTACTTTGGTCATTTGTAATTGAAAGAAATTAAAAACAACATGAAACCCCTGAGTTAATATGAAAATAGGAACATGATGGTAAAAAAGTATTTACGACCTTAATAAATTGAATTATAATTCAGCTAATATCATGAAATATAAGAAAATAAAATCAAAAAATAAGTAGATATGAATGTAAAATGTGGAAGCACACACTAGTGATTCAGGAGCATCCTCCTTAAAATGTACATAAGGTCATTTATCATCATTGTTTTAGAACTTTTTGTAGGTTTATGGGGTCTAGGAAGTCATGTATAGTGGTTTGTACGTGTGACACCCTTTACAAGATAAAATTTGACACTTTCCCTCACAAATTTAAAATTTGAATTTTAAAGGATAGTTTGAGAATAATCTATGGTTTTAAGGTGTTTTGTAGGTCTTTTATGGATTAAGTAAATAAATAAGACCTAAAAGGGAATAAAATTCATAGTGAGTGTGTTTAAAAGTATAAATCTTGGAGTCATAGTTAGCCATGGTGGTGTCTTAAGGTTTGTTCATAAGTCTAAGGAAGTTGAAGGGCCATGATTTGTTTAGTAATTGCCTTGTAAGAAGTATAAACATCATCATGTAACTGAGGATGCCATAATTTGAATGTTCTTGCTAAAGAAAGTGAATGAAGAGCTATGAGATTGAAGAAAAGGATTTTTATTTGTAAACAAGATGGAGAATGGCTTATTTATGTGATCTTGATTTTAGTAGTTTGAGTGCATGTGTTTTTGATATATTTTGTTGGGACAAATTTTTTAAGAATGGTATGTAATATATTCATTGTGTACATTGAATCTTCCAAGAATTGGGTTGGCTATGTTTTGTTGTAGTGTTCATTGGCAATCAATCAAAGAGTGTGTTGGAATAAAGTTAACTTGGATAGGTAAAGAAACAAGTTTAAATGCAATAAGTTTGAGTTAGATGAAATTGAGAATGTCTTCATATAGTATTAGTCTCGGGTAAACCTTAACAATGATAAGAAAGCTCATTTTGTAACTCATCCAATCTAAAATGCTTAAAAACCCCTATTTGTAAGTGGATGATGTCATTTTTTTCTCTGTTTTGGATTTTATTTCTATTTTCTCATATTAATTTTAGCTCGGGAATGAATAAGGTGTATTAAAAAACTTGTAACCCAAATTTTGAAGCTTGAGATTTCATGCGATGTAAGATATTGACTTTTAGAGCCTATCAGTCATTTATAGAAACACAACCGAGGGTTGCGGAATAAACGGAGTATGATGAGAAATTAACCATCAATATACTTTGAAAATTTTAAGAAATATCTCTCTCAAATTATTGTAAGACATTCAAGAGGAATTGGATCGAAATCCCGAGTTATGAGGAATATTTCTTTGTGAGCTTTTCTTAAAAGCAAGTAACTTGAGTTTAAGAGCTAGGGTTCAAAGTCATTGGGTTTTTGAAGGTCTTAAGGGTTGCACGGGAACCTTTGAATTTATAAAATTTAATATATACACCATCACATATGATAAAAATGAATTTTTAAACAAAGAACAATCATAAAGATCCCATTGTGAATGATAATCAATAAGAAATCACTATAGTAAATAGTAATTGCAAAGCTAAGTTCAAAAGGTATGATGAATAACCCATTCCAAGGGGATTTTATATTACATATTCAATTCGTGACACCTAGGTGATAGTGAGAAAAAGTTTTAAGAAGATTCATTTCAAAATTTTGTGTCAAATTATTGAAGTAATAAAGTCCCTATCTTGGGCCGTGCACGTACAAAAAGAACTAATTAGGGTCTAATGAAGTTGAATTTGAGTTTTTTTCCCTAAAAGAGGGTAGAATAAAACTTTATATGCTAAAGGATAATTCAAATGATTATTCCCAAAATGTTATAGTCTGTAAAATAAATTAGGGGTTCAAAAGTTAAGATATAAAAACATTGTTGGATAAGAGCAGTTTGATAAAATGAAGATAGTTTATTGATTTATTTTTATTAGACACAATATGTTAGTTGAATAAGCATTGATTTAAGTTCACAAACATAGTGGGAGTAGTGCATGTAAATAGCAAGTTCAAGAGTAGGAAAAAGAATCAATTTTCTTTCGCTAATTTACTGGGGACTTTCACATGTAAGAGTTCCCTTGATGCCACTAGTGTCGAAGTTTCCCTAGCTCCCATCAATATGTATTTGTAAAATTCTAAGGGATACGCTGATATCAGATAATATGTAGATTCATTCTAGCTACTTCACTTGTGCCACGTGCAATAAATTAAATATTTGTTGGAAAATTGTGTTGATGAGTATGACGTCAAGGAACATGACCATAAGAGGATGACCGTGTACCAAGTGAAGAAATTCATATTTGATTGGTATAAGGATAGTGTCCCCAAAGATG
Organism: Taxus wallichiana var. yunnanensis; assembly: GCA_018340775.1. Lineage (NCBI taxonomy): Eukaryota > Viridiplantae > Streptophyta > Pinopsida > Cupressales > Taxaceae > Taxus > Taxus wallichiana. Next base: position 7,349,783 of record CM031243.1, read on the forward strand.
GATTAGATATTTTTGATCTAGAATAACCCACGATAAAGGCTTCTTCTCTCCCTCAAGTGGCTTGGAGTGTACGTGAATCTGAAGATATAAAAGAACGAATAGAGGTGGTAATAAAAAAGTGAAAAGAGTGGCTAAGGAAGAAGTGGGATGATCTCATCTCGACAGGTAATTTTCATCTCTCTAGAGGAAAAAATCCTACCACTACTCCAAGGCCAGGGATAAAACTCCTAGTTCAACTCATTCGGGATAAAGTTCAAATATGAAACAAGAAGAATATGAGGCTCTTCGTTATAGGAGATTGAACAAGAAAGTAAAAACAAAAGAAGAACCTGTGGTAGATCTTGAGAAAAGAGAAACTAACCTAGCTGAATCCTCTATGCCACAACATCCTCTGTCCTTCATCTCCTACTGTTGCACTAGCCCCACTTGCAAAGGATTCACATCCTCATGAGGAACAAGGAGCTACGATGAAGAAAAGTACCGAGCCTGAGACAAATGAGTTCTTCCCTTAAATACAGGAGATGATCAAAACAAAGACTTACACGTTATTGACATTCCTAAATTTTTAGCGATCTTTTCGATGGTCAAATAGAAGAAAGGAATGTTGCCTCATGAATATTTTCAACTCTATAGTACTCTATAGTGGTGGCTCTGAGAACCGTTACATTGAGGTAGTCATACCGAAGGTCATCAAGCCCATTGAGTAATTGACCTCATCTAGTTATGAGATAAGCACGATTCCCCTAGGATCGGTGACACACAAAATTGACCTGCATTAGTTTAAAAATTCATTCACTCTCCTCGTAATGAGAATTCAAGAGTACAAATAAAAGTAATATAAACCATATTACCAAATTTAGACCCTCACCTCATGCGTCTAAGTGCTCTAAGATTTGAGTTCCACCAATGCTCTCCTTTCCTAGAAAGTCATCCAATAAGAAGATTTGATCCTGATTCGATCAAGAAGACTAAAGTATTCACAATGTAAAGGAAGGAAAATGACAAATGGGTGAGTATGATGCAAGAGAAAATAAAATCATTTCTACCTGAAAAGCTGAATTTTTAAAAATACATGGATGACACATTCACGAGGATAGTCATGATAAAGGAGGAAATTGTGGTTGAGAAATATTTCACTAGGACCAGGCGTATCCATTGGTAATGGAGATGGGAAGAGTCAAGTCATCTCTTTTGGTAAAAAAAGGTGTGTTCTGGTAGCGGAAAAAACTTGTCTCGCTTTTGAATTAGACTCTTTTTCACGTACGAATTAATAAAACATGTTAACAATGAGATGGATTCATATGAGGAGCATGTTAATAGAACATAAAAGGATGCTTCATAATCTTAGCGTGCGAGTAGTGGAATTGGATACTTCAATAGATAATCTATTGAAGGCATTGAAGGATCGAGTCAAAGAGAGGCTATAGATCCATTCTCAATCACTTTGAAACGACATTGGAATCTATGGTAGTTATATGGAAAATCATCTCCAACACCATAAGGAGTTATTGAAGATGATTTTTAGAGTGCAAGAACATAAAATATCTAGTGAGCAATTAGATAAAGTCTCTTGGTTTCATCCACATCCCTCGGAGAAAAAGGTAACACTTTGGTGGAAACAATATTCTAGTAATGAATTTGAGGGCATCAAGATTTCATCGGTAGTGCATTCTAGGAGTCCTTAAGTGGTGGGATCATCTACAAACTAGTTCTCTCTCTCTTCTTACTTCTTCGTCTCTTCTCTCCCCTTCCCTTTTCATTCTTCACTTTCTAATTCTTCATTGGGGGGTTGTACTTTTTTGTTTCCATCTTATTTACTTTTTGTCTTAGTATTCATTAAAGTGGATATAGCTTTAAATGTAATAATTTACCCTTATTTTATAAAAGGGGACTTAATGTTCATTCTTAGGAATATCAACAATCACAAATTAAAAAGGAAAGTTAAAAGACACATCCAGGGTAGATGAAGATTCATTTCTTGTTCTTTATAATCTAATGACAACCTCATTCATAAGGGTTGTAAATTTTGTGCACTCAAGAGAGATATTTTTTCTTCAAGGAAAATGAGATAGCTATTCTTCCACTTTCCCCGCCTATTTTCAAGCAGTGTACAACTTGTTAAGATGTCAATAAGGAAATTTATTACTTATTTTCGTGATGTATGAATGTGTGTAACTTTGTGTGCATGGTTTCCTCTGATCGTTGACATTCTAAACATGGTTGTTTCTTTCCTATAATTTATGAATGTGAAACTTCTAATTATATTTGGAAAGAATATGATTTTCTACTTGCAGAGTTAATTTCTCCTATCTAATTTCTCACTCCCCTTCCCCCATCTTTCAAAAAATTCCTCCCTTATAATTAATCATATGAATTTTCCACGGATACATCTAACTATGTCTATTGGATCTTTGTCCCCTTGAAAAACCATAGATTTACCTTTTTGTTTATTCACAATAAAGTGGAGTTGCACCACCCAAGCAAAGGGACCTAGAGTCCCTAAGCGTTGGAAAGTTAACAACCAATTTTTCATTCCAAAAACTTCTCTCCAAGAGCACCCTAATCCATATCAAGTATCATGGACATAGAAAGGATATCATGTTCTTGTTAGGGAATAATTTCAGGTAGATCTTCATATTCGATAGTATAAAGATAAGGTTTTGTGTGGTTTGGTTCCAATAAATGTTTGTCATGTGTTCTTGCAAGACTGTGGTAATATTATAGGAAATTAGTGCATGATGGGATGAATAAAACCTACAATATTTAACACCAACAAGATTCAGCCACACACTTTCACTTATCAAAGAAGAACATGAACCACATGTAAGAATAGTCATGATGCTATAAGCAAAGAGATTCATGAAGCAAATAAAACAGAATGTGAAATGTAAATGATGAGTGCTATTAAGAATTACATATTCGATGTACTAACTAATTTTGAGGATAATGGTGTAGGTATGAAACAAGTACTAGGATTCTAGTTTTGTGACTATGAAAGAAAGTTTGAAGAGGAAGATTATTGTGAGGTTAGTGAGGAGTATGAGAGAAAATAGCAACAAAATACCAACAAGGGGTATAAATGAAATGAACAAGAGGATGAAAAGGTTATATAAGAAGTATTATAATTATTCTAAAACTTATAATAGAAAGCATGGAGTAGTGCACATGGAAACACTCAATAAGAAAGGTTAAGGGAGAACTAAGGAAGATATTCTAGTGAAGCAAGAGAAACATGAATGGTCGAGAAGAGAAGCACGTAGTAAATCATTTGAGAAAACAAAAAAGTTAAAATGAATGAAAGGTCAAAAAATGAGGATGCAAGGGATAAAGAGAATAGTGAGAAAGAGACAAGTATAGTCAACATGATGAATGGGGATGTTATGAAGGAAGATGAAGAAGAATAGGTCAAAGAAGAGACATACAAGCCTTCAAATTTGAATTACAATTTTGCCCGACTTTTGAATGTGTAGGTAAAAAGAATTGAATGAAGAATTAGATTATTTTTAAAGAGCATGAGAAAAATGGATGATCATTGGTAAAAGGAGGTGAGTATGAAGGAATAAAGAGAAGGATTTACAAATTAGAATGAGAGAGAAGAAAAAGAGAATATCTTGAGAGAAAAAATTTCATGTAAATCACACTAAGGAATAGAGTATGAGGAAGTATGTAGGCATTAAGATCTGGAAAATGGTGGAGGAAGTATTGAGAGACATGAGCACATAGCCTAAGTAGAAAAGAGATATTGATGCCATGAAGGAAGTAACAATCCAATACCAATGGTAAGTAAAAATCTAAATCAAATTTAGTATTTTCACGATTATTTTTACTTTTGTAAGATATTTGTAGATTTAATAGTTGAGATGAAAGAAGAACCATCTCAGTAAAATATGAATTTTTCAAGTGAAACTCAATGAATACTAATTCTGAAAGTGGGAATAAAAGGAAAGTAAAGGATGGATGAGGTAGTATAATAGTCCTAGATGGAATAAATTCATCTTATTTAAACATAGAGTACATGAATGGCCTAAAACACGAGGATGAAAAGATTCAAAACACTCTCAAGATAGCTTTATTTAGGAAGTACATAATCAATAAAGGTATGAATAATTTTGTGAGCAGCATGGAAGAGTTCATGAAGATGTGGGGATCTTGGCATGCAATGAATATACCTCTCGAGTGTATCATCATCAGCTACAAGTAGATGAATAAAAGAGAAGCAAGTTTACAAGTACAAGTTTTCAAAAACTTCTTCTTTTCCTTGGGAGTATGATGCGGGACAATCCTCCCTTATATGTACATGGGGTCATTTTTCATCAATTTTTTCTTGAAAACTTGTTTGTAGGTTTATGTGGTCCTATGAAGTCATCTAGATTGATTTGTATGTGTGAATCCTTTAGAAGTTCAAATTTCACATTTTCCCACTAAAACCGTGAATTTGAATTTTAAAGTTAATTTTGAGCATAATTCGGGGTTGTAAGGTGTGTTATAAGTATTTTAGGGATTAAATCATGAAATAAGACTTAGAGGGGTCTAAAGGTCATAGTGAGTGTTTTTAAGTGTCTTACTCTTGGATTTATACTTAGCCATGGTTGTTTTATAAGGGTTGTTCATAAGTCTCAAGAAGTTGAAGGGTCACAATTTGAATAGTAACTTCCTTATAAGAAGTATAAACATCATCCTATAACTTAGGATACCATCATTCAAATGGTTTCATGAAAGAAAGTTAATGAAGAGCTCGAGATTGAAGAAACGGAGTTTACTTTACAAATAAGATGTAAATTGTTTTATTTCTATTATTTTAGTTTTAGTAGTTTGAATGAATGTGTTTTTGATATCTTTTATTGGGACATATTGTAATACCCGAAAAGAAAGGATATAATATAAAATATATAAAGAAGTAAATTTTTTTGAAAAAGGGTGCGTAGGCAGGTGGGCAAGTGGGTGAGTGGGGTAGGTGCCCTCCCCTCCATGTGAAGGCACATGGGAAATATAATAACTAGTCGAGATCGATTATTTCCCACAAAAAAAAAGGTGTTTGATTAAATTTGAGATCTGGGGACTTATACCACGCACAAACCCATAGAAACATTGTAAATTTAGCATTTTTTGGAAGTTTGCAGAGCTGGCTGAATGCGGAGGGGACCATAGCTTCCTCAAATACATTCAGAGTAGTTCTCATTGCAATAGGCGAGCCTCTTTCTTGATTAGCTCACCTTTTTTTCCGCATACTCCTAGCCTGCGTTGAAACGGAAGTGCTAGAATAGGGGAAGGGATGTCCACAAAGCATAATGGAAATATGAATTTATTCTAGCTCCTCCCTGTCAACACCAAAATGAATTTTTTTGTCAGATTTCATAGTTATAAGCTCCCTGGCACTTCTTCCCTGCAATGATTTTAGGATTTATACAAAATGGGTTTGTTGAAAAGGCTATAAAAACATTTGAGAAAATTTTATGGATAGATTTAAAGTGAGATTCTATAACCTTTGCTAGCATCTCCCATCCCATGTTAGATGTGAGCTACGTGACAGCATATGGACATCCATCAAAGCATAGAAGATATAGGACTACTATCGATGTTGTAGTTTGAGGTGCTCTGCACACATAGGTATGCAAAAACATGGAAGCATGTGTTGATAGTTGAATCTTGTTTATTTAACCACATGAAATGTGGCTCATCGATTTGTATTGTTTTCCAAATATACAAAAATGAGTTCGTTGAAAATTCTTGGAAATTGTCAAGAAAATATGGTGGCTAGGTGAAAATCCATATTTCTACAACTCATATCAAAAATTCACCCCTCAAGGTAATTTTGATAACATGCATCAAATTATTCAGTCCTGAGCAAGTAGATTGATTCAAGGCCCGAAATCATATTTTCAGGGCCCCCTCGGCTTCTCTCTAACTCTCCCATCCAAGAAGAAATCCCAACGAGTTGAAGAAAATGGAAAAAAATGCAAAAAATAAGGTTGTGGGGTTGTTTTAAAGAATTTCGGGTCTAAAGGGTTTGGGTCGTACCAGTGCGGGTCGTACCAAGGTTCATCGTACCAAGTTTGGGGAAAATACAAAGAAAATCAGCTAAGTTAGACAATTTTGTCCCAGGCGGTCTCATGGGCGCATTGGGACAAAAGTACGCGCGGGACGTGAAAAGCGAAACGGCCAAAAGCAAGAAAAATAGTCAAGTTTTTGTTTCGCGCGGTTTGGGACAGCCGGACAAAAGTATGCGCGGGCGCGAATCGCCAGATTTTCCGCAAGATGGTCCATTTCGGGCAGTTCGGAGATTTTCGTTTGGGACAACCGGGACATAAGTACGTGAAGGACACGTGGGACGCGAAAAGGCGAAAAAGCCGCATAAGAGACAAAGAAGCCCGAATCGGCCGATGTGGGAGAATTCATCCGGGAAAGCTGGAAAAAAGTATGCGTGGGATGTGAAAAGCTGAAATGGCTGAAGGCAAAGAAGAAAAGTCAACGTTTGACCCATGAACTTCAAACGGCCATAACTTTTGACTCCGAGCTTCGATTTTCACAAAATTGGACTTTTTGGAACGAGCACGATGTCCTCTACACCACAAAAATTGGATTTATTATTTTTAATGAGGGTATATATATTTAATTAAAAGAAACATATTCGGCTCCAGTCAGTTAATGCTCATTCCCGTCAAATGACAGAAAACACCTGCCAGACCCAAAATAGCTGCCCACACTTAAGGCCATAACTTTTGCATTTCTCAACAAAATCGCACAAAATTGGTACCGTTGGAATCGTGGCTCCTAGCCAACACACAAAAATTAAGAAATTCTAGATTTGGTGAGATATTGATGGATATTTTTATAAAACGTGGCCGGATCATAACAGTGTTTTTATTTGGTAGTTGGGAGTGCAATAAAGAGACATGGTCATCATTCTTTCTCTGCTGCATACTTGGGACAATATGGGGAGCCTTTTGCAAGTAATATACAATCATTTTACTCCATTTAATGCCTCATACAAGTGGTTGAAGGACATATTTTGGGATTTCCATTTTCCCTTCTCTCTTTCTTCTCATTTTTTCTATAAATGGGAGTGTTGGGTTCATTGTAAGGGGGGGTAGTTTTTGTAGCAAAGCTCTGCCAAAATTGCTTTGTGAAGCCAATGTGTTGCAGGCCCTTGTTGTGGACTCCTTGCATGGTGATCCAGGCCCTTATCTTGTAACCGATTGAACTGTGCATATCAGGAAGCAATAAAATACAAGTTTGTGGATGTATCTTCCCCGATGTGTTTTCTTGCATTCTTCTTGCCCCTTTAACCTTGATTACAAGAATATTGTGTCTATTATTATGTTCTTGCAGGGATCCATTATCATTGTGTATGTTTGAAATATTGTTGTAAAATGCATTTTGCTAGATTATGGAGAACTGTCATCACCCCTTCTAGTGTGCACTTTGCTTCTGTATCTCACGCATTTGAAGACTACTCTCACACCCTCCTTTTCTGGTGTATCACCACTGTAGTGTAGGCTTTCATTTTATGCATTCTCTCTCCCTGGTCCCTTGGAAATTTAGATTAGAATAGTTAGTTTCCCCTGCATTAGAGTAGATTGTGGCAGGTAGTTTAGGAGCAAGAACCAACTTTCTCTGGAGGTCTATCTCAAGTAGCAGTCCGACGACTTGGAGATAGTACCCATGTTATCCAATCACATCGTGAGTTCAAGTATATGCGCTTGTATAAACATAGGGGTGTTGTGATTTGTTGATAACACAACCCTTGCTAGCACCTTCCCAAATTTCGTCAAAATGGAATTTAATGATTGTAGGGTATGTTTAGTTTGGATTCTTGAGCATGCCTTAGTCAATAGTTAAAACATAATGACAAACATATCCTATTTGAAATTTTCATGGGATTAAGAAGATTGTGTGTCATCGTAGAGGATAGGTTGATGCTTGTGAAATGTTTGATGAAATGCCAAAATGTGATGCCGAACTGAATCCCATGGGTTTGACCATTTCGTTCCTACAGGCATGGTTCATCACTCCTTATCTTGCATAATTCTCGTACTTTATTTTTTCTTTCGCAATGAAATATAATTTTAAAAGCTTAGGATTATCATACATTTAATTTTTTTATAATAACTTGTTGCAAAACAAGAAAATGTCGCATTGTAACTCACGCAATCAAAATAAAAAATTTGTAGTCAACCATGAACTTCAACCCTCATTTTGAGGTGATTCAGAAAACTTCTGCCTAACTAGATCACTGCAGTATTATTTTATCGACAAGTTCAAGTTGACTTCCCAGTAACTATGTTGACCATATATTGGTTTAAATAGATAAAGTGTGACTTTCGGAGACTTGTAAAGTAACCTTCGTAACTCCAGAAAGGGGAGGTTAAGTTTACTTTGTGTACCTTGTTATGTGAGGTGTCACTTCTATCTTTGGTTCGACCTAGAATGAACTTTTGTGACCTTTTTGGTTCCCTTATAGGAGCCCTGTCACACTGTTTTGTACAGGTAGGAAGTTGGTGAATCTAAAAATTTGGATTTTGTTTTGAACCACTATTTGAAACATGGATAGAGAAATTATTATCCATCTTCACAAACTTCTAGTGTTTTTACTAGAAAATAGCATGAAACCTTCAGTTCAGGGAAAACCACTTTTCTGTAGAGTTTGGAAAAGCCATTTTGTAGGCCTCTGGTCATAGTTTGACTAGTTAAAATAGAACCAATTTGTATCGGTGGCCTCGAAATCATGTCTCCTTTCGAGAAAAATTCTAGTTTTGATTCCCATCAACTGTTGTGAATTCTCCATATATAGGGGAACTTGTAGGAATGTTCTCGTTGCACGTTTGTCCATCGAATATCAATTTTGGATGTGGTTTTGTGAGCCCTCAAGCTAAATTTTGATCATTTGCAACTAGGCCAACTACAACCAATGACCTTGGAAAAATAGCCTCCAATTGTAAATAGTTCGCTAGTTATGAATTCCGGAAGTTCCTATAAATTCTTGGGGGATAGGAGGACACATAGAAACTTACTCGTTGTGTTTTTACTCATCAGAAGACAACATTTTAAATTGGTTTCTTCACCTCCAAGTCTAAATTGAACATTTTTGTAGCTATCAGGAAAATGTAAAAATAAAGTTGTAGGACCCCTGTCGGGTTGCCAAACGACCGTGGAAACTTTTGACACATGTAAATAACTATTTGAAAACTTTTTAGTGTAACTTGTTGTGTCAAATAGAACTTTTAAAAAATGTTGTTTCTCTCTCTTCCTTTATCTTTCTCTTTCCTTGGTTACGAAGTAAAGCGAATTGAAATGAACTAAATACATGTTTCTAAACCTTTTCTTTCAATGTAAACTTTAATTATTATTCCATGTAAATGGGAAACTAAATACATTAATTATGTTAGATTAGGGTGGATTCTATACCAGTGATTTATCATTAATTTCATGCTCACATGGTTTTACATGATGCAAGAAATATGGTGAAAGGGTGATGTGTAATTCATTATTTATTATTGTAATTTTTATAGGTCATTGTAAAATGAATATATGTATAATGTAGTCTCATGCTACATAAATGTTATATTTGAAATTTGCTAATATGTATGGGATGCTAGTTTTAGGGATATCTTAGGAAATGTGCATTTAATCACAGGTTCAATTTGATTCATAGTTGCGTATGGTAAAAGGGTTTGATATATATATAGTAAATGAATTTGAAGTTAATATATTATGGGTCATTTTTTAGTGTTTAATGAATGATTAATTAGTTATTGTGCTATATTCTTATCTTGTAAATTTAATAAAGAGATTTAATCGAAACACTCAACCCTAGTATAATATTTGTGCATAACTTGTCTTAATGTGTGTGATCCTTCGTAGCGTAGAAAAAAATTGAAACCATAGAATAAACTTAAACCTTGTACTTGATGGCACCTCCTAGGTTAGGTAAATAAAACCCCTAGTTGAAGTTTACCATCATAGTCGTTATGTTTAGCGACATTGTCATGAACCCATCTTTTAGGAATGACATGGTCCAACTTTATCCAAAGTATGTGGTTTCCTTCTAGTTTTGGTAACCGCAAGGATAATGTCCTCTCTTCAGGCCCAACACCATGTTGAGTGGTCAAGACCACCTTGGAAGTCACCTTATGAGTCCTTGTTCGAAGCAATGACTATGCAGTGTAACCTTACCATCTGTGGGGTAAATAGAGCTAATACTCCCTTAGTATCCTTTTGGATTGCCAGGTCTTACATGATTAGATCTATAAATTAACTTCATCAGCGAATGAAGTCCTTGTTGGATCTAGACGACATAATTGGAGATCATGAAATACTTGTTCTAGGTCTTAAACTCTTGTTAATGAACTCCTTAGTTCCTCACAATTAAATGTGTTACCTTGGTTTCTATCAACATATCACCTTGGTATTTTCTTGAAGGTGGTTTAGCATAAATATGTCCTCTTACCTTAAACTCATATATAATTGAGGCATAGATCATTAGGTGCAGTTAGAATTAAACCAAACCTTAGTTGATTAGGAGGTTAACTTGGGATTCGTGTGTAGTTATAATGCTTCCAATCATATACTTATTCAAAATGGTAAATAATTACTTTCGTAACTCTTTATGTTATAAAGTGACACCCAAAAAAAAAGATACCTAGCAAACATTGTAAATGAAATGAGAAACAATAGTATGTGTGATAATGGTTTAGGAACAAAATTTCACTTGAAGTCCTTATGGATGATTTAGGCATTGAAGTTTTGTTAATAATGGATACAAATTGATTCTTGGTGGGACTAGGCCTTTGAGCCAATTTAGAGTCCACTAAAAATAAGATAAAATAAAATTATGTCTTGTAAATGCTTAACCGAATCAAACTAATATTGATACTAAAATAACCATAGTATGGAAACAAATGTGCTTCGAATGAAAGAAATTTATAGGAAAGAGAAACTTGAACCTCCACCTCCTTTCATGTGTATTTTTCCCCTCGACAACTCCCTGGTTGGTCCCCTTTCATAATGAGGGTAAAATTAAATGTTAACTACACATATTTTGAGAAAACAAACCTTTAGCATAAGAAAGAGAGAATTAAGAACTTTGTAGGTAATTGGAAATATGGAATTTAATTATGTAAGTTATGGAGATTGTCATAAGGGATAAAGAGAAAACTTAAATGGTTGAACAATAAGTTGAAAGTGAAATGAATTGCAGAATCTGTATGTGGAAAATGGATAAAATCATCCTTATATAAAAATGTTCCTGGAATTTTAATCATAATGAAGATGTAATCCTTGAAATGATGTGTTTTCAGGTTGCCAATCCTTAAGTCCCTTTATTGTTGTTTGGTTATTGCTAGCATTTTTTCATTGGGGAAGGTGTGGCATCGACATGTATATGGTATTCTCATGTGTCTATGTGGGTCAATGGCTTATGTAAGTTTCGTATGTGTCATGTAATTTTCCTTACTTGGAGCCTTTGTTGCATTGTGTAGTGAGCAATGTAAGTCAAAAAAAAAAATTATCCTAGTAATTTCTTGTTGGATTTGTGTGTGTAAAACGTGGGCGTGACACTTGAATGTTCCTAGAATGTTAATCATAAGTAAGATGTCATCATGGAAATGATGTGTTGTGGGGTTGTCAATCCTTGAGTCCCTTTTCTTGTGGTTGGGTTATTGCTAGCATTCGTTCATTAGGGAAGGTGTGTCATCAACATGTATATGGTGTTGTCATGTGTCTATGTGGGTTGATGGCTTGTGTAATTGTCATATGTGTTATGGATTTTTCATTACTTGGAGCCTTTGTGGCATTGTGTAGTGAGTAATGTAAAATTAAAAATAAAAAATCCTAGTATTTTATCTTGTTGTATTTGTGTGTGTAAAACATGGGTGTTAAACATACATTTTAGGAATGGTATGTAATCTAGTCATTGTGTACATTGAATCTTCCAAGCATTGGGTTGGCTATTTTTTTGGTGGTGTTCATTAGTAATTTTTCATAGCACATGTTGGAATACAATAAACTTCCAGAGTTAAGTGTTATCCATTTTGGCCCCTGTAAAAAATAGACAACATGGAGTATTAGACTGGTGCTAGAGTAGGAGCTTCACGCAAAAATTCTAGGATCAAAACAAAAATTGGGTATTTTGGGAGAATTCAATCACATTTTGGGATATTAAGATCAAATGAGGAATTTTTCCACTTCTCGGGTTTTGAGAAAGGATCAATTATTACGTAGGATGAGGATGTTGTCAAATTCTAGGTTTGGAGCATGGATTAGCTTTGATTTATTCTTCTATCTTCCTACTGATATATCACACACACCATTGATTGCACACATACACATATTGAACACAGATATAATCAACACACTTATGATTATATTAACTTATAGTAATCAATACATTCATACTACATACATATTGTTTACTACAGACTTCTATTATAATCCAATTTACTCTCTTACATTCTATATATTTTCCCATAGCTATGCACTCCATTATATAGGAGCTGCACACTAACAACTCACATAACAATATTTGTCTTATATGCAACCTCTCAATAATTTCTTTGGTTGCATATGAAACCAATTCTCCCGAATGGTTTCAACTAATTAACAATACTAATAATAAAACAATTCCATATTGTTTTATTATCTAACTTACTTAATAACTAATTACCATATAGTAAATACTATTTACTATATGTAATATTACATTCACATTATAATAATATTATCCATGATAATATTATATTCATCATATCTAATGTTCACACTATACAATATCTCTAACACACCCCTTTAGTGTGAATATGGGGTAAGAGCTCCTAGAAACATCAAACTTGTCGGAGTAGCCGTTGTTACTGGATCTTGTTGTCTTGATCTTGTTCCTAATGATCATCCTTTTCGTATGAACATATTCATCGATTGATCACCTTTTAAAGAAGTACCTTCTACCAAAGTATGGTAGTCAAGGACTATACAAATCAGGAGGACTCGTACATAGATGCTTTGCCCATGTAAGCTGAGTCAAGCAGTTTTCTTCTTCCACACCAAATAGACACCGAGGAACGATTTTTCATCTACGTGAATACATGACAATCAAAACATGAAAATAGTTTCACCACTTGTTTATAAACACACGCCAAACAACTGAAATAGAACATCACCACATCTATCTACGAACCCATCATTGGTGAATGATTAGAGGACACCGATTTTCCTCCTTCCTCCATTACCTTCATCCTCTAACAAGAGAATTGTCTACAATAGTAATTCCTCATCACTAGGATATAAAATTTCTTCATTACTTGAGTAGGCTTCCCAATCGGTTTGACTTCATGTAATAAGGGCCTTTTGATCTATCTTGTCATCAATAATATCCTCGAGCTCTCGATCCTTCACATTCCACTTTGCCAATTCATTTCCTCCAGTGGGTGGAGTTGAATTCGGTTTCACCACATCCCATAGATCCTTCTCTATGAGATGCAACTGCATCTGTAGCTACAAGGTGTGAAAATATTGGCCTTCAAATTTATCTATTTGGTTTAGATTAGTCCTTTCCATATTCTTCAAGTACTATTAACAAAAATACTGAAATATTCTTGTAATAAATATTTATTTTCAATAATAGTACAACAAATACACTATCAATGATATAAGTATTTATCTGTACTATTTTGTTTTTTACAAAACTATTCATGTAACTTAAAACATTATTTCGAATTCTTCTGCATAGAATTTGATATAGATGAAAACTAAAAAGTTATTAACCTTTTCAATACCTTTCCAACCAAAAATATCTCCTCCATCCGAAATTATATGTGAATGTTATGTCCATTTTACTAAACACTACTTGGAAGCTTTTTCCTCACGAATTTCTTAAATCGATATAAATAATGTTAAAATAAATTTAAAATATAAACATTAATCTTACATTACCAAAGACACCATGAATTTGGTGATCCTTCTTCAAAAATTAGTTCCCATATTTCTCTTATTTGAAACATTCTCCTTAAAACCTTCACTTGCTCGATACCAAATGTTGTAAAATTTACGCTTTGGAGCATGTATTAGCATTGATTTCTTCTTCTCTTCTTATTGATATATCACACACACCATTGATTACACACATACACATATTGAACATAGATATAATCAACACACTTCTATTATATCAACTTATAAATCAATCAATACGGTCATACATACATATTGTTTACTACAAACTTCTATTACAATCCAATTTACTCTATTACATTCTATATGTTTGCCCATAGCTATGCACTCCATTATATAGGAGCTACACAATAACAACTAACAAAACAATATATGTTTTATATGCAACCTCTCAATAATTTTTTTGGTTGCATATGAAACCAATTCTCCCAAATCGTTTCAACTAATTAACAATACTAATAATAAAACAATAATAAAACAATTCCATATTGTTTTATTATCTAACTTACTAACTTACTTAATAACTAATTACCATATAGTAAATACTCTTTACTATATGTAATATTACATTCACATTATAATAATATTATCCATGATAATATTATATTCATCATATCTAATGTTCACACTATACAATATCTCTAACAGAGGAATGGGCCTCGATAGGCCCACATTCCATCAATGAAAAATTGCAAAATCTAGTTTTCAAATAATTGAATAGTCCTTTACGGATATCAGTACAAAAAACTTACAAAAACCCCACAATTTGACAGTTAAGGGGGTAAAAATACAAGATTGACCCCTAAAGGATGCCAAGCTAAAAAATAGCTCAACGATCTAGATAGGGTGCAAGTTGAAATAACTCGGAACAACTCTTTAGAGAGCTCAGTGAGCTCATGGAACAACTCAGGTGGGGAACATTGAATGCGTCATAGTTTGACAAGGAAGGAAAAGGAAAGAGAGCTCGACTATGCGTATATGTAAGCCAGGTACGTGAAGGCCGAGCTTGTGGCATGTGGGAAATGAGAAGAATCTCTGATTCGGCTTGCATATGTAGCTCAGTGATGAATATGGCTTGGGAGCTAAGAAACCAAGGCATGAAGGAAAATTTATGGTGAGCATGTTAGCTCACGAGTGTTGAAGAAGGAATTCGAACTCACACATGGGAAGATAGGAAAGTTAAAGTTGCGAAAGAATATACAGGTCAGCCGGATTGTGAGGAGAAGGACCGAGACGGAAAGGGGAAGGACGAGTTGGGTCGGACAAGCCATGAGCTCGGCGATTCAAAGGAGGGTCGGAAGAGGAAGAGATCGAAGAATATCAAGAGCCCCATGCTAGAAATAGTACCTGGAGAATGTAATCGGGAGCTCATAATTTCGGATGTCGTCTCGTAAATTTGAACATGAAGCTTAGGAGTCGAGTCAAAAATTACAGATCTCGGACAAAGCTCAAAGTATTCAATGCGGTATAAAGGATTAGATTATGGAGAACTAGCGAGAGATGAAGTATTCCTCAAGGTACTAAGGTGAGAGGGAGCTCTGGGAACCGAGCTGTGGAAATAATGGTGCCATGTCTTGCAGGTGATACGCGAGTCAGGATTACGACGAAGAAGTTCGGGATGATTAAAGAAAACAAGCTCGGCTCCGGAGAGGTTCAGACTGAAACGAGCCATGGAATTAAACACATGGCTAAGGGGCCAACTCAAAGCTACGTCCATAGGGTAATCCCTCGGGAAAGGCATGATCAAAAAGTCATGGAGCCATAGAGCTGAGTTGGAGTGTATGCATAAGAGAACATGATGGAGCAGGGATGTAATTTTTGGGGCCTAGGATCCCGATCAATAGAAAATTAGTCTTCTTAGGACTCATGCAAATCACAAGGTAAAGTGATAAGTGGATATTGAAGAGAGTTGAAGTGGTGGGAAGGGATCTCGCCCTTAGCTCCCCGAGCAGCTCGGAGAGCCACTTAACAAACCATGCAGTGCCTAGAATGATAAAAACCCCCTTCACTCAAAAGGCCATATCTTTGGTGTTGGTTTCCCGCTTTTTGCAAAATCATAGTCATTGGAGAGATATTTCAGATATCAACATGATGGAGGCATTAAAAATAGTTTTTGGAGATTTTGGAACCCTTAAAGTACATAGACCCCTAAAACTTGAAATGGCATAACTTGAGCATTGTGAGTCTTTTTTTGACAAAAAAATTGTTGGAAAGGTGTGAAGAAGACCAATAGCATGGAATCATCAAAAATACAATTTTGGTGGTTATGGACCTCCAAAATGGTGAATAGTGAACAATGTTGGGTAGGTGGTGCTAAGTTAATGAAGGTATGAGTTTCCATTTTTTTAGCATGGGGGCCAAGTATAGATAGAGTATCCCATGCCTTCTTCGATGTTGTTACATTCCAAATGTGTGGTTTTACCTCATTAGATATGCTTAGCGTGATCAACATCAAAAATTTTGCATTAGCCTTGTCGTACTTTATACGATCATCATCGTAAATCGATGGGATGAGGGAGCTCAGTAATGATGATATCCTAGATATCTTCAAAGGGAAGAATTATTCTCATATTTGTCTTCCATGTAGAAATTTTTTTCCCTTTCAATAGCTGGGTAATATTTTTAGAGCCGACATAGTGCAAAAAAATTAAAATATTATTATTAATTCTTTTAAAAGGTACACAATCTTATTGATGAACAATACATCATAAATGCGCTTGATACTCTCTTGCAATGAGATGCGGGTACTTCTCTAGTCGTTATACCTCGAGTTCTTTATCTTCTTTGTAGCATTTTTGAGCTCTGCATGTACCTTCTAGGATTTACACTATACATTGAACCAAAACCACTCAAGCGAGTCCTTGATGCACAAACTCCTCAAATTACAGTTGTTCATGTTCTCAAGGGCATTGATCAAGGAAAAGTATAGACCGGTGCTATCATCCGAGCATCTTACCTGTGATTGATCCTAGGGCTTCTCTATGCATGTGACATAAATTTCTGCATTCCAAAAGCTCCTCTAATTTCCTTGGTGGATTCCTTCTATTATTCTCGATCACTTTGAATTTTTAAAATAAAGCTTTAAATCTCTACGTAAGGTTGGCAGGGAACTTTTTAATATTGGAGGTATGTTTTATGTAGCCTCCAATGAAATGTCTTTTCAACAACAAAAAAAACATAAATCTTTACGCTCTTCGATTTAGCCCAAACTCAACCAATCTCCAAAAGATCTCACCTTTCCTCTAATTTTCCTCAGACAACCCCTCAAATCACCTTGTCTTGAACCAAGCTCTGGTATCACTGATAGAAAAAAGTTATAAAAAGAAGCACTTGATCATTTATTGATGATGAATGGAGATATAGCCATCCATATTTATCAAAGAAGAAGAGAGATCTAGAGAACACTAGAAGAAGAAGGAAAAAGATCTTGATAAGATCCCCAAACAAGAATAGATAAAACTACTACTTTAAATCTACTTTAGAAACAATCTATTATCATATTTTATTTTTATAACAGAGACCTTGTTCAACATTGACCCATACTAGTGATGGTGTAAAGTGAAGTGTCTAGGTTTCATGGAATTAATCATGTCAATAAATTGCAGCTTTCTTTCATCTTCCTGAACATACCCGATGGATGAAAACAGGTAGAAAAAAATGAGTAAGACTATGAGAGTAGTAATGGGATGATTCATCATTGTTGTAAAGAAAAATAAAAAATTCTCCTCATGTTAAATAAAATTGGAGATGGTCTTTTATAGCTATTACAAGGCAAATGATGACTCCATTGAATTAGAGAAATTATATTTCATGATCATGATAGGAATATCCTCGTGTGTTGATGGCTCTTGCTACATGAAATATATAGCAGTTTTGAATGTAATCAAGATAATTTTACAAATGTAGATAGAAAAAAAAGGAAAATGATTGTAGAATATAGATATTATCTTAAATATCCCAAGCTTTTCTTCTAGATTTCTAATGAATTTTGTTTGTTTTGTATTACATTAAGAAAAAATAGTTTTTGAAGGGATCGATAACCTTGCACAACCGAAAGATAAGAATCAAGGAAAAAAGGTGAAATATCAAGGAACAAGGCCATGTAAGGCCAAAATGAAACAATTAGACAAACCAAAATCCCAAAAAAGGAAGCACCAAAAGAAGGAGCTCTAAAAGGGAAGTCAAAGAGGCTTGGCTACTCTCAAGGAGAAAATGTAACAATCATGGTTCTTCCCTCTTTTATATCTAAGGCTCATATTAAGAGGAGAAATACCTGATTTTATTCTCTTTTTGTTCTTCACCGCCTTCCATCCAACACCCACATTAGGATCCGCATTCTCTATAGAGAGGACATGTAGCTGAATTTCGATATCCCACTTGTTTTTAGGACTTTGAATCCGCATGGTACTAGGAGGAAATAACGTAGAGGACCCACTCGACATGCCATTTGATTTGAAACCTTAGCCAAACTAGTGGGACAATGGTAAACCTCACACATTTGCTCCTCCTTTTTCTCTTTCGGGATAATTGAACATTTTTAGAATCACATTGTCAATTCTATAGACAACAAGATTATTTGGATTAAAATACTTCCACTAAGAATCCTATCCTTTAAATAATTTTTTAACCATGTGACAAACATAAGAAAGATGTCCTTGATCAACACAAGTTACGCATCAAAAAGGAAACCCTTCATAATCTAGCATTTGTGTCCAAAAGTAATCCATAACTTGGAGATCCATTGGAGAGAAAAAAGTGATTGAATATCTCTTATCTTATGCTCTTAAACAATGGAACCACGTCAATATTTATAGTTACGTTAATAAACAAGACTATGATAATCGAATAGATAATAATGGAATAGATATAAGAATAAGTATAAGAATGAAATACTACATAGACTATGATAATATTTCTAATAGTCCCGCCTTATTACAATATTCTTACAAATGTGACCTTTGAAAAGTTCAAATTTCACTTTTCCTAGAGATTTTATGAGAATGTCAAAACTTGTGCTTACAGTAGGACAATACTAGATATGAATGTGTTGGTGCAAGACATCTCTGAATGAAATGAAAATCAATCTCAATATGATTTGTGCATTCATTAAAAATTAGATTTTGCACAAGTTTCAACACACTATGATTGTCACATAGAGAATAGGTGACTATTTTTCAGAACTCCCGGTCATCAAAAATGTGACATAACCATATCGCTTCGCACACATCCCTCGTGTGACACAAAGTTCTACCTATGTGGATGAGATAGAAACAATATTCTTCTTCGTTCTTGCACGAGATAGGTCCAGATCTAAGATGAAAAATGTATCCTATGGTTGACTTCTTTTCATCAATAGATCTGGTGTGGTCTGAGTCGACGTATCCCTATAAGAATAATTGATCATTTTTCTTATATTCTAGACCATAATCAGTTGTTCCTCGGACATATCTCAAAACATGTTTTTCTATAGTCCAGTGACATTTCTTTGTCTCGTACATGAACCTAGAAAGATACTGACAACATAGAATAGATCTAGTCTGGTATATGTCAAATAGATGAGCCCTCCAAAAAATTTCCTATAGAGAGTAGCATCTAATCAAGGTGAGTTTTGGAATCTTGAAAGTTACAATCCTTTCTCCATGGGATTGGATATAGGTTTACAGTATGACATTCTATATTTTTCCAGGAGTGTCTTGACGTACTTTATCTGGGAGATGAAAATGTGATGCTCCTTTTGCCATATCTCCAAGCCAAGATAGTAATGTAAGTAGCCCCAAATTTTCATGTCATTTGAGATCATTCTTAAGAATATCAACCTATCTTCTAACTGCTAGTGATCACAAGATCATCCACATACAAAACAAGAATGAAAATTTATTTTCTACCTTATTTATATAAAAATTGGAATTTGAGGAAGTACGAGTGAACCCATGCTGCAAAAGGTGATTGTTGATATTGATATACCATGCCCTTGGAGCTTGTTTCAGTCCATATAATGATTTTATGAGACAACATACCTTCTTAGGGTGTTCTTCATTAACAAATCCTTTAGGTTTGGTCATGTACACTTCTTCTTGTGGATCACAATTTAGAAATCACTCTTGACGTCCATTTTTTGAAAGTGTCCATCCTTTTTGTCTTGCATGTTCACAAACAACTCTGATGGTCTTGATCTTTGCAGGGGGTGAAAAGGTTTTCTACATAGTCGATGCCCTCTTTCTAAGCATATCATTTTGCTACAAGTCATGATTTTTTTCAATGATCCATCTTCCTTATATTTTTTCTTGAAAACCCATTTGCATCCTATAGGTTTCTTTCTGTGGCGGATCGACAAGTTCCCATGTCTAATTTTTCTTGAGTGAATCAATTTCTATATCCATTGCTTCCTTCAACCGAGGTTGACCGAGTGCTTCACAAACATTATCGGGCTCGAGCTATCAATCGCTGAACTCATGAGTGCAAAGTTTACCTCATTTCTTGTTTAACTCATTGTTTTGACTTCCATGATGTATCTACGGGAGTTGTTGCAAAATGAGAGTCCTTGATGGTGTTTTGTACCCACTTCGGATGAGAACCTGGCTTCTTTTGAGAAGAAATGTGTTGTTTCTGTGTGGATTGATGTGGAGTCACATTCTCTAGTTCTCCAAGGTCAACAAATAGCTCTCCTGGTAGCACATCTCTTCTCTAAGTAGTCTCCTCTGGCTGATCATCTGATTCAGAGACTAGTCGGTGAGAGGTGGTTGGTAATGGTTCTACAGTTGTCACTACTGAGTCAAAGGATGACTCGTCACAAACCACGTCTTGACTCTCATATATTTTATTTGTCTCAGGATCCATGAGATGGTAATCCTTTGAGGTAGTGCTATAGCCAAGTAGGATGCACGGGAGCATCTTTGGCTCAACCTTCTTTCTCTAAGATGGGACATGCATGTATGTTGTGCAACCAAATACTTGTAAATTTGAAATTGATGGCTTTTTCCCACTCCATACTTCTTTTGGTGTTTTATTTTGTAAAATATTTTTTTGCCACCTATTGAGAAGATATACAACTATCAATATTGCTTCTTCCCAATAACGTTCCTCTAGCTTTCCTATTGTTAGCATGCAGTGAGCCATCTCCATCACTATGCGATTACGAAGCTCAACAATGTCATTTTTATGGGGTGTGGAGATAGCAGTGAGGTTCTGCTTAACACCTTGTTGGTTTAAGAAAGCCAACAAATTCTTTGATGTGAATTCCCTCCCTTGATTTGAGTGAAGTAGAAGAAGTGGTTTTCCGGTCTCTTTCACAACACGATGACATAAATTATGAAATGTTGAAAATCCTCACTTTTCTTCTTCAGGAAAAATACCCACATCTTGTGAGAGTGGTCATCCACAAATAGTTGGAAGTACTTGTATCCTGAAAATAAAGTAGGCAACAGGGCATTTAAATCGGTATGAACTACCTCTAGATGCTTCTTGGCATGGTAGGTTATTGCCTGAAATGGATGTCTGTGCTATTTTCCTGCAAGACATATAGGGTAAATAGGCAAGGAACTAGAAAATTTGGGTAATCCATGGACCATTTCTTTTGAACTCATCTGATGCAATGAACTAACTGACAAGTGACCATATCTAAAATGTCAGAGGGCTATAGATTGTACTATAGCGGTGGATAAAGCTACAGGAGAAGATGAAAAATATCTAAAGAAAATAAATTATATTTTACAAATGGTCTCGAATAACCATACCTTGTTTGGAGATTAAGAAATATTTAATGCCATTTTGGAAAAGAAATTCTATCTTTAGGTGATGATTTAGGAGCTGAGTCACTAAAAAGAGATTCTAGTCAAGCCAAGAACATATATGCCTTTGTAAGTATACATTTTCATGGTCCCAGAGGAATGGTGGAATTTCCTATTCCTTTCACAATGTACTCTTTATAATCTGCTATCTCGAACCCTATCTCTAGTGGATTGTTCATTTAGTGAATCAATCAATTTCTTATCACCGAATATATGCTTACTTGCAGCAAATTTTATCTACCATAATTTCTTCGTGGGCTGAGATGTTTGAGAGATGAGTACAAGGTTCTTACCACAGTTGGCTCCTTCTGATGTCTCCTCATCAGATTCATCATCTTGTTGGGCTGTGATATGTCCCTTCTACTTTCTCCGGTGGGGATGTCGTTTGGAATTTTTAAAATCACCGCACCCTGATGTGCTTGTTTGACTCGAAGACCCCTATTTCAAGCCATTATACCAGCAATGATCAGTTTCATGAGTATTGGTTTTGCATATTTGACACCATCGCTTGGACTTTTGAGCTTACGGATTTTGATTCTGATCTGCTTGAGATTGCTTCACTGGGGGACCTTATCGATTCTTTTGGCCACGTTGGGGCCTTGAGAAAAGGGCTTTGTCCGGGCCTCATCTTAGACTAAATTGATTGAGTCTTCCTGCTGCAATAATTTCACGATTTCTTCAAACGTCACTACCGTGTTAGATACATTATGTGTCATAACGAAGACTCATAACGAGAAGGAGTTCTCTCAAGGTCATCGAACCATAATCATATCTTATACCTTCTCACAAAGAGCTATTAACTTTGTTTGTAGCTCAAAGAACTCAACGTAAGAACTCCTCAACTTTATCATCGAGATCCCATGAATAGGGTATGTAATTTTGACTAAATATTTAGAACCTTATTCTTATTATTAACCTAAAATATGGTGGCTAGCTTATCCCATGCCTCCTTCGGTTTCTCTACATCCCGGACATGTGGTTGCACTTCATCGGCGATACTCAACATTATCATCATCAATGCTTTAGAACTTACGATCTCATATTTAATTAGCTCATTAGGGTTAGTTACAACTTGTGTGGATCATGTGACAATTCTCCGAATCCCTCAAACTAAAGGATTGTACACATTTTTGTTTTTAGGCCACATAATTTTCCCCTTTAAGTAATCGAGCATTAGAAGTAAGCAACTTCGAGCAGACATCCTAATAAAATAAAATAAAACATTTTATTTATTTATTTCAGGAGTTTTTACAAATTTTACTCACTGATGAGAAGTACCAGCTAGTAGATGCTCATGATACTCACGTGCTAAGAGATGACGAAACTTTGGGGCGTTCTTCTTCTTCTTCACATTCGGCATCGTACCCGACTTCTAGTTCTTCTTGAACTCGCTTTGCTTGGTAGCTGACATTGAAAAGGAAATATTCAAGAATCCCTTTTCGAACTAGCTCATCAAAGACTAGATTTCTGTGTTTTGAAGCTCGTTGAGCAAGGAAAAATAGATCCCGAAGCTTTCAGGGGATTCGACTTGTTTTTCTTCGATGTGCGAGTTGATGTTGTGGCTATTAGTAGTCTCACTGATGTTGTGGATTTCAATAGTCTCATTGATGTTGTGGCTTTCAGTAGTCTCGATCATGATATTCACGCTCGTCATTCGGTGTTGGCTTTGAGAGACTCCACGTTGGCTTGTTCGAGGCTTCTTTCTCTTTCACACAGAGGATTCTGGCTATGCTGGTGCTAAGTTACGGACTTGGTCAAGTAAATACTCAACAATTTAATGATGAAATTCCTCCAATTTGTAGTCAACTTCTAGGATCTCTTTTCCCATGAAGAATCTTGTACATTTACTGCAGGAAGTATTTATCATTTGCAGAGTGAGAGGAGATAACAATTCACGTAGCAGGAGATCTTTACCTCTCAAACTTTCCACACAGTTTAGTGAATGGAGAAAAGAAATTCCACGCAATTTGTTCCTCCACCACGCAGCAAAATTGATCAACCAAATGTCCACATCCAACATACTTTCTCTCCTATCTTATCTCTTTATACGTGAGGAGCTTATAGTGGATAGAAAAAAGAGATTGAATATCTCTTATCTTATGCTCTTAAACAATGTAACCACATATAATATTTATAGGTACGTAAATAAACAAGACTCCCTCGAATAGGTGGAGTAGTTACAAACAATATGAGAGAATAATGGAATAGATAATAACAAATAGTCTAAGAATGAAATACTACGTAGACTATGCTAATATTACTAACAATCCATAACTTGGAGATCCATGGTAGCTAGAAAATTAGCAGACATGTCCATATCCACCAAAATGCACACATAAATGGTATGATCAAAAGACCCAGTTTTGGGGTCAATAGCTAAGAAATTACCCAACACATCACCCACATCCCTAAATCAATCATCTTTCTAGAAATGCGGGGAAGGTAGGGAAGCCTTATCAAACAAGTCTTGTATTAAAATTTTCTGTAGAAGGATTAAACTGAGGGAACCATGGCTTCATGAGGAGGAGATGGGACTTGAATTCCCATTTTCCCAAAAATTAGCTCCTTATCAAAGGAATTATCAAACACAAGTACAAATATGTCATCGGTAGATGGATAAATATTAACTTTACCTTGAATGAAAGGGATCTATTGTTCAGAGATCCAATTGTGAAGAGTGGGGAGCCCAGGGGAAGCCAGCGATGAACTGCAGATCAAACCCTATGTTGAAATTACTCTATAGTCTCTATAATTTTATTCCTAAAGGAAACCATAGGTGTTTGTTTAGCTACTACAAGGACTAGGATTCGACCTCTCGATGAATGTTATTTGTTGCTTTACTACAAATTTTTATATTTTCTTAACACAACCTTAATTAATGGACGATAAAATCCATCTTAAATGTTTTATTTGAATACGATGTATGCAAGTTTTCTCTCTAAATGGTTTCTTGGTTGGTGTGTTTGGAGATGTAAGGATAACTCATAGAGCTCAAGGAATTGTCTCCATGGCCAGTAGATGGAATTCATTATCCCCTTGTTCCTCTCATGCTACATATTATTTTGAAAAGGCATACCTTTACCTAATTATTTTGGAAATGATTACAAGTCGTTTGAGGTATTAATCATGCTTCCTTCAAACAATGTTGTGGCATCTTTCGAAATGAGGATATCTTTTGGTCGGGACTCAAAATCTCTTGTATCATGCTTTTGTTGTAGTTGGTTCAGGAGTTTCCAAGTAGAATAGAAACTATTTAATTTGTTTGCAACATGGCAATGTAATCAACTACATGGGATCTCAACAAAATATTATGGTTGCCTCCAGAATGGGCTTCTAGACAAAGTGTGTTGCATTTCAGACAAACCTTTAAGGAGCGCACTTGGTTTGGAGAAAAACCCAAAGTTATATTTTAGACATGCTCAACTAATTAGGTCCACCTACTTTTTTAACTCTTTGTGAGAAATGCAGAAAATGGGTAGATCTCCACATTGTTATGTCTCGTGATTCCTGTAGATGCTCAACGATGGATAACTTTTGACAAAGTTTTAAACCTTACTAGGATAACGTAATATTTTTTTCTACATATTACTATACATTCTATTATTTGTATTGTATTATTCGATTTATCTTTTCAAGCTATTCATTAATGTATTCGCATCTCCAGTCTTTCCATAAATACCTCCTCTAATGTTCCTACATACCCATCAAAGCCATTTTGATTTTATGTTATGTTGTGTTCCATCCCAAAATTTACCTTCCACATAATCGTCCTCCTCTTCCTTGCTTTCTCTCCTCCACTCTTTATTCCTACATCTAATCCCTTTCGACATTCACATTGCACTGCTCGCATACGATTGCTAGTAAATTAGTTAGTTCTACTATTGTTCCTTCTTTGAAATACTTTGTTAGACTTTGACTTAGAAATATATATTGTTCCTTATGAAGGAATATTTATTGGATTCGTTTTATCATCATTGATGCTATATTTTCCATTAATTATCGCTTTATGGAGTACATAAAGACTATACAAGATTTAGTTGCCTTCTCATGCCATGTAACATTTGATTTACTTGACCGGTTTCTTTAATAAACGTAAGTTACTTTAATGAAATCTAGTATTTGGGATGACTTTTCAGATTTTGAACTCCTACATAAATTAGCACATAATAAATCTGCCAGCTTGTAGCGAATTTTTAAGGTTCTTTCTTATCCATTATCTTGATTATATGGTATTGATTGATCTTCATGTCTGCCAATGTGAGGGAAATATTCCAAAATAGGGATATTTGTCAACGCCACTATCCCTTTATATATAGTTGTCCTTCGCAATTCACAAATCATCTCAGTTCCCTTCAAAGCATAGTTGCAGGAAAGTGTTTAGATTGCTGGAAGAAGTGTTTCTTCCCTCTCCCTCAACAGTTTCCAATAATTTTGTCTGAAAAATTTAATTATTTAATTTTTTTTTGAGGAAGGCAGTTTTTGAAGCTGTTGAGGAGGGGTAAAAAACAACTATCTTTCAAATAATAATTGCACTGGATTTGTCATTTTCTGCAATGGTTTACTGAGTCCTCGTCTTCATGTGTCGGATATATACACTTTGTAAAAATAAATCTTCACCAAAATTTTAAATAGGTAACTTTCAAGACATTTACATTTTGAGTCTGGGAATTTTGGACCTAGGTTTTTCTTATCCGCGGGGCGTAAACACCTGACCTCATATCATATTTCGTATTAGTTTTATCAAGTATTAGTTGAATGCCTAGAAAAACAATATTAGCGGTGCTTGAAAAATATTTGAGAAGTAAGAGAAGTCACCATATCGACGAAAATTTGAATATACCAACATTATAATTTTTTAATCAAGAATATAATTTTTTTCTATTTTTTTAAAGGTAGAATGGAAATATAGATGTTTGAAAAAATGTATGGATACAGTCCATTTGTTAAAAAGTTTACCTATAGATAAGTTAAAAGCCACTTATTATATTTGTTATTGCTCATCTATTCAAATATAATTTTGAAACTGTATAGTTAATAATAATAATAGTACTAATATCATCATTATCATCATCATCATGTCTAAAAAAGATTTACAATTTAATCATTTCGTATGTATGATTTTCTTACTATTAATTTTTACAATCGCAATACTACATGAAACATTTATATAGTGTTGAATGTTTTTTACTTCACTCCCATCTTGATATTAATTGACCAAATAATTTATTGTTAAATTAGAACTAAAATCATTTTTAATCACATAAGTGTTCTTATTCATTTGATAATTTATTAGAATTGATAGTATTCTTAATATGTAAGGGTAGTAAGATGCTGAAAATCATAAACTTAAATATATTTACAAAAATATCATTGAGCGTAGCTCTAAGAATTATAAAGATGACATGCATATTACTAATATATAACAAAACACACAATGTAGTGCGAGAATTCTTACATATATATGAAATATAATTTTTATTCATTAATGGTGAATAAAGATTAAGTACACAAGTGTACATGACCTTGATATGACTAAGAGAGAATATAATTTCTGACCATAAATGAATCCTTTCTAACTAACTATTAGTACAATAGTAAAATCGGAAGAACTAGGGCATATATAGAACATTGAATTATTAGTACTATCTAGTTAGTCTCTCAAAGTTATGAACACTTGGGAAGTTATGTATGTTACTAACTAAGAGAGAATATAATTTTTGACCATAAATGAATCCTTTCTAACAAATTTTTAGTACAATAGTAAAAAGGGAAGAACTAAGGAATATATAAAACATTGAACTATTCATACCACTTAGTCACTCTGTCAAAGTTATCAACACGTGGGAAGTTATGTATGTTCCTAGTTCATACATCAATACTACTTAAAAACTTATTAATTATAAAAAGAGCATACAAATTACAAAGATAATTAACAAAACACACAATGGAGTCTAAAAAAACTCTAACTTGTAAGAAATGTAAACACTAAATTAATAGTGATAAAGTATTGAGTACAAAATATTTGAACATAAAAATAGGGAAAAAGGGATAAATCATTCGTGAATTGTAATTGCAAATGGATTGAAATAATAAATAGTATAAGGTTTCAACTTTTAGGAAGTTGTGTATGTTATATATTTATAAAACCATACAATAAAGGTAGTTTTAGTAAATAGTATAGAGTTTCAACTTTTTGGAAGTTGTGTATATTATATATTTATAAAACCATAAAATAAAGGTAGTTAGATTTAGAAAAAGTTATGAAAGATAATGGTTACAAATTATAGTTGAAATTCACCTGGTATTAATATTCACGACACTTAAGCATCTATATTTAATTGTAAAAATATATAATTACTTAACATAGGTCACATAATTCAAAAACATGGAATGGCAAGGACACAAGAACTTGGAGTCTCCATGTAGATTATAAAAGCCGGTGTCATTGCAAACAATATTATCTTACAAATGTGACACATGTTGGGATAAGATTTACATTATGGTGAAAGATTAGGATATTTTCAATGTACAAGATGGTCAATAGAAATTACAATTTTTGTGATGTGCTTTGGAAGAAAAGACTGCAATACCTATGTATGTGCATGTTCTATGATTAAAGACCTTGAGAAAGCGCAAGACTGGTGTAAAACTTTTATACTCATGCACTAGATATGAGGCAAGAGTTAACTATAATATAGTTATGTAAGCTACATATGCGTGAAAAGATAAGTGTACAAAACTATAAACACATTCGCATAAGTCATTCACCTTTCATTGAATAGAAATGGTCCAAATTATATCCATATTTTGCTATGAAAAGTGTAATTGAAGTCGCTGAACCTCCTACAACTTATCCTAATGGGCATATTTCCTATCATTGACCAATCTATAATATTTTTCGTACCTTGAAAAGTGTTACTGAATGTATATCTCATGAATTTTGTGTATGCGTTAACTGAATAAGTTGGGAATGCATATCTCATGTGTTGCGTATAAAATAATTGTTGCAGGCCACCATACAACAACGACTCAATGTTTCATTGTGGAGACCTGCTGATTACATGGATTTAACTAGAATTTATAGACATGTTAGAAGATACGAGGGGTGAGATATGGCTCTTGGTTCTCTCATTATTTCTATTCGGATTTTAAAAGATTATATTTAACTTATAACATTATATCAATTGACAAAATTTATGTGAATTTTTTGTTTCATTTGTGTACATGAACAGTTCAAAGTTTAATGGTGCATGATATAGAAAATGTTTAAGTATATGTTTGTCATGCAGTAAACCAAGTATAAGTTATATCTATAATGCTTCTATTGTTGGAATGTTTATGGAATGAAAGTTATCATTCCAAATGCAAGCATGCACACAATTGCACATACAAAGAAGATGAATTAGAGTCTTATTAATATTGAGGAAATGAAAATCCAAATTAAAATGAATTTTTATGTGCCAAATATTGATAGTTTAATAGTCATGCCAATCAATTGAAATTTAAGAAAAATAGAAGTCATAATTTGTCGAAGGAAGTTGATATCACCTCCTAGGAACTAGCTTTCAATATTTTCATCCATAAGTTGACAATAATTGAAAATTTAGATAGTTTTTATAAACAAATACTTGAGTGAAGGATACAGTTACACTTTAAATAATAAATGAAAGTGACTCAAAGGGATAGAACTACTTAGAATAATGGGAACAATCAAAAACACAATCTTCATTGCTCTTTTAATATTAGTTGGAAATATTTAAAGAAAACTAATCCCAATGATTATAATAATTGGACATGAATGTGAACAATAAGATTCAATGTAAAACTTTATATATCCTTTCACTAGCATTGTATATTTGATATGGAAAAAAACATATCCATGTTATATATGTTATCATTTCTCTTCCAAATAATCATTCTAATACACTTTGTGAAGCTTAGGTAAATTGTCTTAAAACAAAAAAGGGAGAAAGGTTTCCCACTCCGGAGCGGAAATAACGAGTCAAATATTCGAAATCTTTTATAAGTTGTAATAGATTTTGAATTGGAGATAATACTAGTACCTCATCAATTATTTGACACTAACATTTACATACTTAATGGTTAAATGTAGTGGTGTGTGGAAGATTAACAATGGAAATCACAATATCATGTTGAGTATTTGTACCTTTCACTCGATCATTTTATTTAATATTTTCTCCTATTTAGTGTAAATGATAAATTCCATCTATCTTACATTCACTTTTGATATTTTTTATATGTTAAGATACATTATTATGAAAGGTGAAATGATGTTTAACTCTTACAAATTTAAGAGTAAAGAATCTTTCTTATATTTTCATACTTTTCGAACTTATCTTTCTCAAACTTAACACAATGACGATGTAAAGTGAACAAAACTATACAACTCGTATATTCACCGTGGATGTGGTGGGAAGGAAATTATATCCTTTATATATTTGGCTAACCTATGATTGAATTTTAGTTTAAAACATATTGGCTCCATGGTTTGATGGTTTAGAAATATATAAGATTTCCCTTAAATATCTAATTTTATTGAACATATAAAACTTACTTTAAAATCTTTTAGGATCATCCAAAGTCATTTAGGATAAATATTAAATTTATAAATCACATATGAAAATCAATCTCCCAACACTTTAAGAAAATATATTTCTATGTAATTAATTAATTTAAGTTATTGTTTTACTCATTATTTTGTATATTAGAGCATCATTTAAGCATTTGTGATTATTTATACTACAAGAGACGACTTACATATTATTAATGGTAACTATTCAATTTAAGTTTAGTACATATTAGGTCTTAGATTTGATGGTTTGTAAATATATTTTCTCTTTAAAATTTACATTCCATTTCTTTATAATCAATTAAATTCATCCAATATAAACATAAAATTTATGAATTACAAACATATAAAAGTAGTCTTCCGACTTTTAAAAACTATGTGAATATATATGAAACGACCTGAAAATTCACACACGGACAACACAATAAAAGACAGGATAATTTATTTATTTTTGACTTGCTTCCACACATAAAACGACACAACATGTCGTCACAAAGTTACAACCAACTCTGGGAACCACTTGTTATGGGGATGACCACAAGGTCAGCACGGAAACGTTCACACCCAAAAGGATAATACACTTTTTCTTTTTGACATGACAACATGAAGTCCAACCACGAACACACTTACGCTTAGGGCCATGCACAATGAGATATTCTTGAGGGTTATTTATTTTAAAAAGACATCTTGCAATTCTTAGCTTACGTTTTCAAGGAGGCTCAAGATATGATTCATACAATTCATCTTACCAAGCTAAGTTTATTATTTTTACACTGAGTAATCATCCTTAAAACTTCTCTATTATGACATTTATTTGCTTAATTCATTTATTTAGAGAAAGGGGTAATTTAATCCCACAAGGCCATCTATTTACACTTACGCTACTAGAACTTGTTCATGCCCATATGACAACAGGGATTTGCATTCAACACACTTAAGAGAAGAAAGACAAAGCACCTTGGAAAAAGGTTAGAGGGAGAAGGTTGAGTTGAAATCATATTCAAGACCTCATTTGTTATTACTAAGATTTAATTGAAACTTGATAACTTAACTTAAGAATTATTAAAGATTTTACTTAGGCTTTACTAAATGAGTTTTATAAAAATAAAACAATTTACCATCCAATGGCTAAGAGATAGATTGCGTGGTTTCTAAAGTGTTATCCCCGCTTATTAAATCTTATTATCTTCCGTAACTAACCATAGATTTCCCTTAAGTTCGTTTAAGAATTTCACCACGAAAGGGATAGTGTTCATTAGTGTAGCTAGGGATATCAAGTTATATAATGTTACTTAACAAAGGATAGTTTCATCTTTGATCACTTATGGAATTACATCAGTAACGCCGTGAAAATGTCGACGCGGCGATGATCCAAGAACTTGCTTCTGTAATGCCCCGGCCGGGCAACGGCTTCTTTTCCTTTGCTACTCGCTCCACCGCCACCTTGGCCTCCTTCCAACGACCCGACCTGCCAACGATTATGGCTATCTTGTCTGTCCCTTGCATGAGGAATGGGTGGAGTCCCGTTTTCTTTGCCATGATCTCTTTTTGATCCTCTTTCAATGCATATAGGTGGAGTGTTGGGCGCATTCTTCTTGGGCTGCGTGTGGAGTGGGTGAGAGGCCAGCAAAACTTGCTCTGTCCAGGCGTTTTCCATTCTGGTTCCTCCTTGGGCACCTTCCCTGCTGGCCGCGTGAGTTTGTATGGCCATTTTAGATGAAGCTTCAAGCTAGCGAAGCAGACATGTTGCCTTCATTTCCTTCCTTGACTGTTGCGAGGGTGGGCGTGGGTTCTCAAAATCATGCTGTACAGGCAGCTTCAGTGGAGCGCAGAACTGATCTTCTCCTGGGAGTGCCGTGAGGAAGTGCTTGGCTTTATGCAGCAGCTACAGGGTAGAGAAGTAAACGTATCCTAGAAAATCAGTGGCCCCAGAGAGAGCTAAGTGTGACAGCTACTGCAGGCGAGCCCAAGGAACAGTTGGTGTTGATCCTGATGTTCTGGTTGCACGCGACCACAGTCGTGATCAGT
Organism: Taxus wallichiana var. yunnanensis; assembly: GCA_018340775.1. Classification (NCBI taxonomy): domain Eukaryota; kingdom Viridiplantae; phylum Streptophyta; class Pinopsida; order Cupressales; family Taxaceae; genus Taxus; species Taxus wallichiana. The sequence goes on from CM031243.1 coordinate 7,382,129, forward strand.
GGTTGCAAAATCTTGCAGCTGTAGTAGAAGAACGAGGTAAAGCTTTAGTTGAGCTGTCTTGCCTTTTCTTTTTGGAAGTCACTTCTGTCCAGGTGGTGAAACTAACATGGAAGAAGCTCGATCAAATCTTGAGGCAAGTTTTGCAAGTGAGGCTGAGATTTCATTCACTACTGTTTCTAATACTGACCGGAAGTTTTCCAGCGCCTAGCCATGGGTTAGATATGGTGGTTATAGTTGAAGCCGCAAGCTGGTGAAGTAGCGTATTACCTCCTCTTCCTGGGGCGCTGTGAGGTGTGTTCTTGTCGGGGATCCACAGCAGAGCCCTGCCATAGTGTTCAGCCAGACTGCAGGCACGTAACAGTAAGGAAGAAGCCCTTTTGAGCGCCTCCAGCAAGCAGGTTGTCCAACTTTGTTGTTTTCTGTTCTGTATCTCTGCATCCTCAAATTCGGATTCTCCTGCAAGATATTTTTATCTAAATCGACTTTGTGACAGTGAGGGTGTTACCAGCAGACCTGATGAGATTTATTGCAAAGATTTTCTATGGAAACCTTTCTGTTTGTTTCATGATGCAACCCGTGGAAGAGGATCTCATTGAGGCGGATCTGTTCCATTTCAGTGTATTCATGAAGCACAATTTTCTTTGCAAGTATGAACTTGTCAGGAGATCTATGCAATGTTGGAGAAAATGTCTTGGGAGAGCTCTGGTCCCAATGCAGGATTCAAAACATTCTCTGTTAGAGTCCAGAGAAGATTACCTGATTTCTTACACTCTGTCAATCTCAGGCATGTCAAGTTGGGCTACCATTATTTGATTAGAAATGCTCTTTATTTCTTTGTTGTCCCTCTTCTGCTGGTGTTATTCAGTGCAGAGGTTGAAACGTTGGGGAGAAATAATTTATGGAGTTCTTGAAAGAAGCCGTGCAGAAGCAGTGATGGTGATGTTTGGTGCCTTGGATGAACTGTTGAGAAAAAAACAGCGTGAGGCCCAAGGATATTGGGATTCTTGTGGTGAACTGCAGCTTGTTTAATCCAACTCCATCCCTGTCTGCCATGATTATCAATCACTACAAGATGGGAGGCAATATTATGAGCCTCTTCAATGAGTCACTAGGTTGGCAGGCATAAAGTTTCCTGTTGGAATTATCACACCTTACAAGCTACATCTATAATGTTTACACCGAGAGTTTGATGCTCATTCCCCCAAATCGATGAAGGAAAAGGATTGTGTTTCGATACGGTAGATGCCTTTCGAGAGCCGGGAGCGATGTAATCATTATGTCTTGTGTCTCGAGCATCAAACCATGGTCGGTATTTAGCTTCCTAAGCGGAAGTGCTCTCGGGTGAGTGGTAAGTAGTTCGACTCTCCCCCAAAGCAATTGCATTGAAGGAATCTAGTGTTTGGACAGCCACCTATTGCATTCTTCTAGTCATGCCTTCAAAAGGGAATCCTGGTGTGGTATATTGCAAGAAAAGACCAAAGGTGAAGCAGAGATAAAGCGGAAGGCGTGTGGTCATGCGATCCTGCTTGGATGTTCACGACTGGAGGATATCTATCTTCAATGGTATATTATGTGTTTAATCACTGCATATAGGTTACCATAAACTTAGTGATGAGATGTAAATTAAGGAGAGTTGAGAGACCTTTTTCTTTGTATACATCGTTTATGATATTAGAAAGTGAGTTGACGTCGGAAAATTTCAACCGAGTCTAGATTCATGGCTATGTTCCTCTAGAACGGGAAGGTTACAAATATAAAGTATTATGAAAATTGCAAGGATGTGTTTAGAATGCTAGATTTCCTACTCAACTTGGGTATTAATGAGGCTTGTCTCTATTCTAACCCCGGTTATGTTCAATAGGTAGGTCATTAGGCAATGCCTATTCCTACATTCTTACCATCCTTTCCTCTCATCCTTATTAGCTATGAAGTCACTTAGTACCTAAGAGATAATGGTTGTGGGTTTGAATATAAGATTTTCATCCTTTAAACCTTTTGATTACATGATGGAACTTTGTTATTACCCTCGTTGTTCATTTCTAGCCTATTAGGCCTATGGCCCTACTGAACGATTCCAAAACTAAATTCTTTTTGCAACTAAGATCGGGTCTATTTTTTTAATCTTTTGACTTCACCTTTAGAATGTTGATTGATGGGTTACACTTTAGATTTCAATCATGTAATCTACGGGATTACATGATTGAAATCCTAATACTCTCAACTCTTGTGTCAAATCATTTAAATTTCATAGTCTTGCGTATTTGGTTGTCAAACTTTTGTAGTTTTAAAGGTATTTTCATAACTAAAACTTATGGATTTCTTCTTAGTTGATATGTTGAAAATTATATCTTGTTCCAAAAGGTTGTTAGAGGTTAGAACTTTGATCCATTTCTTGAAATAGAATGCTCCTTTCTTGGTTTTGTTAGCTAGTAGCTTATTGTTGCTATGTATAGTCTTATCTTGCTCAGTTCTCGCGAACTGACTCAGGTTATTAATTGTTGCAGATGGCTTACGGGGTTAGATGATGGAAATACTTGTAGATTATTGCATCAATCTTGGTTATGATGTTCCTTTTTACGAATGTGTATTATGTTATAACAATTTGGAAAGGGCCTTTGGACATTTTAGAAGAAGGGTCGGTGCTAGTAAATGTATTGTAGAGTATTGTTGTTGTAGAATCACAAACTTTGGCTTGTTTGGTTATCATGTGAAAGATGAAATTTGATTACCACTTGGTTATGGGATATTCTAGTGAATTTTAATCCTTAGAATAGTAGCGGGGCATGTCCCATGTTATTACTCTCTTGCTCCCTAGTCATGGTTCAATAGAGATGGTATGTCCCTTTGATTTGTGCATCATGTTGGAATGAATTGATATAACCTTGTTTTGTTTCCGCAAACGAGTACTGTTAAAATTTGCTCTTGAGTTAAAATGTTGAGTTGTAAATCCTCCTAAGGCTTAGTAGCAATGAGTTTGTAAGCACTATGAAGTGAGCTGGATAGTCCTGATAAAAGTTAAACCAAAATTTATGTATATGAACATATTAATGTAGATGTGATCTACTTGATAACCTTTGAGACCTGGAACAATCAAGAGGAAACTATCTTTTGTAGAATTGAAATATGATTACTTATTATTATTTTTTATTCGAGCCAAGCTAATAAACATTATCCTTTTATGGTGAAATCTTAAATGACCTCATGGTGAAAGCAATGGTTAGATTTTAGAAGATGATAGGATTTAATAAGTAGGAGGGAAATCGATTAATTAAACCTTAAATCTCTCTCTATCATTTGGAATGTTTTCCTTTGTCAAACTTAATTAAGTAAAGTCTAGATGGAACATTTAACCAATCTTGATAAACCCTTAACCTCAATAAAAGACGGATAGTAAACCATGTGACCCTGAAGCTAAATTTTGTTGTCCTGTTCTGTTAACCCATGCCTTAATTCATGGTGATATTTCTTAAGCAAGGTCAAAATTTGATCCTTAAACAAGAAGGTTATTGTTATGAACCCTAAGCGGTACTTCCTTAATCGAACTTATGCCTTCACCTGTGCAATAGAGGTGTGGAACTTGTGTTAGTGGCTTGAATAAGATTAATTAACCTTGTAAGAAATGGAAAATGTTATAAAATCAAATGAATAAGAAAGATTTGGACATCAAATTGGTGATCCCAATTTAGAAAGCTTGGCCTTAAGCTATTTAGTCAACAATTGAAAAGAAAGAAGTTCTCCTTGTGAAAAGAATTGTGTGAATCATTACATGAAATTTTATAAGAACGTAAGTTAAGAATTAAGAGACACTTTAGTAAACAAGAAAATTTAACAAGAAATTCCTCATGGGATGCCCTAGCTGTGAGTGTGTCATGTGGTTGGACTTCCATGTCGTCTTGTCAAAAGAATAGTACATTTACCTTGATAGGTATGAACTTTTCCGTGCTTACCTTTATGGCCATCCTTGTATCAAGTTGTTCACGCGTGTTAGTTGTATCCTTGGTGATGACATGTTGCGTCATGTTATGTGTCAAGCAAGTCAAAAAAAAAATAAAGTTATCCTGTATTTCACTGTGTTGTCCTTGTGTTGGTATTTTTGGGTCGTTACGTTTTGGTATCGGAGCGGAGGTTCATCCTCTCGAACCTAGGGGCCGGATTGGTGTTATATGATGATGTTACATGGTGCTGTGGTGGTGTTACATGATGATACTTGCATGATGATGACGATGTTGCATGATGGTGGTAGATATTGGAAGAGTAATGTGCTTTAAACGTGATGTGATTATTTTCGTAATTGTGATATTGTGAATGCATATGATGGGTATGTCACCTTGTGCGTGTTTGTGATCATGTTGATATGTTGGGGATGGGAGTATTCTCTCTCCTTCTTGTGGATTCTAGGAAGAGTTCACATGTGAATTATTGTTTGTGATGTGTGAAAAGAATTTTAATGTGGATGACGTAGTGTTGGAGCATTGTGGCATATTTTGATATGTGGGTGTATCAATGTGTTGTATGACTAGTTTGATGTTAAAAAAAACGAGTTGTATCATGATGTTTTTACCATGTTCTGAAGAAATGTGTGTACCACCTTGCTATGTTACAATGGATGTTATGTTGTGATGTACTATGTTCATCGTATGTATGACTGTGCAAATAGGTAATGCTTCATGTTGTGATTTTGGGTCATACGGTGAGTGTATGAACCATATCGTATGCTGATTACGCTTTGGGTGTAGAATGTGGTAAAGTGATGTATTACGCCCGTGGATGTACGATTGTGATCTACCTCAGTATACATACCATACGTGAGACGTTATGGTAGTTATGTGTGTGCCACCGTTATGTTAGTGATGTTGTTGTATGTTATGTTGTGAACCCTACGCTAACCGATCCCGAGGGAAATCGATAGAAGTGTATGTTGAGAGTGAGGAATGGTGTACCATGGGTCAATAATTCGAGTCAAAACTCGGTTTAGTATATTACATGTGATTCTTTCCTCTCTCCATATGTGGTTGTATGTACACAACCTAAGTGCAACTATGACTATGTTTAGCCTTGTCAAGTGGTGTCGGATGATTCGGATGGAGGTGATGATAGTGGTATTATTGATATGTATTTTACGAGCCGAGGCTCGATGTTCCGAAAGCTAAGAACTCGTTGAGTACCCCTTTAGTGGCTAGATAAGGCCACACAGCTTATCGTAATGTGACATCATTATAAGTTGATTATATTCGTAATTGATTATTATTTTTCTTTATTTTGTAAGAACCAAAGACTTTTCTTGATTGCCATCCTTTACAATTTTGGGCATTTCCTTGGTTGTGGCACTAACATGGGGATTTTAATACTAACTATGGCTATTTGGCCATTTATTTTAGCTTGATTTGGGGTCTTCTTTTAAATTTGGAATTTTTACCACCTTGCCCAAGGCTTGTACTTTGCACTGGCACTTTGATTGGATTGTTGTGTCTTTGGTTCTAATGTCGTGATGTGTGGAATAGGGTCATGGGATGCACCATGGATTGGTTGGACCTATGGACCCGCTTCGTTGTATGGGGGTACGCCCCAAGGAGTACATATAACTAGCGGTTGTTGAACCACGCATTATTATGTCACTTAGGTTAGGAGTGTTCGAACTCTATGTGTCTTGGACCATAGGGACAACCGGCCTCCTTGAGGGAGGCATAAGAGATCGAGGGAGGCATAAGAGATCGAGGGAGGCATAAGAGACTTGAGGGAGGCATAAGAGTTTGAGGGAGGCATAAGGGATTAAGGGAGGCATAAGGGATTGAGGGAGGCATAAGAGTTTGAGGGAGGCTTATGATATTTGTATGTACTGGTTGATGTTTCAGATATATGTTGAGTTATTGTGATGTTTGGTTGTGGTCTTTTGATGTATGTGTTACTCATGTCGATTGATATGTGTTGTGATGTTGTGGTTATGTCATTGATTCTCTTATGGGCACTATGTACCTGTAGCATGGTTTGGTGTTATGTGAGTCTTTCATTGATGCAAATTGAGGAAATGTCTGGTGGATTGTAGTACTCTTTTGTTTGAGTATTTGGTATGTCAGTCATTGATGTGTGACGTGTACTATGTGGACTGTGCCTAATCCATTCCGTATTTGAGTAACCTTTTGTGGTGTAATACAATCGTGAAGTATATACTTGTGTGCTTGTGAATCTGTAGTGTCTTGTGAACCTGATAGGGTGTTGTGTTAGCAGTTCATGTTGGGCACCCACAATAAGGAATAAATCAAAACTCTTCAATGATGATATTTTTTTCAAAGAAACTAAAACTAGAAATAATGATAATGAAAAGAGACTAATGAAATGATGAACAAGAAAGAACTGCCAATCTTCACAGAACATTGAAAGTTAAAAATTCTACCGAATGTTCCTAAGGCTACCTTGCGACCGTGCTTTAATCAACTAAAATTTTAAACCATAAAGTGTACTTTCTCCTTTACCTGTTCTTGGTTGTGAACCTTTTTCTTTTCCGTTGTGTTATGTCGCATCGAGGACGATGCTTTCTTAAGGGGAGGAGGATGTAATGCCCCACTGGGCAACGGCTTCTTTTCCTTTTGCTACCTGCCTCCACTGCCACCTTGGCCTCCTCCCAACCACCCGACCTGCCAACGATTATGGCTGTCTTGTCTGTCCTTGCGTGAGGAATGGGTGGAGTCCCGTTTTTCTTTGCCATGATCTCTTTTTGATCCTCTTTCAATGCGTATAGGTGGAGTGTTGGGTGCATTCTTCTTGGGCTGCGTGTGGAGTGGGTGAGAGGCCAGCAAAACTTGCTCTGTCCAGGCGTTTTCCATTCTGGTTCCTCCTTGGGCGCCTTCCCTGCTGGCCGCGTGAGTTTGTATGGCCGTTTTAGATGAAGCTTCAAGCTAGCGAAGCAGACGTGTTGCCTTCATTTCCTTCCTTGACTGTTGCGAGGGTGGGCATGGATTCTAAAATCGTGCCGTCACAGCAGCTTCAAAGGGAGCGCAGAACCGATCTTCTCCCAGGGCCATTTTGTGAGGAAGTGCTTGGCTTTATGCAGCAGCTACAGGGTAGAGAAGTAAACGTATCCTAGAAAATCAAGTGGCCCCAGAGAGAGCAAGGAATAGTTGGTGTTGATCTTGATGTTCTGTTGCAGCACGCGACCACGGTCGTCGTGATCAGTGGTTGCAAAATCTTGCAGCTGTAGTAGAAGAACGAGGTAAAGCTTTAGTTGAGCTATCTTGCCTTTTCTTTTTGGAAGTCACTTCTTTCCAGGTGGTGAAACTAACATGGAAGAAGCTCGATCAAATCTTGAGGCAAGTTTTGCAAGTGAGGCTGAGATTTCATTCACTACTGTTTCTAATACTGACCGGAAGTTTTCCAGCGCCTAGCCATGGGTTAGATATGGTGGTTATAGATGAAGCCGCAAGCTGGTGAAGTAGCGTATTACCTCCTCTTCCTGGGGCGCTGTGAGGTGTGTTCTTGTCAGGGATCCACAGCAGAGCCCTGCCATAGTGTTCCTGCATCACAGGCGCATGCTAAGTGCAAGGAAGAAGCCATTTTGAGCGCCTTGGCACAAAGGTGCAGTTGTCCAACTTTGTTGTTTTCTGTTTTGTATCACTGCATCCTCAAATTCGGATTCTCCTGCAAGATATTTTTATCTAAATCGACTTTGTGACAGTGAGGGTGTTACCAGCAGACCTGATGAGATTTATTGCAAATATTTTCTATGGAAACCTTTCTATTTGTTTCACGATGCAACCCATGGAAGAGGATCTCATTGAGGCGGATCTATTTCATTTCAAAGGTGTATTCATGAAGCACAATTTGCTTTGCAAGTATGAACTTGTCAGAGATCTATGCAATGTTGGAGAAAATGTCTTGGGAGAGCTCGTCCCAATGCAGGATTCAAAACATTCTCTGTTAGAGTCCGGAGAAGATTACCTGATTTCTTACACTCTGTCAATCTCAGGCATGTCAAGTTGGGCTACCATTATTTGATTAGAAATGCTCTATATTTCTTTGTTGTCCCTCTTCTGCTGGTGTTATTCAGTGCAGAGGTTGAAACGTTGGGGAGAAATAATTTATGGAGTTCTTGAAGGAAGCCATGCGTAAGCAAGTGATGGTGATGTTTGGTGCCTTGATGAACTATTGAGAAAAAACAGCGTGAGGCCCAAGGATATTGGGATTCTTGTGGTGAACTGCAGCTTGTTTAATCCAACTCCATCCCTGTCTGCCATGATTATCAATCACTACAAGATGGGAGGCAATATTATGAGCCTCTTCAATGAGTCACTAGGTTGGCAGGCATAAAGTTTCCTGTTGGAATTATCACACCTTACAAGCTACAGCTGTAATGTTTGCACCGAGAGTTTGATGCTGTCCCCAAATCTGATGAAGGAAAAGGATTGTGTTTCAATACGGTAGATGCCTTTCAGAGCCAGGAGCGATGTAATCATTATGTCTTGTGTCCGAGCTTCAAACCATGGTCGGTGTTTAGCTTTCTAGCGCAAGTGCTCTCGGAATGAGTGGTAAGCAGTTCGACTCTTCCCCCAAAGCAGCTGCATTGAAGCAATCTAGTGTTTAGACAGCCACCTATTGCATTCTTCTAGTCATGCCTTCAAAAGGGAATCCCGGTGTGGTATATTGCAAGAAAAGACCAAGGTGAAGCAGAGGATAAAGCGGAAGGCGTGTGGTCAGTGAGTCCTCTACTGGATGTTCACGACCGGTGGATGCGTTAAAACAGAGGCAAGATAGACTAACCATATACATAATATGCTAATATCTAATAAACCTCTTGAAATGAAACTTTTTCTTTCTAGAAATTGGTTTAAATCTGTGATTTTGTGGATTTGTGTTCAATATATGGTTAATGAGTTTGTTACTTCGGATTTTCCTCTGTTGGTTGTTCTTGTTGACGTGATCAAACCATTTATATATAAAAACAAACAAAGGTTCTCGATGTGTATGCTTTGATTGATCATATGAAAATATATATATATATATATAATTTAAAGTTACCTCCTTCCGCAAAAATGTCGTTGTTTCTTTTGTGAACTTGGGTATGTAATCGCCCCTAGAACATTGCAGCTTTGACTAGTATTGGGCTCCTATTATGTTATTGCCCTGGAGGAAAATATACAGTTAAATTATTATTATTATTTTTATGATAAGCTTGATTATGCACTTCGTGTATTGTGCAAATTATTAGGGCTTTTGGAAATTAGAAGTTCAATATATATGCTTGTTAAGAAGGAAGTTTTGGACCGAAAATATGTCCTGGGTTGATAGAAGGGCATAAATTATTGACAGAACCCTATTTGATTCTACTCTTTCTATGAGTAAAATTTGATAAAATTAATGACCTTTATGGTGTTAAGATATGGTATGTTGATGATTCCTTGTGTGATCGATTTAATTATGTATAGACATAATGCCTTGATGGAGTAAGGTAATATCTTTCACGGTTCGTGAAAGTTAAGGTTATCATCAACTGCTTAAGGTAACATGAAGTTCCTTAATTTAGTCAAACTTGTTTTGTACTTCCTTCTTGATGAGTGACCTTTCATTGAAAATTTAGAATGATTGTGATGGAAGGTCGTGAATATATTTTGTTGTCAAAAAGGGAAAAGAAGCTATGGAATAGTTTGTTTATGTGTCGAATGTAATAATTGTAATTACATCGTTATAGAAGTTCATTATTGGAGGATATCTATCTTCAATGGTATATTATGTGTTTAATCACTGCATAGGTTACCATAAACTTAGTGATGAGATGTAAATTAAGGAGAGTTGAGAGACCTTTTCTTTGTATACATCGTTTATGATATTAGAAAGTGAGTTGACGTTGGAAAATTTCAACCAAGTCTAGATTCATGGCTATGTTCCTCTAGAACGGGAGGGTTATAAATCTAAAGTATTATGAAAATTGCAAGGATGTGTTTAGAATGCTAGATTGCCTACTCAACTTGGGTATTAATGAGGCTTGTTGCTATTCCGACCCCGGTTATGTTCAAGTAGGTAGGTCATTAGGAAATGCCTATTCCTGACATTCTTACCATCCTTTCCTCTCATCCTTATTAGCTATGAAGTCACTTATTACCTAAGATATAATGGTTGTGGGTTTGAATATAAGATTTTCATCCTTTAAACCTTTTGATTACATGATGGAACTTTGTTATTACCCTCGTTGTTCATTTCTAGCCTATTAGGCCTATGGCCCTATGGAACGATTCCAAAACTATATTCTTTTTGGCAACTAAGATCGGGTCTAGTTTTTATCTTTTGACTTCACCTTGAGAATGTTGATTGATGGGTTACACTTTAGATTTCAATCACGTAATCTACGGGATTACATGATTGAAATCCTAATACTCTCAACTCTTGTGTCTAATCATTTAAATTTCATAGTCTTGCGTATTTGGTTGTCAAACTTTTGTAGTTTTAGAGGTATTTTCATAACTAAAACTTATGGATTTCTTCTTAGTTGATATGTTGAAAATTATATCTTGTTCCAAAAGGTTGTTAGAGGTTAGAACTTTGATCCATTTCTTGAAATAGAATGCTCCTTTCATGGTTTTGTTAGCTAGTAGCTTATTGTTGCTATGTATAGTCTTATCTTGCTCAGTTCTCGCGAACTGACTCAGGTTATTAATTGTTGCAGATGGCTTACGTGGTTAGATGATGGAAAGACTTGTAGATTATTGCATCAATCTTGGTTATGATGTTCCTTTGTACGAATGTGTATTATGTTATAAAATTTGGAAAGGGCCTTTGGACATTTTAGAAGAAGGGTCAATGCCTAGTAAATGTATTGTAGAGTATTGTTGTTGTATCAGTTGAAACTTTGGCTTGTTTGGTTATCATGTGAAAGATGAAATTTGATTACCGCTTGGTTATGGGATATTCTAGTGAATTTTAATCCTTAGAATAGTAGCGGGGGCAATGTCCATGTTATTACTCTCTTGCTCCCTAGTCATGGTTCAATAGAGATGGTATGTCCCTTTGATTTGTGCATCATGTTGGAATGAATTGATATAACCTTGTTTTGTTTCCACAAACGAGTACTGTTAAACTTTGCTCTTGAGTTAAAATGTTGAGTTGTAAATCCTCCTAAGGCTTAGTAGCAATGAGTTTGTAAGCACTATGAAGTGAGCTGGATAGTCCCGATAAAAGTTAAACCAAAATTTATGTATATGAACATATTAATGTAGATGTGATCTACTTGATAACCTTTGAGACCTGGAACAATCAAGAGGAAACTATCTTTTGTAACGAAATATGATTACTTATTATTATTTTTTATTCGAGCCAAGCTAATAAACATTATCCTTTTATGGTGAAATCTTAAATGACCTCATGGTGAAAGCAATGGTTAGATTTTAGAAGATGATAGGATTTAATAAGTAGGAGGGAAATCGATTAATTAAACCTTAAATCTCTCTCTATCATTTGGAATGTTTTCCTTTGTCAAACTTAATTAAGTAAAGTCTAGATGGAACATTTAACCAATCTTGATAAACCCTTAACCTCAATAAAAGACGGATAGTAAACCATGTGACCCTGAAGCTAAATTCTGTTGTCCTGTTCTGTTAACCCATGCCTTAATTCATGGTGATATTTCTTAAGCAAGGTCAAAATTTGATCCTTAAACAAGAAGGTTATTGTTATGAACCCTAAGCGGTACTTCCCTCAATCGGAACTTATGCCTTCACCTGTGTAATAGAGGTGTGGAACATGTGTTAGTGGCTTGAATAAGATTAATTAACCTTGTAAGAAATGGAAAATGTTCTAAAATCAAATGAATAAGAAAGATTTGGACATCAAATTGATGATCCCAGTTTAGAAAGCTTGGCCTTAAGCTATTTAGTCAACAGTTGAAAAGAAAGAAGTTCTCCCTTGTGAAAAGAATTGTGTGAATCATTACATGAAATTTTATAAGAACGTAAGTTAAGAATTAAGAGACACTTTAGTAAACAAGAAAATTTAACAAGAAATTCCTCATGGGATGCCCTAGCTGTGAGTGTGTCATGTGGTTGGACTTCCATGTTGTCTTGTCAAAAGAAGAGTACATTGTCCTTGATAGGTGTGAACATTTCCGTGCTACCTTTATGGCCATCCTTGTATCAAGTTGTTCACAGTGTTAGTTGTATCCTTGTGACGACATGTTGTGTCATGTTATGTGTCAAGAAAGTCAAAAAAAAAAAAAAGTTATCCCGTATTTCACCGTGTTGTCCTTGTTTTGGTATTTTTGGGTCATTACACTTCCACAAACATATAACCCGAAAATATGACTAAATTTTTTTATTAAAAATATTTTACTTCATTTCCATGATGCCTATCATGCAATTATTAGAGACTAATTTTGCTAAACGTCTTTAGTGTCATATCTTATTTCGTCATAATACAATTGTTCTATAATCTTATATGATGGCACACTTGCAAATAAATTCTTTCAAGATAATGTATTTGTATCTATGCTTGATGAACATCAAAATTTTATATTTTACATTTGAGGTATTATATTTAATCTTTATTTGAATATATAAATACTGTATATATATAATTATAATCTCAAAATGAGATATATATGCCACCCATTATATGCACAGGCATAGGGTTCAATATCTTGTCGTATAAATCATGTTATTTTTAAGGAACATAAAATTTCAAAGGTATATTTAATCAACTAGATTTATATAATATAATTTTAGCTAAAATACATATTTCCTAATTAATTATGAAGTTCCAAATCCATCTTTTTATGCACATAAGAATGTGGACATGGTTATAATATTGTATTCAATCAAGATTACTTTCCTTAAGGTAGGTTAGTCGTATTTAAAAAAAAAAAAAAAAAAACAAATAAAAGGGACAAGAGTTTTACGGGGGAAAATTATTCAATTTTAGGTTTGAAAACATGGTTGGGGTGGGTGGCTTTAATGGCCACCTGCCATAAAACATTAAAATTCCCTCCCATTGCAGTGTGCCAAACTCTTCTTGCTGAGCCGCGCATCTCCATTAATTCCACTAGATTTTGCAAATCAATTGCTTTACAAAGTCGGCCTGCTGTTGGATTCTATCCTGGCCGCATGAATTCAATGTGGTGGTTGTAGATGAAGTTAAAACATGACAAGCACATATAGATCGGTTACTTTAACCAAGACCATGGCATTTAAGTGAGTGGACAGAGGATGGTGTGAAAAGCTACATGTGCAAGTGGAAGGGCGTATTGACCCGTTTTGTTCGGCCCTGGCCGCGTGAGCTAAAGGGAGGTCGAAGATGCAATTTAATGGAGCACGTGCAAGCGGGTTCTTTGCTCCATTTTCATTGGAGTGCCGGAAGTGTGCTCTGAACGATTCATGGCCGCGCTTGCATAGTTTAAAACGGCGAAAATGTATCCTGCAGAATAAAACAAAGCCCCTTTATTTTATTTCTTTAGTGTTCAAAAAATCGTTCATTCAACCCATTGTTAACTGCTCAAGATGTCGAATGCATCTTCAAATCGGGATCCACCCTCGTGGTATTTTTTTATCTAAGTCAATTTAGGGATAGTGAGAGAGTTACGAGGAGACCCGAATACATTTATTACAACGATTTTCTATTGAAAACTTGCCTGGACTTACGAGGTAGCTTGTGGAAGAGATCCTCGCAGAGGTGGATCTATTTCATATCAGAATATTCATGAAGCACAATTTGTTTTGCAATTATATGAGCATTTCTACGTGTATTTCATTACATTCTTAATACACGATGTTTACACAGCGATATATCATCATTCTAAATTATTTTATATTACATGTATGTAGGATTTTATATGTATTCTAGCACAGTTTGTTTGGCATTGGTATGAACGTTTCAAGACCTTGGGAAGCGCCGTAAACACTTATACATACGTAGGTTCCTTTGCATATATTTAATTAATATTATTTCTTGGCTGTAGTTTATAATAATATACTTTGTTAATATAAAGGGAATATTAATAGTATATTGTTATAAATAGAATTTAATAATAGTAAATCCATTAGTTTTAATAATACTTAAATATGAATAATATTTAAAATATTAGTTTCCTTATTAACTGAAATGTGGGTAATGAACTAAATAAGCTTAGAACTTTTACATTAAAATCTCTTTCTACATATTTTAATAGGGGCATTTGTATGGGATTTCACATCGATTTGATTTTATTTCCCTTACTAACTTGTAAATAGTTTTACAATGAATTCATAATGAAGGAAAACATAGTAGAGCTAGAGCTTAAATTACTTTATTGGCATATTGAAACCTATTTGAAAACTTAAGTCTTTCCATCAACAATACAAGAAGAGAAAATGCACAAATGTTCTAACTTTTCCAATACATCTCTTTTAAGAAAAAAATGGAATTGAATGTATATATTTTTTTAAAAAGTAAATTCCCCAACATTCTTCAAGAGAGTTTCAATCATATTTCCATTAAGTTTTACAATAAGAACTACTAACATTTCAACAAGATCAACACATTCATAAGGGTTCCAAGCCAAGTTAAAGGAGAATAAATAGATTGTCTTTCCTTCAAAATCTTGTTACAACATTTTCCACTTAATGTGGGAACATTTTACAATAATGGAAGCTAAAATACAAAGCATTATTACACTTTTCCTCCACTCAAGGTGGGTAAAAATACAAGGTGGTTTCACATTGTCATCAACAAGGTTCCAATGCTTCAAACATCAACAAGGTAGCTCCTCCAATAGTTTGCTTGATTCACAAAAAATAAGGGGAGAGGCAACGCTCTCCTCCCAACCAAGATACCCAATGGAGAAGAGAATCCATCCTCTCCATTGGCCCCCGAGCCCCAACCACATTACAATGGGAGAAAATCCAACTCATGGCAACTACTAGCTTCCACATAACTCAACATAAAATTTCACATTCATTCCATAATCCTTCAAAACAAGATCAACAACACAACAAGAGGGAAAACAATCACAACAACAAGTCACAAGGCTTATCAAGAAAGCCATAAGAGTAAGACCTATGGGGAGGCCACTTATGCCTCCCAATGGGAATGGGTGCCACCTAAAAGCCTCCAATGCAAAACACAATACCCCTAACAACTCTTATGCCTCCCTCAAGTACCCCTTATCCCTCCATCCACTCTTATGCCTCCCTCAACTCTTATGGCTCCCTCAAGTAAAAACAAGAAGAAAATGCAAGCATTTCTCTTACAAGGTGGGCACCCAACCCAAACTCCCTCCTCAAGAAAATGATCTCTTATGCCTCCCTCAAATAAAACTCCCCATAGTCTCCTCCCACTCCCAACTTAGGCATTCTACCCATTCCCAACAAGCATTTCAAACAACAACATTCAACACAACATAAATATACATTCATATAACAAAAAGAAGAAACATAATGCAAACAAAGGTGAAGCTCCTACCTTTCCATGGTAGAGCTTGCTCCAAGTATGAAGTCTCAATCCCTCTAAAGACCAAGAAATCATCCACAAGCTCCAACAAAATTCCCACAAGTATCAACAAGCTCCAAAATCCACAAACTCCTTCAAAATCCTCTCCTCTCCAAAATACAAAAGACTAAAAATGAAACGTCCAACCCCCAAAACAAACAAGAGGATCAAATAAATAGAGAAAAGAGAGGGAGGGATGATGTGGCTCCAAGTAGGATGCCACCTCCTTTTCCCTCCACTCCACATCATTTGGTCAACTTCATATTCCAATGCACCATTAATAAGTGGTTGAAAGAAAGGAAAGCACCTTACACACTCCAACTAAGCCCACTCCCCAAAGGACAAAATTAAATTTTGAAAGAAAGTGCAATTAATATTTTACCCTTTTTATCCCCCCAAAACACCTAAAAGACCCTAAATTTGGCCTTCCAACCCATAAGTAGGGCTGGCATGGGGTTTTAAGAGGTGTGGGACAAGTTTGACTTGTCCCACAAGCTTTGAAATTTGGTCTCCAAGGCCAAATTCGAGTTTCCCATGTGGGGTAGAGTGTGCTACACTCAAAACTCAAACACACATCAATCCACACAAAATCCCAAGTAAATCAAGCCTAATAAATGAACTCTCTTTTGGTCATATCCTTTAATTAGTTTAGGACAAATTCAAATTAACTTAATTAAGACACTACAACCCAAGGCTAATAAAGGGGGTAAACACCAATCCAAATAATATGAATTATAACACAAGTAAAATTCCACTTACTAAGAGAAGCACATACTAACATAATAGAAAAGGGAAAAATTAAAACAAAACAACACATGCCCTAGGTCACAATTTTCCCCTAACCAAATAATTCTAACACACACACAATTACTTGTTGCCATGGTGACCTTAGCTGGATTCTTCTCGAATTCCGATGTGGTAGGTCTCCCCCCCCCAATATTGTTGTGAATATAATATACCTGTAGAACAGAGAATACCTCCTTCGCCTATTAGCGCATTAAAACATTCATGCCAAATATACAATATAATCTAAAATAACGACACATGATTTACTATCATCTATGCAAGTACGATATCACTTACACTTTGTACATTTCTATTCCACATTTCATTTATGTCAAAATGATCATCACATTAGTCCAATTATCAAGTTCTACTCAATATGATTAAACATATCACATGTCATAATTAAAGATAAATAACCATGTCAAAAGTATACAAATATCATCATCAAATGTCCACCAAAAGACCATATGCATAATATAAAGATCAAATCAATAATAATTCAATGTCTATGATATCTACTAGCATGCTAAAACAAGAAGCCATAATAAATCCATAAGTGAAGTAATCGGTCTCGAAAAAAACAAAACAAAATGGTGTCGAAGGGAAGTGGGCACTACATACATGCTCTCAAGTTGGTCACCTCTACACTAATTTATTTGCAATATAAATTTTATTTTAACTTCTATAAGTATTAAACAACCCATTTTATTTTACTTATAACACACTATTACTAAGTCTTAGAAAGATTTAACTCAACATTTAATCGTAGGGGGTAAATTTTAGCATTATTCATTTACTGAAAACGAAATAAGCTTACATCAACTCTTAGAATACCGATAATCCATTAAGGTCACTCAACAAGCGGTAAACAAATTTTGTTATATTTTCCAAGATAGACAGAACAATTCAAGGTTCCAAGGTTAAGACGACATAATCCACGATACAATATACTAAGACATTGATCCTCTTCTAAATTTTCCACTAGATGTTAACAATAGTTGAACAATATAAAAAGGATTCATGCAAAAGAACTTCTCAACCGAGGTTGATGTAAAAATCTACAAGTCTATCCCTCATCTACTCGCAAAATCCATCTCAGAATAAATTTTCCACAATGAAGTCGGTTTTACGAACCGAGCAAGATAAGGCTACACAAAACCACATAACTATTATCTAACAATACCACAAAAGGAAGCACTTTATTACAAGAATTGGGTCAAACCTCTAAACACTATCAACACATCAAGTTATAATAAAGTCTCCATCATGCCAATCAAAGAAGGAGAAGACCTTGTACTTCAGTTAGGAGTAAAAGCAACGAAAGTATAGCAATCGTATGAGAATGGCCCTTGGCCCTATAAGGAGAAATAAACAATCTAGCAAAAACAGAATTCCCATCAAGTAAATAATTAAATAATAATTACAAGATTGAGATTTGATATATAGACCAACCATCTAGAAATTTATCAAAGGTACCAAACAAATAGGCTAAAATAATATATTTCTAAAAGAACAAGAGTTGATCGGCCCAAGAAAGGGGAACCACGGGTTTCAAAAATTAACACAAAAAGCCATGTATAATTGAGTTTCAAACCGGAAATCAAATAGGGTATACACACAACATAAGTTTCGAAGTGAAGGCAAAGTATACTAGTTTTGACCATTAACTCCAAGAGATTTTCCAATCATTCAAGAAGGGCCAATGTCTTACGGACTAAGTAGCGAAACACACGAGAGAAGAAGGGAGTTCACAAACAAGAGTATACAATAATGTCATCAAAAAATTTATAACACTAAAGATTTGCAAACCTCCACAACAATTCTAATGTTTGGTTAATTTAAAATAAATTACCTATTTCCCAAAACAACAATATTTTAAGGCAACCCTTGGTAACACAAATCAACCGTCACACATGATACAAACATAATTTCTAAGTGACATTATCAAAACAAAACCTTCCGCTATGAATCCATAAGACTATCAAATCAAAGATGAGTTTTTTTCCCCGAAGATTAATCACATTTAAGGAAATTTCCATCACAAAATATTAAGGTAATTACGTGCATAAAAACCGACCAATATTAATTAATAGCATTAACATTACAGAGGAGAAATAATGCAAGTTAGGAAAAATAGAAGAACGCCATCAACAATAATTCTCGAGAGGGGGATTAGACCAAAACTATTCTAGTGTCAACTAGGTAATCGGATTCACACAATGATACCTCGAGCTTAGTTGATCCGAAAAGCTAGTTATGGTTCAAGTTGATAGGGATGGTCAAGGTACTTCTTGAGGATGGCCTTAAAAGCCTAGAAACAAGATGAAAGATAATATAAGAGTCTAAACACGTGAGACGGAAAACACATCGCACAAAACCTTTTCATTCTAAAAGTTTTAATACCAAAACTCTAAGCGGCTAGCCCAAGCATTGATCACACTAATCCTATAACCTTTCTTTCTCGATGCCAAAAGGTTATCAAAGGGACTTGAAAGGAGCTAACAAAAACGTCAAAGACAAACTTGGGTGCTAGGAGGGCTTCATAGTTATCGTAAACTTACTTCCATGATAACGAAAATACTAGCTTGATCAACATAATAACTCGCAACTCAATCGTAGAGAAGAATTACTACATAAACAAATGACAAAGGTCTATCACTCGAGCAAGAGAAACATAACACCCAGGAGGAGAGGGCACACGCATCCTTTCGACCAACATACTGACAACGATAAAAGCTAAAACAAGAAGAAACAAGCAGAAAGGGAAATCTCCCATCATGACATCCAACTGACAAATCAATGCAAGGAAAAAGTGGTTCGATTTCACAATAATTTTAAATATAGTAACAGTAGAAAAGTGTAGAAATATCTTGCCTTTTTCTCCAGATTCAACAGGTTTCATGGACACCGCCCGGACCAGCAACAACAATCCTCAGGTCGAATCTCCCCTTTTATAGGCTGGGCACTCAAGCTCCATTCTCGTCTATGCTTAGCCTGGGTAGAGAGCTCCATTTTATAAGAAACGTCAAATGGAAAGAATGGTGGTCTCAGGTGTTGTCAAGACTACGGTATGCACAATATGGTTTTAATGAAAAATGTCCAGCACATACTTGAAAGAAAGGGACAAGGCCAGACTGCACAACCCTCTAAACAACCTTCCAGCCTGTGTTAAAGATGGGGCACCAGAGAAGGACAGAGACATCGAAAAAGCACAAGGAACAAGGATAATAGAAATTTGAAGAAGAATACGCCTCCAAAATAACGTATGCAAGGAGAGAGAGAATCCACGCAGCGTGCAAAACGTGACAAAATGCCACAAATCAATGGGGGGGTCTCAATAGAGAATCTTTGTAAATAAATTTCATCAGGTCTCCTGGTAACACTCTCACTGTCACATAGTCGATTTTGATAAAAATATCTTGAAGGAGAAACCTGAATTTGAGGATGCATTTGATACTACACAGATAACAACATAGTTGGACAACCTGCTTGTTGGAAGCGCTCACAAAGGCTTCTACTATACTGCAACATGCCTACCACCGCATTTCTTCCATACTCAACTTGACCCTCGCAATAATCTTGAGACTCTCCAGGGATTTAGTCTTCCGAATGGAATACCCTCTGAAAGCTGACTGTATTTTGACGGCTGCAACGGTATCATCCATCCGATGAGGAGGAGCCGTGACATGCCATGGGGTGTCTATATTCACAAAGCGCGGGGAAAACGAAGTGACAGAGGGAGAAGAAGAGCCTGCGACTGGAACAGTGAATGTCCTTCCCGCGTTTTGATCCCACGCGCTCCTGAAGGGAGAGTTATACATGGTCGAATCCTCTCTTTAACCCAATAAACCCACAGAAAAGAATAGACTGTAAGCTGAAACCCACAATGTTCTGCTTTATCTTTCCCCGCCGCTAATGCTAATTGCTTGCACGGGCCGGGCCGTGGATCCCTGACAAGAACACACCTCGCAGCACTCAATGAAAGTGGAGGTAACACGCCTGCTTCACTAGCTTGAAGCTCCATCTAGCCATCATGTCAAACCATTACTGCGCCCATACGCATTCAACAAAAGAATCAAAAAGAGATCCAGGTGAAGAAAACAGGCCTCCACCGACTCCCATCTCCCTCACGCAAGGTAGAAACATAATGGCCATTACGGTCTGCAGGGTAGGTGGTTGGGAGGAGACTAATGTCATCCACTTGCAACAAGACCTGCGAATGGACCTGGTCGGCCAAGGTGGCAGTGGAGGGTAGGTGCAAGCAAATTAAAAGATTTAAAAACTGCGCAGTCCTCACCACGACCTATTAATTCAATGGTAGAGGTTAAAATATTTTTGCGGGTTTTTCCAATGAATTCTTAGCATTTAGAAATTAGTTGGCCTAAAGTTTGTGATTTCAAGACCATTATAAGATAGGACTTGAAAATCAATTGGAAACATGAAAATTAAAGAAGTTCGATGTTGTATCAATTCTAGAAAATTGTAATGTGTATGTTACTTCAATTCTGAATTCAAGAAGAATCAATTAGAATAAATCAATGAATGTATTTAGAGGAAGCTACTAAGTGTCTTACAGAATAGCATTTGAATTTTTATACATATTCTAATAATCAAGATTTTTAATGATTTCAAATAAATTTATAAATGATGGGAACTGACTAAGTGTCTTGCAAAATAGATATTGAAAAAAATTCCATATTTATGATAATCTAGATTTTTAATGAGATTCTTTAAATATATTTGAAATCACACTTCCTCCCCATCGCCAGGCGCCCCCATGAGCCCCTCCTTCAGCAAAGATACGGGATAACAAAAATCTCTACTAACTAAGGTAAGCTCACAAAGCATACGAAAGAAGATATATTAATACAAATGCAAAAGGAGTTACAAGATTACCTGAACAGTTCCCATAAGCTAAAAAGGTATACGAATTTTGTATGATTACTATTCAACCCGAGAAGATTAAATCGCAAACAGACGAAAGCAAGCTGTAGGGGAGTAAGAATCGAATGCCCATTACTCACAATGATTAAAACAACATGTGAACAGGCCTAAGCAACCAAGGGGATAAACTAGATGTTAACGTTCGAAGGCGAACATGAAGCAAAGACCGACCATGGAGCCAAGACATCAGAATTACACACAGCCGTTCGACGCTCCACAAGAGGGTCATTGCACGACAGAACTAGGGTAAATGCCGAGGCAGGGCATTACAATATAGGACTTAATGATTATATAGATCGGGACGGATGGGGACCATATCGTCTGTGGTACATATGGTTTGGCTCTCGAACTCCGAAGGCCGGATAAATATATAAAACTTACATTCAAATCTCTCAGGGATCATTCGGACTCATTAAGATAAATATTAAATTTATAAATTACAAACATTAGTATTCGACCGTGGGTTAAATTTGATGTTCATTTAGATGTTTTTAGTGATTTTAGATGTAAAATACTTGTAAATATCTTATCTAACTCACACACGCAATTTGTATATTTAAAACACAGTCGTCAATTTTCATATAGATTTGTATATAAAATATAAAAATATATGTAAATATATATCAAAAAGAGATATAATAAATATAGAATAATTAGTAAAAAATAACATTGTTTTGTGTTTTTGAAGGGCAATATTGAAAAATTACCATCACTCGAAAATTGTTTGACAGGCAGAGGTGGCCGTCAAATTTAACCCCTGCTCCCCACTTTCAAAAACTTTGTGAATATATAGGACTTAATGATTAAATAGATCAGGATAGATAGGGACCATATCATCTATGGTAGAGATGGATTGGCTCCTCGAACTCCGAAAGGTGGATAAATATATAAAACTTACAATGAAATCTGTGAGGATCATTCAGTATAAAATTTATAAATTACAAGCATATAAAAATAGTCTTCCGACACTTATAAAATATGCGAATATACATATAGCAGTTAATGATTATATAGTCCGGGACAAACGGGGACCATATCGTTTGGCATGGCTCCTCGAACTCCGAAGTGTGGGTGAAATCGTTGATTATTGATTATTCACCATAGTGTGTATGGTACAGATGGTTTGGCTGATTATTGATTATTATCCATATTGTGTTCGGTACATTCCATGTTTAAACTGACGATGTAGCTTTACCCGTTTCCAATTTTATGTAAACATGGACCACTTCAGCGCCATTTTAATATTAAAATATTCGGTCCAGACATGATAAAAGGGCTCACCGCTAAAACAACGGTGGGTCATAAATGACAGTAAGTGTTAAGTGGTAAACGGTAATTTGTAACTATCATATTTATTCAAAGACAAAAGTGCGCATCCAAGGTTTTATGCATTTGGAGACTATCATAATAGAACGAAATCCAAAAATTATGGAGTGACAAAAAGTCTGCCCTTCCCAAAACTCATGCATTCTCAGTCAGCAATCCTTGATAATTGGAAGGAGAATAGAAACTCACAATAAAAATTCCTTTGCACATAGCTGAATTGGACTAACTGGAGTGAATCCATTTATGTAGATTTTTGGACTGAGGTCAGAATCCATTAAATCCACAAACAATGGTGGGTCATAGAAGACGATCGGTAAATGGTAATCGGTAACTATCATATTTATTCATTCGTGTACCTTGTTATGAGAGGAGTCACCTCATTCTTTGGATCAACCCCGAATGAACATTTGGGATACTTTGACACCCTTTTAGGAACAATGTTTTCACCATTTGGCAATTGTAGGAAACTACTTATACCGAAAAGTTGCCTTTAATTTTGAACCACCATTTGAACCCTAAGCCCCAAAATGCTTATCTCCTTTCGCAAACCTAAACTGCTTTTACTAGAAAATTGCAAGGAGCTTTCATTTTGGGGAAAAACACTCTTCTTGTTAGTTGGGCAAAGGATTTTTGTAGGCATCCGATCCGTGACTTGACTAGGTCAAATTGGACCAATTATGACCGATGGCTCCATAAAGCATGTTGCTATTTGAAAACCACTTTCTAATACTCAATTTTGTCGACTCTGATCAATTCTCCATATATGGGGAAACTTGTAGGAAGATTATCATGGCACGTTCCTCTGTCAAACGTTAGCTTTGGATGTTGTTTTCATAGCCCTTGAGATAACTTTTAATCATTTGCAACCAGGCCAATTACGACTAATGGCCTTAGAGAACTAGCCGCCAATCGTAAACCATTCCCAGCCCAAATTTTGTCACCTCCTATGGACTCTTAGTATATAATTGGACACGTAGAGATTTAACCGTGGTGTGTTTCCTCACCAAATGACAACGTTTAAACATGGTTTCTTAGCCTCCGAGTCTAAATTGAACATTTTTGCAACTAGGAGGAAAACGTAAAAAGAGAAAGTTGTAAGACCCCTATCACTTACTAAACCACCATGGAAATTTTTTGAAACATGTAAATATCTGTTTGAAACTCTATACTGTGACTTGTTTTGTGAAATGGAACTTTTGACAAAATGGTGTTTCTCTCTCTTTCACTTCCTTTTCTCGTTCTTTTGGTTACGAAATGAAGTGAAATGAAATGAAATGAATACATGTTTCTAAACCTTTTCTTTCGAATGCAAATTATAATTATTATTATATGTAAATGGGAAACTAAAGACATTAATTATGTTAGATTAGGTGGATTCCATGCCAGCGAGTTATAGTTGATTTCATGCTCACATGGTTTTGTAGGATGCAAGAAAGATGACGAAAAGGCTATGTGTAATTCATTATTTATTATTGCAATTTATATAGGTTGGTGTAAAATGGATATATGTATAATGTAGCCTCATGTTACTGAAAATTTATATTTCAAATTTGCTAACTCGGTATGAGATGCTAGTTTTAGGGATATCCGAGAAATGTGCATTTTTTCATAGGTTCAAGTTGATTCATAATTACGTATGGTAAAAGATTTGATATATATATGGTAAATGAATTTGAAGTTAATATCTTGTAGTGGATTTTCAGTGTTTAATAAATGATCAATTAATTAGTGTGTTGTATTCTTATCTTGTACATGTAATAAAGAGATTTAATTGAAACACTCAACCCTAGTATAAAACTCATGTATCCTTCTTACCTTTCTTGAGTGAATCCTTTTAGTGTGGGAAACTAAAACCTTAGGATAAAATTGAATCTCTACACTCGATGTCATCCTTCTCGCATGATCCTTGTTAGCATAGAATATATTTAAACCGTATAATGAACTTAAACTCTACACTCTATGGGACCTTCTTGATAAAGTAACTAAGACCCCACATTT
>CM031243.1:7406720-7476975 GCA_018340775.1 Taxus wallichiana var. yunnanensis
AGAATTCCAAGCTCCTTCCACAAAGCAAGCTCCAACAACAATCAAATTCCACCCAAGAAGAGAGAGAGAAAAGTTTCAACAACCTCAAATGAGAGAGGAATTTGAATTTTTAAAGGAGAGGGAGGGGAGAGGATGATGTGGATTCCAAGTGGGAAGCCACATCATTCTTCCTCAACCCCAAGAGGAAGTCAACATCAACAACAAATCACCATAAATAAAATATGACAAAATCACTTACATACCCAATTCAACCCATACTCCAAAAAGGAATGCATTAAAATATGTAAGGAAGTGCAATAAATCTTACACATAATCAAATCAAAATACAATAAAAAAGATTAATTTAGACTCCAAAACCATAGGCATGGTTGGTGGATGATTTTAAGAGGTGTGGGACAAGTTTAACTTGTCCCACAAGCCTCCAATTTTGGCTTCCAAGATCAAATCCGAATTTCAAAGAGGATGGAGTATTCTACACTCTAAAATCTGACTTACTCAACCTACACATCACTTACACATCTCTTACATCCTCTTACACATTCTTACAACATGCATTAATACCTATGACTCCATTTATTACATACTTTTTGGACATAATGATTTATTTATTTAACATATGGTTATACATAATATAAATCCAATTTAATTAGTAACCAAGTAACACCTTATTATTTACATTCCACATCCCAATTAAATTTATGTAAAGTTTAACTATATGACTATCTCATTAAAATTTTCACAAGTAAATTAAATAATCAAAAGAACACATTACAAATAAAAATACATACAACAATAATAAAAAGAAACACATAAATAAAACACATATCCCCTGGTCACATATAATGGAAATCCCCCACCATGGGGATCTCTAACATAACACAACACACAAACACATTACACAGTTGCCATGGTGACCTTGTTGATTTCACCCAAAATTTCAATATGGTTAGTCTCTAGTCCCCGACATTGTTGTGATTTTCAACCTGCAAAATAACAATACCTCCTTCGGCCTCATGGCCGCATCAGACATTCAAAATGATATAAATAATATTTCAAAATCATCTAAACACACAAATCACAACAACATCATTAATTTAACATTTTTATTTTTATTTAATTTTGCCACTATATCGTTATCCCATGAATCTCTATACTAGAGCTACCCATGATATCAAATGTCACATGTCTAAAAATCCACATAAATAATATGTCCATGTCAATCAGTACATCATCATCCATATATAATAATGTCTCCCACAATCAATAATCATAATAGTTGAATCCAAATCAATACTAGTCCATGATCTAACATCTAACCAATCATACTAAAATAAACATAATAATGTCCAGAATGAGATCAACAGTAGCAAGATCAGTATCTAAACAGTGTTAAAGGAGAGTGGGCGAAGACCTCCTTTCAACTCTCATCACTATCGTGCTCCACAACCAAAAATCTCCCACTTGGAGGCAGATTGTTGTAACTCCACCACTACAAATTGTCTCAAACCGCTTGGACTTTTCTTCATGGCTTGTTTCTTCCACTTCAAGATCAATCTTGAATACTCATAGAAGTTGAATGCAAATCCAATTTCTTCATTGTCATTGGCTTAGTAAAACATATCGTAAAGATTATCATCTTTATGAATCTTCACTAACTCAAGTTGCCCATCCTCCAACACTTGTGTCGTATGAAGTGATATCTTAGCTGAATTTGTTTTGTTCTTGAATGGAAGGTTGAGTTCTTGCGACAAAGTGAATTGCACTTTGATTATCACTATGTAACTTACAATCCCTTTCCTCCTTATCCAACTTCTCCATGAACCCGCTCATCCATAACATTTCCTTACTTCTCTCATTTGATGTAACATATTTTGCCTTTGTAGAGATAGGGCAACTACCTTCTGTAACTTTAATATCCACTCACTACCGCACCACCAACTGTAAACACATATCCAGTAGTTCTCCTCTTGCTATCCACATCTCCTACCATATCTAAATCCATAAATCCCTTTAAACTATAATCTGACCCTCTAAAGCACAAGTGCCTACTAGTGGTCCCTCTCAAGTACCTAAGAATCCATTAGATTGCCTTCCAGTGTGCTTTACCCTGATTTTCCATATACCGCTAAAAACTCCCACCGCTTGGGCAATGTCGGCCTAGTACAAACCATGGCATACATAAGACTCCCACCATCGAAGAATAAGGAACCCGTGCCATATAATATTTTTCCTCTTGTGTTGTTGGGTATTGCAAAGGTGTACTAACCAATTTCACATTTTGCATCTCGAAACCTTTCTAACACCTTTTCTACATAGTCCTCTTGATTTGCATACCAAGGATTTTTTTGCTGCACCCAAATCCTTCATTTCAAATGTTTGTGAAAGCTTTTCCTTAAGCTTTGCAATTTCCTACATATTAGACCTGCTACAAGCATATCATCTACATATAACAAAAGAATAATGTAGCTCCCACTATCCAATGCAAGTTTAAAGTATACACAATGATTTGATTGACATCTAGTAAAACCATGCTCATGCATGAAACTATCAAACTTTAGATACCATTGTTGGGGAGCTTGCTTGAGCCTCAGTATAGGCTATTATTCTTTAACTACTGCAAACCAATTTCTCATTACCCTTCACCTCAAATCCAAGTGGTTGTTGCATATAAATCTCCTCCTCCAAGTCACCTTGGAGAAATTTCGTCTTGACATAAAGTTACTCTAAGTGTAAATCTTCAATAGCAACTAAACTTAATACAATACAAATGGAAGACATCTTTACAACAGGAGAAAATTTCATCAAAATCGATACCTTTCTTTTGTTCATACCCCTTCACTACAAGCCTTGTGTTTTACCTTTTCATCCACCTTCTTCTTCTTTCACATAGTAGACCCATTTGTTTTGTAGTACTATCTTCCGAGCCAAAAATTCACTAAATCCCATGTTTGGTTCTTCTCTAGAGGAGTCCATTTCTCCTTCATGCCACGCTCCCACTCCTTAGTGGACTCCACCTACATTGCCTCATCAAAGCTCTCGGCACACCACTATCTCTGTTAGTAACAAATAATACAAAGCAGGGAAAATATTTCCGGAGGTCTACTAATACGTTTTGACCTTCTTACCAAAGATGGGGGTGACTCGGGATCATTATTTTCTTGCTGCTCATTTTCTTGAATTTCTAATAGAGGTGCCGATGCTGACACTGGTTGTCATGCTCGGCCTACAAAATTGTCAACCTTGGTACCTGTAGGTGGATATTTTCCATCCGAGAGTTCATTTTTAGGAGTTATATCTCAACCAAATCTTCCTTGGGCTTTTTTAATCTGTGCACTGATCCTGTACATTTTTTTCACACCAAACAACATCACAACTCTGAATTATCTTAGATCATCTAGATCCCAAAACCAAAATCCATAATCATCATTAAAGTCATAGCCTATGAATGTACAACGTTTGGATTTTGAATCCAATTTCTTCTGTTTTATTTATTAACATGCACAAATGCCTCGAACCAAATACTCTTAAAAATGAAAGTTCTACCTCTTTCCCACCCAGGATTCTTTAGGAATTCCTCCATCTAATGACCTTGAATGCCCACGATTTATTAAGTAGACAAAGTATCTACGGCCTCCGCCCATTATTCGTGCATGCTCCATTATTGTTCTATTCATCCTCTCACTAACACCATTTTGTTCATGAGTCTTGGGAACTATTTTCTCTCTACGAATCCCGTTCAAGGAATAATAATCATCAAATTTCTTACCGCAATACTCACCACCATTATCGATCTCTAACATTTCAATTTAAAACCACATTCATTCTCAAAGTGAAAGTGCTTTCCATTTCTTAAATGTGTCAAATACATCGATTTAAGCTTAATGTAATATACTCATACCTTCCTTGTGGCATCATCTATGAATGTGACATAATATAGAGAACCACCAGGGAGATGCAACATGGGCCACCCCCACACATTTGTATGAACAAGCTCCAACTTTTTCTCTTTCTTAGTATTCCCAAAAATGCAATGCTCACAAAACTCTAAGTCTAATTTCTTAAAACATGAAAGCTTACATTTTCTGTAGAATTATCATGCCCTTCTCACTCATATGTCCCAATCTACCGCGCCACATGTTGGCATCCTTATCTCGAAGTAGAAAATATGGTAGAAGAATTAGATATACAAGTAGATAAATAAAGAGTGCCTACTTTCTTACCACGTGCCACTACCAAGGCACCCTTGGAAACCTTCCAAGCATCTGAAGTGAATGTGATTGTGTAACCTTCACCACCCAATTGTCCTGCAAAGATGAGATTTCTCCTGAGACTAGGTACATGCCTCACGTCTCTCAATATCCATGTAGTTTCGTTCGTAATTTCAGGGTGTACATTGCCTTCTTCCTAACAATTTTGCACGGCTCATCTTTGCCTAAATAAACCTATCCAAAATTTCCTGGACATACTCTTTAAAATAGCCCTTATCGGGGTTACATGGAAAGAGGCACTTGAATCTATTATCCAAGATTCTACTCTAGTATCAAGAGAAAGTATAAGAGCATCCTGAACAATATTACCTCGTCGATTTTCCTCTTTAATACCTTCAGTTGGTTTTATTTGTTTCCTTTGAGCCAACAATCCTTTTAGCATGTCCTCTCTTTCCACAGTTCCAACAAATAATTCCTCTACTCCTAGATTTGGATCTCATTACGTATTAAATTTAGATCTCCCACGAGATTTACTCTTTGATGTCTCCTTGCTCCTCCCTCTCTTGTCCATATTCAACACATTTCCAAAATAAGAATTTTCCCCTATAATTTTCCCTGTGCATTTCCTCATTTAAGATGACACTTAATACATCTTCAAATTTAAGAGAAGTAGATGATGTATTACAAATTGCCATTACTAAGTTGTCCCAACAATCTGGCAAAGAACATAGGAATAATAATGCTCTAACCTCCTCATCAAATGGGATATTAACTGAATCTAACTGATTTACAATAGTGTGGAAATCATTAAGATGGTTAGATACATATGCACCTTCTTACATTTGTAGATTAAACAATCTTTTCATCAAATAAACTTTATTGGATGCACTAAGTGTTTCAAATAAATTAGCTAGAGTTTTCATCAACTCTACCGTACTCTTCACCTATGAGATATTTGAAGCTATGAATGATGCCAGACTAATTGAATCTTCCACCTGCATTTTCCATAGCTGATAATTCGATTGTCAAACTTCTCAACTCTAAACTTACTCTCCTCTGCCATTGTTGCTTCTCCCACTCAAACAGAAATCCTCTGTGAGTATACTACCAACAAATAAATCTCAAACACACTCTGATACCAGTTGTTAGGATTATACTAGTTGTACAGATAAACAAGCATGCAATGAATAATGCGGGAAAAGTAAATTAGAAATAAAATGCAATAAAACAGAGACACAAATTTAACATGGTTCACCCAAAATGGGCTACATCCACCAGAAACAACCAATCCATTTTATTCATTCTAGCAAAACTCTCTTACAAAGGCATCAAACTACTACGGTGAGCCTCATACATACAACCCTTTTTAAATATATTCGGTTTATATCATTTCAGAGAAAACATAGAAAGCCACCCGTTAGATACGTGACCTAATCAGAATGGTCCAAATTTCACAGTGCATTAAATACATATTAAATGTGGTAAATATGGGCATTGCCTCGAGCCCCCTTCCGGGCATGCGGCGCTTGGACCCTCGTAAAGAGGTGAAGCCCTCCTTTCAACTCCCATCACTATCAGGCTCCACAACCAACACCATGTGTTATGTGCAAAAAGTGCCGATGCAAATTTGCCCCCAACATGAGATGGGAATATTCAAAGGAAAACTCTTCACATTCAAAAGTAGGGTCATCTGGATCAAGGCTAAGAGGGATAGGCTCAAAAGTAACTCAGATGCAGACAAATACTAGCTTAGGACAAAGCTATCATAATCCTAGACCTAAAATTCTTGTGAACAACGTACCCTCCAATGGTGCCGAAAACTGGTTTTCACCAAAGGACTTGTCCAAAGTGCCACCATTGCGTGGTTTTCATTATTGGACGTATTTATCTCTTTTTTTATAGTTTCGACCATCCGAGTAAGCAAGCTTGTAGGCACTTGAACTAAACTTAGTGACCACAACATATGGCCCTAACCAGTTAGGCTCAAATTTTTATTTCTTTTCCTGATCCTTGGTGGTGTTGAACTGATTTTCTTTTAGCACCAAGTCTCCTACCTCAAATTGATGAGGTATCACTCTTTTGTTGTAACTTCATCATACTCGATTCTAATACACTTTAAGGTGATCAAGGGTGTGAATTCATTTCTCATCTAATAGCTCCAACTCTTCCATTCAAGCTACTCTATAGTCCTCTTCTTCATTCAAGTAATCTCTTAGCTATGTATGCAAAGAGGGAGCTCAATCTCAAGAGAGAGTATGGCTTCCATGCCGAATACTAAGGAATATGGAGTGACACCCGTAGGAGTGTAGATAGATGTTTTTTATGCCCAGAGGGTGGGGTGAATTTGTAAATTCCAATTACGACCTATGGTATTCACCATCTTATCCATAATACAGACAAAGGTTTTATTAGAAGCTTCGGCTTTCCCATTACCTTAATGATAATAGGAGATCGAATACTTGAGAGTGATTTGAAAATGTTAACACAATGCTTTCATGATTTTTTTTTTAAAGGACTTACCATTATTAGCTACAATGGTAGAGGGGATGTCATATCAAAGATTATATGGTTCATTATAAACTTAGATATATGTAAACCTTTGACATAGGTAAAATGAATAGCATTTACCCACTTTGTGAAGTATTTGGTGGAAGTGATAATGAATAGGTGGTCATTGGTGTTTCGGACGGAATGGTGCTCTTTCTGAGAATAGACTTGCTTCATCCTATCATTCCTTTGAGAAACAGATAAGGGTTAGGGCTAGGAGGAATACTGTTGAATGTTGAGATGGTGTGCGCGTATCTTAGTAGAGAGAGATTAGATCAAGCTGCGAAGAACCCCTTTTTGTCTTGGAAGGACTACCTACAAGTAAGAATACAGGACCACCGATTTTAATTAGACAATAAATGAGGAGCTGCCTTAGGCCCAGGAAATATAAAACTTCCTTTGAAGGTGGTGAGTTCCCCTTTTAATACGAATTAACACAAATGATAACAAAGAAAGCTATTGCTGAAAAATCATGATTTAGGTATCTCGTTACTAAAGCAATAGAAGCTAAATTATCAATAATAAAGCGTCACGTTGTTTGTTGATTCTTGATCGTTGATACATTCGGGTTGAGTTATAGGGATAAACCGGTGGATCTCGAGGTTGTTAGGTGGCAAATAGGCAAGAAAAAGGTTTGGGGTATAAGTCACATGGCCGACAAGTCCTTGGCTCACCGGGTAACCGACCGTGGTTAGAGAACCGCTCGCTTTGGTAGGGTATAAACGATACCGGTAGGTCGGCAATCTAAGTGCTTACGGATAGAGGTTGGTTGCAAGGTGAGTGTGGGGTTATTAAGATTGGGGGATGGCTGAGGGGAATGATGGGAGGATAGGGAAGACTCAGAGTGTGGTAAAATGGCCTTCTGGGAAATATCAGGATGTATGGGTGAAGGTTAAGTGCAGTATGTTGCTGATAGTAGATCTGGGAATAAACTTATGATTACTATTAATCAACAAGCTCAAGAAAATGGTGCTTAGAAACATATAAAACACTACTTACTCGTCCCGATGCGAGATGCGGAGTTTCAGGATTGTGATGATGAAGACATGACCCAAGTTGGATGATCTGACAATCCAAGATGAGTTATCTCCTCTTTTGATGCTCGGATGAGTGTTATTGGGCTCTGGTTATTCAGTTGCAGTCTTGGGCTTGATGTCCTTCTCTGCAAACTCTTCCGGTTTCTTCACTTGTCTACTGCTTTCGGTGTGAAAAATATGGATCCTTTTAATGATTTCTCCTTCTTTTGATCAAATGAAAAATCCGATCCCTTGTTTTTGGTTGGAAGTGGTCATTTACTGAGGAACCGATGGTGGTTACGTGGCAAGACGGCGGTCGAATAGGAACCGGTATCGGTCAGGTCAAAGCGGGCTATTTTTGGTAAAATAGCCAGCTTTCCCTCCTTTTCTCCCGAGGGATTAGTTGCGGGCTTGGTCAAGTCATTATGAAGTTGGTTTTAGGTGCGGATGAGGAGTAATTAGTCATAGGTGTGAAATGTGGACCAAGTTATAGGTCTTAATTAGGTTAGTTTAGGGTTAAGACTAGGTCATGATGAGGTGGCAAAATGAGGTGGCAGGTATGGCGATGTGGATTTATTAATTATAAGATAATTAATAAATAATTGTGTAAGGTTTAGGTGGTGAGGTCAGGTTGCGAAATGAGATGCGGGTCACAAGGGGTCGTAAGACACAAATTTGGTGTCTACATTAGCCCCTTATTGTCGTGTAGTTTGTTTTGTAAAGCTGCACGAACAATAATAAGAAGTGGTTACCCCTATTAAGGGTATAGGTAATCCCCCTCAAATCTATCACAGATTGAGGTAGCGTGAAAGTAGGGATAGGGTTGATAAAGGGTAAATGGTGTTGAGATAACGGTAAGAGGGTGGGGTAGGTCCAAGGAAGCAGACGCACGTTGAAATGCAGTAGTGCGACCAGGGTATATGATTTGAAGAGCAAACAAGCAATTCATAGGCAAAGGTCGATAGTTTATCCAAACAAGGGTGATATAATCCTGGTATCCAAGGCATAGGAAGTAGCTCCAGGGTATATAACGGGTAAGGTACAGGAACGTTTGGGCATGTTCGGCAGTACCAAATGGTTGGTTTGGTTGAGATAAACGTCACGGTCTAAGTCTAGGCAAAGTTGGTCGACTGATCAAGTCAAGGACCCTGATCATGCTAAAACACGAACAGGTGAGCTCGATTGAACAAAAAGGTACATGATGGATGGATAAAATAAAACGTTGATTGTGGGTATGGTATTTAATTGGTGCGGCCTTAGGTCGGGCCAAATGGTTAGGTGCGGCCTTGGGTCGGGCCAAATGGGTTGGTTGCGGCCGTGGGTCGGGCCAAATGGGTTGGTTGCGGCCGTGGGTCGGGCCAAATGGTAGGTTACGGCCTTGGGTTAGCCAAATGGTAGGTTACGGCCTTGGGTCGGGCCAAATAGGTTGGTTGCGGCCGTGGGTCGGGCCAAATGGTAGGTTACGGCCTTGGGTCGGGCCAAATAGGTTGGTTGCGGCCGTGGGTCGGGCCAATGAAGTTAACAAAGGGTTGTCAACGAAGGTGGATATAGGCGATGTTGGTAGAAAGGGCTATTAGTAAATAAGGGCCGAAATTGGGGTAGAGGTGAGATAAAACCGATATCGATTGTGTATGACCGATATCGGTTAGATGACCGATAGCGTTCCAGTAGGCACAATAAAACCGATATCGGTTATGGGTCAAAAACCTATAAAAAGAAAAATACAGCCGGTCATTGTCACATTGTCAATTTGAAAACAAATTGGAGTTGTCTGAGGTGGATTGTTGAGATTGGAGCATTTGTTGGTTGAGGTGGCACTATTTGAGTGGAGAAGTGAGTGAATAGTGGGCCCGAGTGAGTAGGAGGCAGCAGTTGATTGGTGGAGGACCCAGCAGAGGAGAGTTTATAGCCATGGCACAGCCAGGAGGAGCAGGAGGTGCTGGACCAGCTGGACCACCACCACCCATCCCACCACGACGACGTGTCGTCGTACCGGTAGGTTCGAAACCCTTCATTGTGTGAATTTGATGTTGTTAGGCTATTTTTGGGGTTTGGGTAGGAATCCATGTTTTGGTAAAATAATGAATAAATTGAAGTTATTTAAAAAATGAAGAGGATAGATGGGTAAAATAGGGTAAGGCGGTAGGGTGGGTAGATTTTTAGGGTGTTTGGGTGGGTAAATAGGTATAAATAGGCAAAAAAGGATTTTGGGGGGCCGCGTCGGGTTCGGCTCCGTGATTTTTCAGTGACCGATGCCGGTCACTAAGCGACCGGCATCGGTCAAGAAATTTCGGGGCAGGGTGCGTTTGCGGGTGACCGGTGTCGGTCGTACATCGACCGGCGTCGGTGGAGAGGGGACCGGTTGCGGTCATGGGTGACCGGTACCGGTCCGCTTTGCTGTGGTTGGGGGTGTTTGGTGGTTGTTGGGGCTGTTGTTTGGGTGTTTGGGTATTAGTGGTTTGGGTGTTGTGTTTGTGGGGGTGAAGAGGGAAGGGGTAGAGGTTAATAAGAAGGTTGATTGGTGAGTGGGGGGAAAAATGGGGCGATTGTGTGGTTGGTGCGGTTCGGATAGAGTAGGTGTTGGGCATGAATGGGGAGGTGTTAAATTGGTAGGGGCATAGGTAAATGGCGAGAGTAGAGCTGAGTAAATGGTAGTGTGCGAGATACGGCAAGGGGATATTGTAAAGTTTTAGGGTAAAATAGGTGGGTGTAGTGTGTGTTATAGAGTGGGGTTGTGGTCGGGTGGGTAAAAAGAGGGTATAGAAGGTTAAAGTAGTAGTTGTTTGAAAGGGTAGGTCTAATGCAGTGGGTGATTTTGTGCAGGCACGTCAGCAGCTGACTATGCGGGATAGGATGCCTCCGCTGTTGAGACGGATGCGGCCACACGTGTCCAGCAGTGCAATGGGGTATCATGCACGAGGTGGGACTCGGCGGAGTCCAGCGATATAGAGCGATTGACAGGGATCACAGTTTGATGGTCGCCCTCATCGAGAGATGGGATCCGGCGACCAATGTGTTCCATCTCCCGACTGGAGAGATGACCATCACATTGGAGGATGTGTATCGCATCCTTCGATTACCGATTGATGGAGAGGCAGTCTTTCAGGTTGACGCTGAGACAGCCATGGACAGCATCCTACACGTATTCGGGGATGCAGCTGCGCTACTGACATATCACGCCAGCGAGTATCGCGTATGGGGATATGTACCGAGCCCACCGCCATGAGACACGGCTTGCCGTGCTGATGATGATCGGGATCACCTGCTTCGCCCTCCCAGACTCAGAGGGAGGCCGCTTTCCACGGGCGCTTATGGGGGTGCTACATGAGATGGTGGAGGAGCACACATGTTATGCTTGGGCACCAGTATACCTGGTGCAGTTATACCGAGAGCTGTGGGGCTATCGCCGGATGAGGTGATTCAGGATTTGCTCGACGTTTTTACTACACTATGGGCATATGAGCATACCATATGCATTGGACCTAAGAGGGCTGCCCTAGCTGCCAGGGCCACAGTCATCTATAGAGACGGCTTTCGAGAGATGGTTGGGGGTCGGGCCGCCCACGAGCGCTTTTGCAGGCGGGACGTCACTTATTACGGCATATATGTTAGAGGGCTTGACAAATGTTAGATATTGTATGGAGACCTTATAGAGGTCATCACCCACACGGAGGAGCCCGCGCAGACAACATTGTAGTGGATCCAAAGATACATTCGGATAGCGGGACGGAGGCCGGAGAGTATGAGAGGATACCCCTGGAGAGGGTACGCAGGCAGATGGGGCTACGACAGGATGAGCCACCGCGCTTCCCTCGCATCGGGAGGGATGATGTAGAGGCTCCACCGCCGCACCATAGCCCGTGGACCCAGATTGGCAGTTCTTTGAGAGGCCGGCAGAGATGATACCATAGATGATGCCCATTGACAGGAGCATTTTTGGTTTGGTGGGCGGAGAGAGCTGCGA
Organism: Taxus wallichiana var. yunnanensis; assembly: GCA_018340775.1. NCBI lineage: Eukaryota > Viridiplantae > Streptophyta > Pinopsida > Cupressales > Taxaceae > Taxus > Taxus wallichiana. The sequence continues at coordinate 7,418,456 of CM031243.1, forward strand.
GAATAGATGACCCATGCATGCCTGCAGACTTAGCGGCTGTTAGAGCAAGAGAGGGACTAGCTCAGGGAAGGTACAATTATTATAAAGGCGGCTGCTGCGCCAGACAGCACGATAGGTGTCTTACATGGGCCTAGCTTGAGCTCGGAGTATGTGCACAGCATGTGCACCACAGCCAACACCACTGAAGAAGCCAGCACAAATTAGCAGTATAGTACATCGTACCACCACGTGCCACAGGGCACCACCAATGCACCAACACAGCACGAAGGGGCACTGGTAGTAGGAGTTAGGGGACCAGCCCCAACACCTACGGTGGCTCAAGATCGTTATATGGAGGCTAGAGCGGAGGCCCGGTACTATCAGGATATTCTTAATGGTACCGGGGCTGATTATCAGCCATATACGGCACATAGAGTAGAGACCTCTCTGAGCAGAGAGATCTCGAGGAGTGCGCCACGGCCGGTGGGTCCGTGACGGGGAAGGAGGCGACAGGCAAGACAGTGACCCAAGGCGGAGCGGACAGCAGAGGGCGGTGGAGAGAGCTGAGGGGTCCCTGCATATTTTTGTATTGGTTCATTAGATATGGGCACCGGTCTGTGAACCGGCTATGTTTATAGAGGCCTGCGTGCCTAGATATTATGTATTCATTTATTCATTTATTGTATATACCGCCTGCGAGCCGAGCAGGTTGTGACAGGATACCGGCTAGCGCGAGCGAGTATGTTTTTGATATGAGAGACCGGCCTGTGAGCCGAGTCGAGATTATTGACAGTTATTGCGGCCTGCGTGCCGGCTTTGTTGTATTATGAGATCACAGAGGCCCCGATGCAGGGCACATTGTATATTTGAAACTTTGTATATATATAGATATGATGATTTGACCCACATGTTGTGCGTAAAAATGTGTTAAGTGTTTTGAAAATGGTTTGTGATATTTAATGTATGATGAGTTTGATTTACATGGTGTTATATATTATGATGTTGATGTCTTTTGTTGATGGGATGTATGTATGTATATAGATGATGAGTTTAATTGACATGTAGTGTTATGAAATGTTGTATGTTTTGTCGCTGGTTTGTGAATATTGAATGTTTGTAGCTGTTGATTTGGATTCAAATGGTGTATAGATTGATGGTTTTTGATATCGTTTGTTGATGGCTTGGTTGTTCTTGTAAGATAGATAGATGATGTTGATGAAATTGTGATGAGATATGGATTTAATGAAAAATATGGATAATGGTGTTGTTCATGCAGGAAAAAGGGGCGGGCACCACAAAAATTTGCAAAAATGAAAAAAAAAGGCTTAGGTTTAAGCAACAGGGGACATGACCGATATCGGTTATGTAACCGATGTCGGTAGCTATATGACCGATATCGGTTACGTAACCGATATCGGTTATGAAAGAATTATTTTCCTAAAAATAGAACTGCTGGGTTGGCAACTTAAGTTCTTATTTTTAGCATTCTTATTTTTAGAGTCATGCAACAAGTTAAATATGCGAATGCGACGCTATTTGACAACTGCTACAGGTAATTGCATGAAAGAATTTGAGTGATAAGGAGGAAAGAGACAGGTGAAGTGAGCGTGGGCTGAGATTCAGAAGGGAGAAAGACAAGTTATATTTGAAGAGGGTGGTGAACATGGTTGAACAAGGAGAAGCATCCAGCAGCGGGGACGAGGGGGAAGACATGTGCCGCCCCAAGTCATTGCATCCCGAGAGGTAAACTGTTTGGTTGTAATTTGATTCTTGCATGTGTTGTAAATAGGATGAAAGAAGTGTAAATGGGTAAAGATGAGAAAAAAGGTGATAGGCAAGGGTTGGGGATGGTATGAGTGCTACGGGGTAGGTAAACAGGGTGGGTATGTATGTTTTTAGGTATAAATAGGAGTAAACGGGCAAAATAATTATCGTAGGTGTATGCTTTAAGCAGGGTGGGTATACTTTGACAGTGACCGGTATCGTTTATAGGTAACCGGTATCGGTTATCAAACCGGTATCGGTTATGCATAACCGCTATCGGTCACTGTAAGGGTTTCCAGATTTTGAGAAAAAACCCGTAGAGATTTGTTCTTTTGAATAATTATGTGTCGTTTTGATGTGTGTGCAAAGCGTAAGGTTAAGGATGAATGATATTGTGTCGGCGTTATTGTCACTTAATCCGAAGCGGATGTAACACCAACCTGAATGGGCATTGATAAATCGGTTGGGGTTAAGTGGAATCCGCTATTATTCAAGAATCGCGCGTAACCATGCTATGTCAGCAGCGTTGATTGAAAGATGGAATCGAGAAAGAATACCTTCTATCTACCAACAACAGGGAGATGATGGTGACTTTGGAAGATGTGTTCCGTATTTTGAGACTCAATGATAGGAAAAAAAAGCAGATCAGCGTTGCCCAAAGACGTGGGCGGCAGCGATAACAAGCGAGATTTGGGTCACCGCACGAGATTTGACATGCGAGGTTTATCATTTACGTATGGTACAATGTATGCAACACACCCGAGGAAACAAGGTTGGCCGTGCTATTAATGATAGCGGTGGGGTATTATGCATTGCCGAGGCGAAGGTGGAAGATTTCCCAAGCATTGATGAGTGTTATTTGGGAAATGATAGAAATGAGCATGACATTCGCATGGGCACCCGCATATCCTCAGCAGAGTTATATAGGGGTTTATGGGCATGCAAGCGAAAACACAGGACGACACTGGATTGTTCGTACTTATTACATTGTTGGGCCTATGAGCATATTGTTTGTGTGCATCCAATAGGCCGACCCATTGAGTCGGGAGAGGCAGGAGTGCAAAGGTTGGGATTCAGACGATGGGTCCAGACAGAACAAGAAGCGAGATCCCAGGCCGTGATAGATGACATCGAGTATTATAGACAGGTATGGGAGATGGTGACGATTGCGGATATTTGTTGGAGGCCGTACGGGAACTATATGGTGACAGAGCACATAGCTAAGGAGTTGAGGGGTGTAGAGTGATTGAGGTGGATCGCAGGGCATAGGCCGGGTGAATACGAGAGGATTCCTCTAGATCGCGTGCGGCGACAATTTGGGTTCGTTCAGGATATTCCTATGACATATAGACCATACATGAGGATTGACGCCGAGGCAGCATTCTCACCTCCCCGGCCTACACCTCCGTAAGGGCCGTAAGAGAAAGATAGCGACCCGATCGTAGGGTTATGGATGCGGGAACGACAGAGGCGTATAGAGTATGGTGGGTAGCAGAGCTGCGAGGTGCACGGAGAGAGATCGTCTGCAGGATTTGGCTCGCCAGCTTCAAACACAGGTGAATGAGACAATGGGATTGTTAGAGGCTTCCTGTTACGAGTGGAGAGACTGGAGGCAAGATTCCTCCACGAGAGGACGTATTCGTATGTTACAGGAGATGTTGGCGGATCAATGGGAGGAACCAATGGCAGTGGCACCTTTGAGGATGGAGAGGCCCACGGAGGGGCATCGATGATCACGATCACCACCTGATTCGGGAGGAGGTGTAAGAGTCTGAGTGAACTTCATAGGAATATAAGAATAAATAAGGATGCCGGCCTGCGAGTCGATGATAGAGAAGATGTATTTGTTTAACATCTAAAATAAAACTAAATATGTATGTTCTTTTGAGTGATGATAAGAATAAGAATGGTTGTGTTTTAAATGTTGTTTTTGTTTGTTTTGAAAAAGGATAAAGATGAACGTTGGCGAATAGAAATACACGAAAAACATTTATATTGACAACACATGATAAGGTATGGTAGGGGATGGTCGAGCTAACCTTGGGAGACTCCATGTCTCCTAAGTGCTGCCTACATAGCCCATTGCACAAAGCAAGGAAGGGCCTCAGACCGATGTAGTTCTCCCTTAAGACCAGGGAGAGGTGAATTCAGGCAATTTAGGTATGGTTAGGCAATTTGTTGGTTGGTAAAAATTTGATGGTGGTAGGGTAATGTTGTTGGCGTTGGTAGGGTAAAGCGAAAGTTAGCATACCCAAGTAGTGGGGAATCGTGTCCTGATTAAGGTCAACACACAATCCTAGAGCCGAGAAAAAGAGGCAAGAGTGTCCCATAGTTGAGGAGAGCTAAACAAACCACATATTAATGTAGGATGAGCTTGAATCCCTAGGTACCTTGCATGGCGAGAAGTCGATAAGTGAAAAGAGTGGTATAATCACAATATATCGAGATATACGCCACGTCCCTTGAGTTTTGTTGCTTTGACAAATGGTGAGGTGAGGTGGTTGATGTGGGCGAGGTGCGAAGAGAACTTATTATAAGATGATTATTCGATAAAAGAGAACCAAACCTAAATAGACAAGTCCATGACGCAAAAGTGTTTTGAAATATTGTTTTTATTTTTATTTTATTTTGATGGATATAGACTGATCGATGCGGGAAGTCTACATGGGATATGTATTTTGTTGTTCTTGAGGTCTTCACGAAGCTGATCAATGCGAGAAGCTTCTGATAAAGGCTGACTGTGTATAGCTGTCCTTCAAGGGAGCAGTCTATTTATAGTAGCAGATGCGGTGTTTATGTATAGCTGTCCTTCGGGGGAGCAGTCTATATATAATAGTAGCAATAGTTTGGCATATAGCTGTCCTTCAAGGGAGCAGTCTATTGTATAATTTAGAGGTCTAGATGTCCGTTGGGCATAAAGCATCTAGTTTTTGTAAGAAGTTTGACTCAAGAAAATCCCATAAGTGTTTTAATTAAGAATGTGTCATTTTGATACTTTGAAGTCATGGACTAGACTAAAAGGGGAAGGCATCTTTTAAGGGGAGGTGATAATCAAACCATGTGAGCTGGATTTTATTCTGAGATGGAAGAAACAAAGTGTATGCGGTGGTAAATGAGCTCAAGGGACGAGCGTAAGGGAGATAAGAAGTGATATAACACTAATTTCAACGGTAGAGAATGGTCGAAGATGCAAGGCATTAAGGGGCTCGGAGCTCAAAGTTTACCATTAAGCTTAAGTTTTAAACAATAAGTGCCTCGATCCATAAGTGTGAGTGATAATGTAAGGCCCAATTCAATTAGGAGCAAATTTTCCACGTTTGCTCTTTTCTAGTTTGGTTACATGTTGATTCTCTTTGAGGACAAGATCACCAACCTTAAAGGTACGCTCATGAAGTCATTTATCATAAGCACGCTTGATGCGTTTTGGTAGATTTGAAGGTGATCAAGAGCCGTAAGACGACGCCGTCAAGAAGCTCTAATTGGGCTAACCGCTCTTGGCGGAAATCATCATTGGTGAGAATATCCCAAGAGATATTACGAGGGAGGGTATTTGTACTTCGAGAGGAAAGATGACCTCTGACTACCATATACCAAAGAAAATGGTGTGGCATTAGTGGAGGTACGAATGCTAGTCACGATAAGCCCAAAGGGCAAAGGGAATGTGATCATGCCAATTTCTTAGGACTCATTGACAACTTTCATGAGGATTTTGGTTAGGATTTATTAGAAGATTCACTGACCGTTGGCTCATGGATAGTAAGGTGATGAAAACTAAGTTTGATACCAAAGTTGTCACAAAGGTCTTAGAATAACTTATTTTTAAAAGATTTAACATTATCCGTTATTAGGCGATGAGGAATACCAAAACAACAAATAATATGATGGTTAATTAATTTGACAATTTTTTCTTTTTTGATTGAAATGAGTGGAATGGCCTCCACCCATTTTGTGTAATATTCGGTTGTTGTGATTATCCAACGGTGACGTTGTGAAGAGGGTGGGTAGATCTCACCAATAAGGTCTAAACCTCATTGTGAGAAAGGCCAAAGATCTCGTGCGACCTGCACCAGTGCAGATGGCTAGGAGTATGTTGAAGGTTGGCATGTTGTTGACACATAACACAACGCTTAACATATTCGTAGAAATGTGATCGTTATTAAGAGTAGGCCAATAATAACCTAGGCGAAGGATTCATTTAGCCACAGGGCAAGGCCACTAAAATGTCCACCACAAATGCCGTCATGGACTTGTTGGATGGTATAGGTGACCTCCGCACCGGTTAGACATCGAAGGAGGATGCCATCAAAGCCACGTTTATAGAGGAGTCCCCCCATGACAACATAACGAGAAACACTTTTAAGAAAAGCACGTTTTCCGTTACTAGTAAGGTCAGGTGGGAGAACAGAGGTTGTAAGGTAGTCGTGAAATTGGTGGTACCAGGTATCCTACGAATTAGCAGACACATTATTTATCATACAAACAACCGGGGCTGAGTAGGATGGGGCAAAAAGTTGTTGGACCAAGACGAATATGTCAGAGTCAGTTGGTGAGGTAGGAATTTGCGAGGCTAAGCAAGCCATAGTATCCGCAAATTTGTTAGTGGAGCGGGGAACGGTCTGGATAGAATAACGAGTAAATGAGGTCAAAAGTGAATCCATGTAATGTTTGTACTTTTGAAGTTCCTCATTCTTACATTGGTAGATGCCCATAACTTGATTGACTACCAATTGAGAGTCGCCAAAAATATTAATAGATTTGACACCTAAGTGTAACGCAACCTGGAGACCCAAAACAAGGGCCTCGTATTCCGCTGTATTATTAGTGCAGGGGAAATCAAGCTGGAATGAAAGAGGCATAGGTTCAGTGTTAAGAGGGATGAGAACAACGCCGGCTCCTCCGCCACGCTGGCATTTGGATCCATCGAAGAAGAGGGTCATTTGATATGACTCTTCCCTGAGTGAAAGAGTGGCGATGAGTTCGTCGGGGAAATTAAAATTGGTGAATTGTTCCCCAGGTAAAGGGGCCTCCGCAAGTTGGTCCGCAATAGTTTGTCCTTTGATTGACTTCTGTTGTACAAACTCAAGGTCGAGATCAGCAAGGAGCATAAGCCATCGGGCGATGCATTGGTTTAGATGTGGTTTGGCATACATATAATGAATGGGGTCTGTGTTGGTGATGACAAAAGTTTTGTGATTCAGGAGGTAATGTCGGAGTTTAGTGGCTACGAATGATAGGGCTAGGCACAATTTTTCTACATGTGTATACCTAGTCTCGTAATCCACGAGAGTACGACTTATATAATAAACGGCTTGTTCTCGACGTGTCGAGTCCCGATGTGTGAGCATGGCTCCTATAGCATGGTCAGTGGCAGAAAGGTAAAGGTAGAAAGGGCGATCATCCTGAGGTGGAATAAGCACGGGTGGCTGCAAGAGATAGGATTTGAGAGCTTCAAAGGCTTGGTGACACTCTTCACTCCATTGAAAGGCAATGTCCTTTTTAAGAAGGTGATGAAAAGGTTGACATCAATCCGAGAGTTGGGAGATGAAACGCCGGATGGATTGAAGTTTACCCTGCAAACTACGCAATTGTTTGAGGTTTTTGGGTGGGGGCATTTCTAGGATAGCTTTTACTTTAGATGGATCGACCTCAATGCCACGCAAAGAGACGATAAAGCCAAGAAGTTTTCCCAAAAGAACACCAAAGACACATTTCTTTGGTTGAAGCCGGACTGAATATTGTAACAGGTGATCGAAAATAATGGTTAAAACATCGAGATGTTCACTGCGATGTTTAGATTTGCCAAGAAGATCATCGACATAATCCTCAAGGATAGTGTGCATAATGTCATGAAAAATGTAAGTCATAGCCCGCTGATAGGTCGCACCAGCATTCTTAAGGCCAAATGGCATGACACGATAACAAAAGGTTCCCCAAGGAGTTATGAAGGTAGTTTTATGTTGATCGGCGGGGCTACCAAAATTTGATTGTATCCCGAAAAGCCATCCATGAGAGAAAGCATTTCATGGCCCGCAGTGAGATCAACAAGTTGATCAATACTTGGGAGGGGGAAGTCATCCTTGGGGCAAGCGAGGTTAAGGTCTCGGAAATCCATGCATATCCGAAGTCCCCCATCATTTTAGTGACAGGTACGATGTTAGAAATCCATTGAGGATAGTCAATAGGCAAGATGAAGGAAACAGAAAGAAGTCGTTGAAGCTCTTCTTTGACCAAGAGGGCAATGCGTGGATGCATTTTCTAAGTTTTATTTGACTGGTTTGGAATCGGGGTTTAGGGTGATGTTATGGACAGCCATGGTCGGATCAATTCCTAGCATGTCGGCGTAGGACCAAGCAAAATCTTGGTTGCGGGCTACTGAGAAAGGTCGTAAAGGCGGCTTGTTCGATATGTTAAGGGATTGTCCGATCTTCACAACGTGAGGATCCTCCTCATGTGGATGTTGATTTCTATAGTCGACTCATTCAACATGGTTTGAGTTTCAGACGGTAAGGCGCGTTGAATATAGGAGTCATCCGCCCCAAGGTAAGTGAGGATGGAGTCGTCATCCTGGCACTCAACAACATTAATCGAAGGTGAATCCTCTTCGATCATGTCTGGATACAGAAGGGGAAGAGAAGATGGGTCCTCATTATCGCGTTGATAAGTGAGAGGACCTATGAAGATAGCATTTATGAAAAAAAAAGTTAGGAGGGATAGATTCAGGGTCTATCGACTTTGTGGGTGATGATGGCAAAGTGGGTGATGATGGTTTGGTAGGGGTGACGTCGTCGTCTTCCAGGATACAACTGACACGAGGTTTCTCCGGTGTAGGTGTTTCAGGAAAATCGAGACCACTGCAATCATTGTGCTTGCGTGTAGTCACGGGAATGAGTGTATGTTGGCCTTGTTCATAAAGACCAAAACCAAAGCCTTTCCAAGCACAAATGAGTCAAGAAGGCGAGGGCAAAACAACGATTTGTCAAGTATGAAAATCGACCGAAGGAACCACACCAAGAGGAGGTTCAGGGGGTAACTGAGGATGCATCAACACCCCATACGTTAGGTTGGTGCGGCAATGGGGTGGTCCTTAAGAGATTACTCTCCCACGCGATGGTCGTAGGTGGAATGTGCATGTAATCGTCCGTACTCCTGCGGGGGTATGGAAAGAGCTAACGTTATATAGCAAGTACTCCCCAGCAGTAAGGCGTTGAAAAACATCTACTAAGGGGTCGGAGATTGGGATGTTATCTGCGGAAAGGAAGTAATATTTGTAATGGCGTTTCATTGGTTGAAGGTGTAGGTGCGTTGGAAGTGGATGGTTGGGTTGGATGAATGGGTGTCTTGACTGGTACAAGCACATCATTAGGGCGATACAACATATTGCAAGTTTTGAAGGGGGGAGGATCAGATTTTACGGTGTAGGACTTCCCCTCGTACTCAAATTTTATGCATCTATGTAAAGTGGAGGGAACGCATCCCATAGCCCGGATCCAAGGGCGGCCTAACAACATATTGTATTGGAACTCTCCCTCAAGGACATAGAAGAGTTCGGGTAAAGTACGTGGTCCTACACGAATGTTAAGGATCACGGTGCCTAAAGTAGAAGTAATAGCATCATTGAATGATCGCAACATGATGGGGTTGGCACACATGCAACTAGAAGGGATATTCATTTGTTGGAAGGCTTTTAAAGAGATGATGTTTAGGCTAGTGCCCCCATCAATCATAACACGATGTACCCAAATATCCCGAACGTACGCTAAGATGAAAAGAGCAGGTCGGATCTTCGCACACCAAAGTCAATAATTTCATCTTCGGAGAAATTGGCAATGAGCCGTCTTTGCGTATGAGACGAAGTGGTTGGGGAGATAGATTGTTTCGTGAGCGAAGCAATGTGATTGGGTGTTAGAATAGAGATAACAGCAAGGTTTCATTAGGTAAAACCTCTATCCTCAAGGATTTCAACGAGAGCTTGTCGATGAGATTTAGAAGTCGAATGAGATTATACAATGTCATTTTACAAAGCGATTGGTGCTTTGTTTGATCATAGTTCGGTGGGCAATGCCATTAGAGACGGATAGGCGGGTCCGCTGAATAACCACTTTAGGTGGTGGTGTAATCGGGATGGTGGATGGAGAAAGAGATTCCGTAGGTGTGTTTTTTTTCGTTTTACCATTGTTTTCTGCCCTCGAGTAGCAACACTAATCATATTGATCTCGTGAATACGAGAGGAGGAAGATGGTAGGGATAGGTCATGGTTTTTTTCGAGAGGTGGGCTGTAATAATGATAGATCTTGGTGAGGCGGGGGACAGTCGTATAGAGAGGGAATTGAAGCTAAAGGTCTCTCTCTTCGTAAGTTATCTTTCTTAACTTTTCTATCCGAGAGAGGTGGTGACAAAGTATGGCTTTCAACGCTTTACATCCCTCTACGTCATGTCCCGGTGTGCGGTGGTAAGCATGATTTTAGACTCATCGTAACCTATAGGTCGAGGTTTAGATGGATCATAAGGTCTAAGTGGGGGTAGGGAAATGGTCGCATTCTCTACCAACATAGCAAGGATTTTGGCGTAAGACCCTTTGAGTGGGTCAAAGTCAGAGGAAAATGAGGCTATTGACTGGGTCGATTCTGGTGATGACGTGGTGGGGTTGGTTCGTATGGGGGGTGGTTTAGCCAAGGAGTTTTGATAATGGGTTTTAACTAAACGTGGCTTCTTTGACGCAGAAGCTAGGTTGGATGATGAGGCCACAGATGATGTGGTATCAGAAAACAACCACGGAGAAATAGGAGTGACAGAAAACAAATCTTTTGATGATGGAATTTGTTTAGGGTTGATAGGTGGACAGGATACTGGGGTGTACGGTGTTTTATACCCTTGGATTTCTGTATGGGTACAGAAGGCGTAGGTCACTTAAAAGAAAACGCAGGAGGTATGATATATTGATGTAAGGTAGAGGGATGGGGTCCCAATATGGAAGGTAGGTGTGACGACGAGGGTTTTAGTTGTGTTAACGGCATAGATTGAGGAGATTAAGTCTGCGTCTCCTAATGGGATGGATGGCTTTATTTTTAGATAAATCTGCCGCTTAGGTGGATGTGTTAGACTAGGTATGGGTGAGGTCCCAAGCATAGGGAAGATTTGGTTAGGTTAATAGAAGTGGATGAGGTATTTAGTAGAGATGAGGGGGGTGAAGATGAGGACATAGGCATTTTAAGCTTCTGTAAACACTTCGGGTATATGGTAGAGGCATCAGGATCGGTCATTTGCATTTGAGTAGAATATGGCGTACTCAAACGTTCCCATAGGACCGTCTATCTTCCGGGGAATGGCAAGGTCCTCACGTGTGAATAGGAACTTTTGTATGGAAGAAAGGTGGGTTGTGATTCCGGTCCTTTGTGGGTGTGATACTGAGGGGGGTAGGTGAGGCACCGTATCGATAGGCGTTAAGAGGTCAACCGGTTCTTTGAAAAGATTTAGGTGATGGATAATTTTAGCGGTGAATATTCGTAATATGGCAAAAATTTCATTTTAGGAAAATTTGAAAAGGTGAATTATTCGGAGTGGGTCGGTGTCCTGTTCGCCTAAAATATAAAGTATATTTTTTTGGGGGGTCGGCTTCGCCTTCATTTGAAAACATCTCCTATAAAAACCTATGTGATTCACCGGGTAGTATACCTCAAGTAGCTTACCAAATTACCAATACTGTGAAATTTGAACTCGCATACCCTTGAGCACCAGAGATTCATATTACTGTTATCCTGTGATTGTTGACGCGCGACAAATGCAGTGTTGACGCGCGACAAGGGCAATATTGACGCGCGACAAGAGCTGTATTGACGCACGACAAGAGCTGTACTGACGCGCGACAAGAGCTGTATTGACGCGCGACAAGAGCTATACTGACGCGCGACTTGGGCTAAGAAGTGACGCGCGACAGAGGAAGGCTTGACGCGCGACAGAGGAAGTGTTGACGCGTGACTTGGGAAGTGTTGACGCGACATCAGATAGTTCACGCGCGACAAGACCTCAGAGACTGGACAGAGTCGCTTCTTGGTTCTTTTGCTGACGCAACGACTCTTTTCAGAATAATGGAAGGTGCCAGCTCAAAGAATACGAATAACCTAAAAGTAAGTAAGAAATCTCAGAAATCACTCTTCAAGTATTTTGGAAACCCTGCGGATACAGATAATGTAAATACCAATCATATAGATGCCACCAAAAAGAATCAGAATACTGACTGTGTGGAAGGCATTATTGAGGTGGACATGCATTCTGCACAGTATCACAGTCAAACAAATGAAACCTACGATAATATGCCAGATCTTGAAGATATTGTTCCTGTTGGGGTGCAACCAGAAGTGCAGCTAGATATCACAGATACAAACACTCAGCAAAATGGAAGACAGAAATCAATATCAAACTCTGGTCCAAGAAAGAGGAAACCAGGTGATTGCGATATTGCTCAAAATTCTACTCAAAAAGTAAAGCATGAAAACAAACAAGAATATGTGGACCATTCGCGGGACATACAAGTTTGATTGGGCAGCTAAATTTCCATTTATCAACCTGTACAATCATCTAATTTCAAGAAATCCCATGTGAATGTACATGTACAATATGTACGTGGAAATTGGGAAAGCAACAAAAATGCAATCAAGTCGACACAATAGAAAAACATTGTGGAAAACAATATTTAATCAGAATAGGCGGATGGCTTAAAATCAAAACACATAGGTGGAAAATGAAAAGGAGTGCATGCATGTCAGATACGCAGCGGAATATGAGGCAGAGCAGAAAAAACACAGACATCTGTTGGAAAAGGGAGGAACAATCACATCGCATATTGGTAAGATGAAAGAAACAAATCTACATGCAAAATTCATACAATTCTCTACTCTTTTCAAATACTTAAAAAGGAAGGGCGATGTCAGATTTCCTTGATTTCAAAGTTTTGTATCAATTTAACGGAATGCTGAATGTACCTCAGTCTCATTGGTCTGAGAGTAGTGGATGGGAAATGGCAAAATGCCTCTCGATGATAGAGAAGGAAGATTTGAAAGAGAATGTAAAAAAAGCAAACTTTATCTCTCTTTCAATTGATGAAGTGACAGCAGTTGACAACACCGCATGGGTATGTATCCACATATATACTTTAGAAAATCATATAAGGACTCCTCATCTGTTGGGTGTTATGAAAATGGTTGAAAACTGCAATGCTGAAAACCTATATAAAATAGTTGTTTCTCATTTGAAAGATGTCATTGTATGACTGATTATGAAATTGCTACGAAGTTGGTATGCGCTTGGAGCAGATGGTGCATCTATCACGCAGTGGTCACCGAACAGGTGTGTGTTAGATTACAAACAACAAGTGGCCCCATATATGCTACCAATTCACTGTATGGCTCATGAATGAATTTAGCGTATAAAATGGTAAGCAACCACGAAAATGTTGCTAAATTAGAAGACCTCATAAGAGAACTTCATGCCTATATGTCAAGCAGCCCAAAGCATTTTCTCGAGTTCCAAAATTTGCAATTGGAATTACAGACGGCAAAAACTTCAAGGATGTGGAGACTAGATGGATCTCTTTGTATGAACCAAAGATGCAGAGTTCGTGAGGAGTATCCTTCATTGGTTGGTTTCATGCACAAATACCATCATGAAGTTGATAGGCAAGGGACCGTTGTTCCGCTTAACCGATTTGGAGACTTTGCTTACATTGGTTGGTATTCTTCCAATGTTAAAGGAGATCAATACACTGATGAAGCATGCACAGGGCAGATTGATCTATATTGTGGATTTTATACGGATGAGGAAAATGGTATGTCAAAGTCTTGATATATTGTATTGTTCCCAGGATAGTTTTGATGCACCTGTTTTTGAAAATTGGAGAGATTTATTAGATCTTAAAAATCCTAACACCTTTTTGAGATTTAATATCCACGATCACCTATGCATCTCTGTTAATGGGAGGGAAATACCAATGCACATTTTGCAAAGACGTCAAGATATTACAGGATCGGAACGAGAAGATGTTCCTGTGACACGTAATTTGTTTGAGTCTGTGATAGTTGATACAAGAATAAAGCTTAAAAAAATTTCAGAAACCTTGTCATCAGAAATTAGGGAACGTTTCTGTAAAGATAAAATTCTGGAAGCCATGGGTGTGATGAATCCGAATTTTTGGAATACAGAAGGTGGCCGTGCAGACTTTGTCAGTAAGCATTTCCATAAATCAATGGGTACAATAATGGAACAATTTACAAAGACGTCAGAGCTCAAGGGTACGGAAATCAAAGGTATACTGAATGCCGATTTATTAAAGTTTCAGTCAACCAATTTTGCAACAACAATGAGGAACCAATATAAGAATTTAGATCAGCCTTCTGAAAGTGGTGCTATTACAAGGCTGTGGAGAGGAATCTATCAAAGTTCTATCTTACAAGAAGATATCAGTGAGTATTTCAGACTATATGAATTATGCCAGACAATGATTTTGGGGTCTGTGGAGGATGAAAGAGTTTTCAGTGCATTGTCATTTATAAAATCAAAACTGAGAAACAGGTTGGATAAAAATCTGGAAAGTTGCATGAGGTGTTACGTTTCACGATACTCCCTCGAAACCTTTCCGTTTGACAGAGCAATTGCGCACTGGAATTCCCTTTGCGAAAGAAGAGGTGTAAATAATACAGCTACAAGTACAAATATTCCCAACCTTGAGAGTGTAATTGGCTCTTCGTCACATTCTACGTAAGACAACATCGACTTTGATGAAGTTTATTGATAATGGATTGTTTCAACTTTAAGTAGGTATCTTCTTTATCTATCTTTTATCTTTATCATTAAAGATGTTACAGGTCTATATACTAAAAATGTCAGGCAATTCACCCATCTATCTACTAATCCATTTCTCGTGTTGGATTTTTTTAAAACACAGATCTAGCTCATTACTAAATATGGCGTGATGATTTCAACTTTAAGTTAGGTATCTTTTTCCCCTTAATCTTATTGTTTGTTACTATTCATTTTTTGACAGAGCAATTGCTCACTGGAATTCCTTTTGCAAAAAAGAGATGTAAATAATACAGCTACAAGTACAAATATTCCCAACCTTGAGAGTGTAATTGGCTCTTCGTCACATTCTACAGAAGACAACATCGACTTTGATGAAGCTATTGATAATGGATTGTTTCAACTTTAAGTAGGTATCTTCTTTATCTATCTTTTATCTTTATCATTAAAGATGTTACAGGTCTATATACTAAAAATGTCAGGCAATTCACCCATCTATCTACTAATCCATTTCTCGTGTTGGATTTTTTTAAAACAAAGATCTATATCATTACAAAAGCAAAGTGATGATTTCAACTTTAAGCAGGTATCTTTTTCCCCTTAATCTTATTGTTTGTTACTGCTCATTTTTTCAGCTCTGGTTATAATTAAAGATGTTACAGGTGTATGTATTTACATTTAGTTAAATACAAAATTTTTATTTTTTGAAAACGTGGGTTGACATCCGTCCGAGGAAGCTGTTACTTCTCGGGACTGACAATGTCAGGCAACTCACCCATCTATCTACTAATCAATTTTTTGTGTTGAATTTTTTAAGACAAAGATCTAGCACATTACCGGTGATGATTTCAATTTTAAATAGGTATCTTCTTCAACATAATCTTATTGTTTGTTACCTTACATTTTTTCAGCTCTTGTTATCATTAAAGACATTACAAGTCTAATTCTTTATATTTACTTTTATTTAAAGATATTGTTGGTCTATATATTTAAAGATGTTGCTGGCACTTCTCAGGACTGACAATGTCAAGCAACTCACCCCTCCATCTACAATGTCATGTGAAACAAAGATCTAGCACGTTACCCTTGATGATTTCACAGCAATCTAATACGCAAGAGGTAAGCTAAACCCTAGCATATTTGCAATTATGTTTAATTTCTTACCAGTGATGATTCTTTCTTGATTTCTTAGAATTATATTAATTTATTTTTAATATATTTTATCTTCCTGTAGACCAAGGATTTTTTTTCTATTTACTATCTCTTTATTCTCCATTTGTTGGTGAGTGGTAGCTTCCCAAAAATAGATATTCCCGCCACTGATAGATAAAGATAACTAAAATAACAAAAATTAAATTGGAAAGTGATGTCGAAACATGTCACAATACTACCAAATTCAATATTCACATTTCCCGATTCAAACCACAAGAGCCTGGCTGAGTCACCCTCCGTTAATATTAAAGTACATTGATCAGAATTCTTCCCTCCTGCTTGATTTGCATCAAGTTTGGGAACATCAATTAATTTCCCCTTCTTGGTTCCATCAGTTTTCTTAAGATCTTTTTTTTGTTTAAACTTTTCCACTGCACTCATCAAGTCAAACAAAGTTACAAAGCTCATCTTAGATAACCTGACCATACACCATGAATCTTCTTGTACTGGAAGAGACTGTTTCCAATTACCTTACACATATCACATCATCTTTCACACTTTCATTAACTCACAACCTTTATAGGCAATAACCTTATGATGCAAAGATAGATGAGCATTTGAATCAACGCATTCCTGGAGCCACTGTCAAACCTTGCATTGACCTCTAAGAATCCTTTAAGAAACAATGTGTTATACTCTTCCTTACTATGCACAAATCTTATGACAAGGTAACATCAATATGAGATTTCTCAACTTTATAACATTTGTAGATACTCATTTTTCCCTACTTTGAGCATGAATCAGAAGTATAACCTCTATTACACAATACATCTTCTTGTGGTAGCAATACATTCTTGTCTCAACACCATGATAGACCACATGACATATAGAAACAATGTGTTATACTCTTCCTTACTATGCACAAATCTTATGACAAGGTAACATCAATATGAGATTTCTCAACTTTATAACATTTGTAGATACTCATTTTTCCCAACTTTGAGCATGAATCAGAAGTATAACCTCTATTACACAATACATCTTCATGTAGTAGCAATACATTCTTGTCTCAACACCATGATAGACCACATAATGACATATAGAAACAATGTGTTATACTCTTCCTTACTATGCACAAATCTTATGACAAGGTAACATCAATAGTACAAACACAGATTCTTAACCTATCTACCTTTTACCAACTATAGACCTTAAGTCTACTTTCATACAGTATAACCCCACAGATACAATTAAAGTCCCACGACATAATTTTCAAGATAATTAAAGTCCCACAAGATATTTAGGCACTAAATTTTACATTATACACATTAAATCGATCATAGTCTTTCATCATCATCTATCACTGATTATCAATTGTCATCATTCATCATCTACGTCCACATACTATTCATGACAATGCAAGTAAACAAGAAACATACATATAATTCATGATAATCACCATCTAATCACCATATAATTAAATTGAAATAGCATAGTACAAACTCAATAGTTGAAGTTTTCAAATTCAATATTAAAAGTTTAGTCAATAATAAAAGTTTCTAATTTTGAAAACCCTCTTTTTCTTTAGAAAATTCTGCTCTTCCCTCTTCCCCAACAAACTTCTTCCACTGGGCTGCACCTCTTTCCCCAACACCGAAATAACCCCGAACTTATAAGATCTTCTCGCAAAGACTGCCCGATTTTTATAATTCTTTCTTCTTGATTTTGTTGCATCTCCATGCGACAAAGAAATTTGGATCAGCAACTGCTTTGGCTTTGAACAAGATGTCAGGGTCGAGACCATGCTCTTTAATTATCCGCTTTAGTGTATTGTTTTGTTTGTTAACCAAAACAATATTTTGCTTCAAATTTTTTGTCATGGATAAGTTGTTTTTTTGTCAGTTTCAAGTGAACTTGCAAAACCTTCGCCTGACTCTTCAAATTTTCATATTTCAACTGCACAAAAAGAGTAACGTCAATTCAAAATATTAATGTAAATTCAAAATTTCAAATTAACAAAAATGATTGTTAGAATGTAATAGTACTTACAACCGCTCTATCTCTTTCGGCATTTGCGATTGATACCAAATCCTTGTCCTTTGACCATTTGTTAAAATATGCCTGGGCCTCGGCACTAATATTTTCCAATTTGTTTAGTGCCTTATCTAAAATGCCATCTTTATAGTCGTTATTAAACGTGACATTCCCACATCTTACTTGGGTAAGTAAGGAATCCATCTTCGCAGGTTGATTCTGGACTGCAGCGTATAAACTATCCCGTTGCCAATAATTTTCATAACGACTAATAATCTCATTGATAAGAATTTTAGCCCTTTTCTCCCATTCTATCAGCTGTTGGATTTGAGGAATAATAAACTCACTGACATGGGATTGACAATCATTACCAATTAAGTTCTCCAAAGGAAAAGGTGGAAACTCTTCACTATCTGAATCTGATGCAGACGATCTTGCTGGAGAAGTGTGGGGGCTTTCACCATGACCAAGATCAACTGCTCCTTGTTTCTGTCTTTGGGTGGGCTGATCCTGTTTTTGAAAAAATAAATCAAGATTTAGATAAATAAATTTGAAGACTGAAGATTTAGATTTAGATAAATCAGAATGTAATTAAAAATTGTAAAGCATATTAAAATTGAAATTAAGATCAAGTATACCGCTGCCCTTGAATCATCTCGCTGGTATCGAAAAAACCAGTTGGGTCATGCTATCAATGCCCAAATAATCTTCATCTAAATTTATATTGTTCAAAACAGATATGCCACAGATCGGGCAAGCCACCAAGTGAGAGAGTTGGAATTCAAACGAGGAGTCAAGGTTTAGTGTCCCACTAGGGGCCGGAGCAAAAGGCATGCGTTTACCAATGGTCTTTTTCACTGTTCCTCTGGTTGGCATTTTAAAAATTAATGGTTGAGTGGGTGTCGGTGCCATGGCTTGATCATGACTGACATGTGCTGAAAAGTACAAGAAAAAATGAAAAATATTAAAACAATTCATAAAGTCAAAACTACGAAATTAAACGCTCTATAGAAAAGTTGTACCTTATTGCCGAGGGGTTGTTTTTTTCGGCTACGGGTGGCCTCAGAGGAGTTGTACTGGGCTGCTCGTAAGATATCAATGCATGCGACTGTACGGAGTGAGTTGGGGAAGAAGGTTCCATAGTCCCTGCTATTCATCAATATTAAATGTTGTCAATTCATTTTGCTAAAATTTAAATTGAAAAATAAATCTGCAACTTTGGAATTTGTAATTAATATACGAGAATGTATTACTTCTCTGGCGTTTAACGAGTTCAAACTGTTGAGGGTCTGGAGAGGAGTGAGCTTCCATTTCAGATTGGGAGTCCCCCGAAGCCTCCGCGTGTAGTTGGCCTCTTCCTCTCGACATCTTTTTTTTTTGGGAATCGCTTCAAGATATCTTCTCTGCAAAACATTAAAATTTAAGTTTTAATAACTGTGCACTGTAATGAAGAAAATTGTAATACAATTACAAACTAAATAGTTTATACCTGTTGTTCTGCAAATGGAATTGAGAATTTCATCAAAGCCTCATCAGAGCAAGTAGGAATTTCTTTAGCTTTTAAATTTAAAAGTGCCTCATAGTAGAAGCCGAGGAGATAGTTTGTTGAGTAAATGAAAGGTTTTTCTGAGATTTTCGAATTTGATATGTCAGCTCTTATTTTTTTGGATAGAAATGTGCACCAATCGAATTTTTGTTTTGAGATAGTGGCACAAATGTATGCAATGGCCCAATTTGGTATATCTGTTTGGCGACCCTGCATAACAATTCTGGCTTGAAAAAATGCAATAAGTGCAGCAAGAAAGTGGTGTGCAATTGATTGTGTATCTACACCACGCCTGGATTTATTAACATGGGCTGCAAATGCGAAACAGTGAAAATTACTATCAATTTATAACAGCAAATTGTATCAGAATAAAAAACAGAATAAAATTTTTGAATTAAAACGAATTATACTTACAATCAACATGGAAACCGTACTTTGATTCGAGAAATTTCTTGTTTTCTTCCACGAGTGTTGCCTTGGTTGTAACAGTTGGTAAATTTCTGATAGGAAGGCCCGTAAACCGATGTATGTCATTCGGTTCAATAGTGAATTGGAACATTTGGCCATCGCTCAGAGTCACATAAAATATACCGTCCTCTGAATTGTAGCATGATAGAAGGTAATTCAAAATATCCGGATCTGTTTCGAAATGGGGCATATTAACGAGCCCTGTAAATCCACACTCTTCTATTATAGCTTGATATTCTGGAGACATCCTTAAAGCCGTATGGATGTGAGGGCATAAGGGATTCCTGTAGGTTATCTTGGAAATCGATTGACTTGGATTCTCTTCATTTTCTTGCTGAACTTGCAATTGGGAAGCATGTGAAGTCGACATTATAGCTGTAAATGCGTCTTTCTCAAAGATTTAGACCTGCAAAAATTCAAGAACGGGAAAACGTAAACGAGAAAATGAGCGGCATAAGGGTATTTATAACCTAAAAATGGGCGTCACTGTCCCCTATTGACGTGCGTCATTTGCTTCTAATGACGCGCCAATAGTGAAGCAAAGTGTCGCAAGGCCAATAGAAGGCTCTGCGCGCGCCATTTGTTTTATAGTGTCGCGCGTCATTTGATAGTGTTACGCATTTGATTACAGTTGTAATCGCGCCAAAAAAAAGTGTCGCGTCATTTGTTTACAGTTTCACGCGTCAATAGAGGTCAATGTCGCGCGTCAATTGAGGACAATGTCGCTCGTCAATAGAGGACAATGTCGCGCGTCATTTGTTTGCAGTGTCGCGCGTCAATAGAGGACAATGTCGCGCGTCAATTGAGGACAATGTCGCGCGTCAATAGAGGACAATGTCGCGCGTCAATAGAGGACAATGTCGCGCGTCAATAGCGGACAATGTCGCGCGTCATTTTGTGACTGTGTCGCGCGTCAATAGATAACAGTGTCACGCGTCGATAGATTCAACTGACGCGCGTCATTACGATCTAGTGTCGCTCCAGTGTCGCACGTCATCAGGAGCTATTGTCGCACCAGTGACGTGCGTCATTACGGATTACTGTTGTCGCACGTCACTGATTTAGCCTTGAAAAACCAGGTGAAAATTTTGTTTTTGAATACTGTCAAATTCACCTTTCGCCGAAACTGGTTACGGGGATATTCGCCAGGTATTTTCCACCTTCAATTTTATAGGGGTGTCTTAAAATGAATGCTTGAGATTTGACCATCACCGCGTGGACAGCCCCTTTTGATTTCGAAGCAGTCGATGGGTGAGGATTGGTAGTGTTAGGTTTGTTGGTGGAATCTTGGGTTCGAAAAGTGGGGTTTTTGTTGCGCAACCACAATTTCTCTTCCTCTAAGGCTCGAATCTCTAGTTTTCGAGCCATAGTAAAGGCCTCGTCAAATGTACGGAAAGTTTGAATTTGGAGGGTAGGAGAGATGTGCTTAGCGTGCAGGCCCGCATAAACAGTTCGATAAGTTCGGTCTGAGGCAAGGCATACGTAAGTTGGTTGATAAGGCCCCACCATCGTCCAACGAAATCTGCGATAGATTCATCTTCAAATTGTCGGATGGCATAGAGGTCGGTGATAGATACTTTCTTGGCAATGTTAATGGAGAAATGATCCAAGAAAGATTGGGCTAGCTAGTTAAAAGAGAAGATTGAGTGTGGAGTTAAAGACCATGTACCACTCAAGGCGGGTCCTGATAAGGACATGGGAAAGGTGCGGAGTAGTAAAGCGTCGTCATGAGCAATCAGATAGCAGGCATGTCTAAATGATCGCAAGTGTTGTTGAGGGTCCTCCTTACTGTTAAAACGGGTAAACTTTGGTAATTCCCATTGAGGAGGATATGAATGAAGGGGGACTGAAGGGTGGATGGGCTCCCACAAACTTGCTCGTATGTCAAGGTGCTACGACTTCCTGAAACAGAAGCCTCCAGATTTTGCATTTTGTCCATCATTTGTTTAATTAAATCAGTAGTTGGATGAGATGATGGTGTGGTTGTGGTAAATGGAGGCAAGTTGGGCCAAGGGCCACCGCTAGACAATGGTGGGGTTAAATGTTGATAAGGTATGGAGGACGAATGTGTTGAGGCAACCGAATAAGGATGTCCTATATAAGCTGTTGAGGTTACCGGATATGTGTGTGGAAATGAAAAGGTGGGCGGAGCTTGAGAAGGAAAGCTCGTGTGGATAGGTGGCAGAGAGCAAGTCATGAACGGAACAGTCTGCAAGAGAGACGAGGTGGGAGCAGTTGGCGGTAATGACATGTTGGGCCCAAGATTAACCAAAGGAAAGCCAATCTGTGCCGTATGGACCCCTGAAGCTGCTGAGGTAGGCGACGGGACTAAGGATGCGGAAGGCAAAATGGAGTTATCAGGCGGAGAAGGGGCTAAATGAGCAGCTATACCGATAGGCATGCCAACAAGGAGTTGTCGGGTGTGTACGGTCAAGGGCATGAGACAAATAGTATTGACAACGCTAGGATTAGCATCCAGAAATTTGGCAAATTCCTTATCTCCTACGGGAATTTTGGGGATCTCACCGGTGTCCGTAGGGTTCCCTATAGAATGTGAAGGGGTGATTCGGTGCAAAGGCATAGAGCAAGCATGTGAAACCATGGCGGTGCTTGCTTTGAGTGATAACAACCATGGACAGGGAGTACATGTAGGGTTTCAATCTATCGAGAACAGAACGGACTCGTAATAGTGAAATTGGTAGGTTCTTTGGTTTGTCGAGAATCAGAAAAGACAAGAATCGATATCGGCTCGATAACCGATGTCGGTTAGACTATAGCCGACGTCGGTCAGTTAACCGATGTCGGTGTAAGAAGACTGGTATAAGAAAATATAAGAAGCTGCTGATTTGATTGTTAACAATGCTCAGTACATTTATCAAATTGTTCTAAGGTGATCACAGAAGATAGTGTATAACAGAGAAAACAGAACTGAAAACAAGCAAGATGCACACGCAAATCCAGAGACTAACCCTAGGGTTAATTTTAATTATTGTGGGCTTATGCCTTTATACGCGGAATGCTGTCAATCCTAAACAAAAGACTTAGGGGAAATGTCAAGTTTGTTTTGGCTTATAAGGCTACCTCAATCGGGCGGAGGAATACCGCGGAAAAGGGGGGATGTTTTGAGCTGTTGTGTTAATTATGAAGTGATTCGGTATGTGTTGTGCAGTGAAAGTAAGATTAATTTCCTGTCAATACCGTGGAAATCACCCCCACGTGTACGACCTGTTACTTAGTCTATGTTCACTAGAATTGAAAACAAAGCAAGCAAGAATGTAATGCACGTGTTTTAAAACCCAAATCGAAAATGATATTCGATGAAGCAAATAAGATGACTTTCACTAATGCGAAACTAGGAAAGCAAGACAAATTCTTTACTAAATATAACAAAAACAGCAACAGCAAGTATGCTTCCTAAAACGAAAGCAAGCAAGAGAAACAGAAACCCGAAATGGGTCCCACTAGGCGTGCCAAAATGTTTCGGATGGAATGGTGTCTGCTTTCTGAGAATAGACTTGCTTCTATCCTATCATTCCTTTGAGAAACATATAAGGGTTAGGGCTAGGAGGAATACCTATGAATGTTGAGATGGTGTGCGCGTCTTGTGAGAGAGAGATCGATCAACCGCGAAGAACCCTTTTTGTCTTGGAAGGACTACTGCAAGTAAGAATACAGACCACCAGATTTTAATTAGACAATAAATGAGGAGCTGCCTTAGGCCCAGGGAAATATAAAACTTCCTTTCGAAGGTGGTCAGTTCCCCTTTTAATACGAATTAACACAAATGATAACAAAGAAAGCTATTGCAAAATCACGATTTAGGTATCTCGTTACAAAGCAATAGAAGCTAAATTATCAATAATAAAGCGTCACGTTGTTTGTTCGGTTACTGGTCGTTGATACGTTCAGGTTGAGTTATAGGGATAAACTAGACTGGATCTGAGGTTGTTAGGTGGCAAATAGGCGAGAAAAAGGTTTCGGGGTATAAGTCACAGTGACCGACGCCACTGGGTAACCGACCGTGGTTAGAGAACCACTGCCGGTAGGGGATAAACGATACCGGTAGGGTCAGCAATCTAAGTGCTTCTAGATAGAGGTTGGTTGCAAGGTGAGTGTGGGGTTATTAAGATTGGGGGATGGCGAGGGAATGATGGGAGGATAGGGAAGACTCGAGTGTGGTAAAATGGCCTTCGGGCAATATCGAATGTATGGGTGAAGGTTAAGTACGGTATGTTGATAGTAGATCCGGGAATAAACTTATGGTTACTATTAATCAACAAAGCTCAAGAAAATGGTGCTTAAAAACATATAAAACACTACTTACTCGTCCCGATGCGATGCGGGTTCGTGGATCTGTGATGATGAAGACGGGACCCAAGTTGGATGATCGACAATCCAAGATGAGTTATCTCCTCTTCGATGCTCGAATGAGTGTTTCTTGGGCTCTGGTTATTCGATTGCATCTTGGGCTTGATGTCCTTCTCTCGCAAACTCTTCGGTTTCTTCACTTGTCTCTCGCTTTCGCCCAAAAAATATGGATCCTTTTAATGATTTCTCCTTCTTTTGATCAAATGAAAAATCCGATCCCTTGTTTTTGGTTGGAAGTGGTCATTTACAAGGAACCGATGGTGGTTACGCAACCGACGGCGGTCGAATATGAACCAAAAGATCGGTCAGTCAAAGTGGGCTATTTTGGTAAAATAGCCAGCTTTCCCTCCTTTTCTCCCGAGGGATTAGTTGCGGGCTTGGTCAAGTCATTATGAAGTTGGTTTTAGGTGCGGATGAGGAGTAATTAGTCATAGGTGTGAAATGTGGACCAAGTTATAGGTCTTAATTAGGTTAGTTTAGGGTTAAGACTAGGTCATGATGAGGTGGCAAAATGAGGTGGCAGGTATGGCGATGTGGATTTATTAATTATAAGATAATTAATAAATAATTGTGTAAGGTTTAGGTGGTGAGGTCAGGTTGCGAAATGAGATGCGGGCCACAAGGGGTCGTAAGACACAAATTTGGTGTCTACAATTGGAGGATGTAGGGTGAAGCTTACCTATAATATCGAGTCCCCACTTTGAGAAAGGCCAAGGTGTTGTGATAGGCTGTAATGATTATGTTGGCGCATGTATCAAATTTTTGTACTTTTGACATTACAAAAATTTCTTTACATATTTATAGCAATCATTCTCCATGGTAGGTCAATAGTAGCCTACTCTTAGTATCTTCTTTGCTAAGATGATCATGTTCATATGGGCCCCACAGATGCCTTCATGCACCTCCTTAACCGCTAGGATGGATTCTTCCGAATTTGAGATAGTGTAAAGATTCCCGTCATAGCCTTGACAGGTTGAGAGTGCCACCAAGTAAGGTATAGTGGGCTATATGTTGGATAAGGTTTCTTTTATTAGCACGAGAAATGTTGGTGGGAAAGGTTCCATTGTGAAGGTAGTTAAATATTGTCACCATACCAAGGGGAAAAGGGACCAAAAACTTCACATACCAAACAGGACTCTGGCATGTCATACGTTGGTGTTCATAGATGCTCAATGAAGAATGGCATATCGTTGTTCCTAGGTGGGATGCACAACATAGACCCCATTATGGCCATAACATCCACAACATTTTTTTCCCCTTGGGATCTATTCAAATGTAATATGCTCAAATAAATCCTTCAAAGAATCAACCATTCTCTTGTAAGGAAGAATTTTCTCATCTTTAAATTTATATTCATTTATTACCTATTTAATAATCAGCATAGAATCACCGATCACATTCACTTGTCTAATGTCCCACTTAATAGCTAGCTTCATCCCTGCAATAAGGGATTCATATTTTGCTATATTTTTGTGCATGGGAACCCGATTCGAATGCCTGAGGGATCAAGTCTCCTAAAGGAGTGATCAACACAACTCCGACACCTGAACCATGAAAGGTAAAGGAGCCATCAAAGTATAGTTGTCATATAACATATTCCTCAAGGTATAATGTAGATGCATCTAGAAGTTCTAGACTCAAAGGTTCCATACCTGGAAAAGGGGCTTTAGCTAGTTGATCTGCCAAAACCTGCCCTTTTACTGATTTTTAGTGAACATATTCAATGTCAAACTCATTGAGTAAGATGATCCAATTGGCCATCTTTCCTGTGAGTGTGGGCTTTGACAAAAAGTACTTTAATGGATCAAATTTTGAGATAAGATTGACCTTATTATTTAGCAGATAATGAAAAAAATTCTGAAAGGCAAAAACTACAACCAAGAAAGCCTTTTCTATCTGTGGATAGTTGAGATCATAAGAAATCAACATACGGCTTAGCTAATACACATATTTTTCTTTCTCGATCCTTATCATATTAGACTAACAAGTGCCCTAATTACAAAGTACATGGAAAAAATGTAGAGTAACAATGGTTCACCTACCGTTAGGCAGCATTAGAACAAGGGGTTTAGAAAAATATTCTTTGAGAAAATCAAATGTTTGATGTTGTTCTAGTCCCCCTTGAAAACTATCTTTCTTGAGAAGATGCGTAAATGTGTGACACTTATCTGTAAGCTGAGAGATGAATCTTCTAATTGCTTGGATCTTTCCTTGCAAGCTTCACAGTTGTCTGATATTCATTGGAGGAGGCATTTCTGTTATTGCAGTAAACTTTGCAGGATCTACTTCAATTCCTCTCCGTGACATAATGAACCCTAATAGTTTTCCAGATAGTATCTCAAAGACACACTTCTTCAAGTTGATTCATACCCTGTAGTCCCTAAGACACTTAAAGATGTGTTGCAAGATCTCTCGATTATATTCTCGAGTCCTTTATTTTGCCAATATGTCATCCATATAATATTCCATGATGTCATTGATCATGTCATGAAATATAACAGTCATTTCCCATTGATAGGTTGCACCTACATTCTTGAGGCCAAAGGGCATGACTTGGTAACAGAATGTCCCCATGGGGTAGTAAAATTTGTCTTATGTTGGTCCTCCTTAGTAATTTTTATCTGGTTATATCCTGAAAATCCATCCATGAGTGATAGCATCTCGTAACCAGTTGTTGAATTGACAATCATGTCGATGTTAGGAAGAGGGAATTCATCCTTAGGACAAGCTTTATTAATGTCTCTAAAATCAAGTACAAACTCTAATACCAACATGTTTCTTCTATATTGGGACTACATTGGAAATCCACTTTGAATAGTCAATAGGCCTGATGAATCCTACTTCCAATAATCTTTCTAACTCTTCTTTGACCAATAAGGTGACATGAGGATGCATCTTTCAGAGATTTTATTTTATGGGTTTTACGTCTTTATGCACAACTAGGTTATGCACCACTAATGTCAGATCTATCCTAGCATGTCTATGTAGGACCAAGCAAAGATATCTATAAATTCTCTCAAAAGCAACACAAAATTTTTTTCTTGAGCTAAGAGTGAAGCTCCCAACTTGACTATTTTAGGAAATTCCTCCATACCAATATTGACATCTATTGTCTCCTCCACCAGTAACTTGGACTCATCCTCCATGCATGTAGGATCGGGGGGAGATTAAGATCTTCTTCTACTAAAGGCAGGCTTAAAAATATTTTCACCTTCAGGCTAGTCAACTATTTTGTCCATTGATTTTTCTTTTTGTTTGTCTCGCAAGCACCTCAAAGAGGTTTTCACTATAGGACTTGGACTTGTTCTTTTTGCAAGTCATTTCGTGAACTTTTTCCTTGCTTATTATTTTTTTTTTTACTTAGATGACCGCATAACTCAGCCTCCTCCCGAAATACGTGTAATAAGAAAACAAAGGTATAAACCAAGTGGTGATGAAAAATACTTGGCATAACTTTGGTAGAGTTTCTCCTTGTCTTAGAACAAGCGAAAAACTAGGACAAAGTTACACGTCGTAAGTCTCGTGATGAAATAACATGCGGTTTCAACTTTAATGGACTCTCCCCTTGTTCAAATAACAAGGTTTTGACTCCAAAAAATTTGTCACATTGTGAGAGATCTTTGAAACACATTGTCTAAAGTCAAATTGGCCCCAACCCACAAGCTTTCTATTGGTTCACTCTCTTGGTGTCACAAACTATCTCTACGAGCTTGGTTTTCCAAGAAAGTCACACTAACTAAATCTTGGAGTATCTCGGATTTACTTTACCCCTTTCAATACAATGAGAAATAAATTGCATTCAATTGTATCTCACTGGGGTCACGTGAAGATAATTTTAACTCTAATCTCTCCAAGGTGTACTAATAAATTGGGTAGTGGAACACTTTCTGTTTCATCCACAAGTTTCCCTCTTACGTGGACTATTTTGGGGTTCTTGTGAGCACCCTCACAATTATTACGACTTATGAAAGCACTTCTCCCAATTTAAAGAGACAATTCGTAGCTCTTAATCGAAACCCGCAATATAGTGTGTTGAATAATGTGGTGTGTTTTTTTATCTTTTGGATTAAGAAATTTGGTTTAGACCACCATTGGAAACCTGCAACACACGTGTAGTTAGAGTTTTGTTTAGATTCTCCTTTCTTTGGCAATTGTTAGGTCCTACACACAAATAGTTAGTAGTTATCCAATAATATCTACAATATCATAAAAAGATGATTAAATGTTGTTTTTAATTCTTAAGATCACCCAAGGACGTAAGAGAAGAGCATACACAACAAGCAACCCAACTAGATAACAATGAAAAACTTGTAAATCAAATAACCACCATAATGTTTTGTAAATCAATGTTCATTCCCAATTAATCCAAGTGCTTTTTTAGTAAAAAACTAAAGTTGTTTTTGATTCTCAAGATCACACAATGGTGTAAGAGAAGAGCATACATAAGCTTTAGCCTTAATTGTTTATCAAATGAAAAGCTCTTAAATCAAAGTATCATACAAATGTCATATGAAAATTTCATTCCCTTAAGCATAAAAATTATTAATGAAATTTCTCACTTACTCTAAGGTTAGAAAAAGAAGGTTTAAAGTTATTTTTTATCCTCAAGATCACACAAGGTGCAAAAAAGAGTATACACAAACTTCACCTCAAACTCATACAAAGTATGAAAAGCAAAGCATTCACCAAAAACTTAAGTAAATTCATTAGAAAATATAATTTAAA
The DNA here is from genome assembly GCA_018340775.1 of Taxus wallichiana var. yunnanensis. Taxonomy (NCBI): domain Eukaryota; kingdom Viridiplantae; phylum Streptophyta; class Pinopsida; order Cupressales; family Taxaceae; genus Taxus; species Taxus wallichiana. The sequence goes on from CM031243.1 coordinate 7,447,284, forward strand.
TGTTGAAAACCTACATAAAACGGTTAGAGAAACCTGAAACCAACAACAAATCAAAAATCAGAAACTCCAATTTTGAAATAAGTGTCAAAAAACAACTGAATGCACATGCGAGAGTGCGTATGCATGACCACGAGAGCATCTGTAGACACCAAATTTGGGTCTTACGACACCCTATACCCCGCATCTCATCCCACAACCTAACCCTACCTCACCACCTAAACCTTGCACACTTAATTATTTATTAATTACCTTATAATTAATAAATCCACATCTCCAACCCTGCCACCTCACCTCGCCACCTCACCATGACCTAGCCCTAACCCTAAACCAACCTAATTAAGACCTATGACTTGGTCCAGACTCACACCCATGACTCATCACCCCTCACCCGCACCAAAACGAGCCTAATAATGACTTGACCAAGCCCACAACTGATCCCTCGGGAGAAAAGGAGGGAAAGTTGGCTATTTTACTAAAAATAGCCACTTTGACCTAACCGACATCGGTTCCTACTCGACCATCGTCAATTACGTAACCGTACCATCGGTTCCTCGTTAATGACCTCCCCAACCAAAAGAGAGGATCCCGAATTCATTTGGAAGAGAGAGACAAGTGAAGGAAAGAGAAGAGTTTGCAAAGAGGAGTATTGAGCCCAAGATCAGTAATCGAGCAACTAGATCACTTTCACACACTCATCCAAACATTGGGAGAGTCAGAGGATAGCTTCATCAGATCACTTCCGATTACCGGATCATCCCAACTGAGCCTTGCCTTCACCACTGCATTCTTTGGACCTGCATCCACATCAGAAATTAGTAAGTAGTCTCTTTTATTACCTTGTATGCTTCTAGACACTACTTTATGAACTTTTGATTCACAGTGATTATAAGCTCTCTCCTGGATCTACCACCCGGCAAAGACCTCGCACCTAACCTTCATTCATCCATCTCTATATTTCCCAAAGACAACTTTCTCACTCTCTCGAGTCTCTCTATCACCTTACTACTCCCCTCAACCATCTACCAACCTTCTAAACCCCATAACCACCTTACAACCAACCTCCATTTAAAATCCCCTAAATCACTGCCCCTACCGATATCGGTTACCCCCTACCGATATCGGTTACCTAACCGATATCGGTCACCCCTAACCGATATCGGTCACTGTGACTTATACCAAAAACCAACCTTTCACCTATTTACCTCCAAACAATCTCATATCCAGCCTTGTCTATCCTCGTAACTTGATCTCAAACATATCAATAACTAGTGACCAAACAAAAAACATGGCATTTTATTATTGGTGGTTTAGTCTCTATTGCTTTTAGTAACGAGGTACCTAAATCGTGATTTCGCAATAGCTTCTTTATTATCATTTGCATTAATTTGTATTAAAAGGGAACTGACCACCTTCGAAAGGAAGTCTAATATTTCCTGGGCCAAGGCAGTTCCCTCACTTATTGTTTAACGAAAATCTGGTGGTCTTGCATTCTTATTTATAGGTAGTCCTTCCCAGACAAAAAGGAGTTCTTCACAATCGATCTGATCTCTCTACGGTACGTGCACACCTTCCCAACACTCAATAGGTATTCCTCCTAGCCCTAACCCTTATCTGTTTCTCAAGAGAATGAAAGGATAGAAGCAACTCTATTCCGGAACCAAATTTTTGTGAAACATTTTGGCACATCATTGGGAGCACACTTTTCGGGTTTCTTTCTTTCTTGCTTGCTTTCATATAGGAGCACACTTGTTGTTTCTTTTTTCTAAAATATTTACAAAATATTTTGTCATTTTGGTAAAAGAATTTGTTTTTCTTTCACGTCTTTGCATTAGTGAAAGTCATCTTCTTTGCTTCATCGAATATCATTTTCGATTTGGGTTTAAAACACGTGCATCACATTCTTGCTTATTGTTTTAAATTCTAGTGAACGTAGATTAAGTAACAGGTCATACACGTGGGGGTGATATCCATGGTATTGATGAGAAATTAATCTTACTCTCACTGCACAACACATACCAAATCACATCATAATCAACACAACAACTCAAACATCCCCCCTTCCCACGGTATTCCTCCACTCGATTGAGGTAGCCTTATGAGCCAAAACAAACTTGACATCTCCCTTAGGTCTCTTGTTTAGGATTGACATCATCTGGTGTCTAAGGCATAAGCCCAAAGTGATTAAAACTAATCCTAGGGTTAGTCTCTTGATTTTCTTGTACATCTTGCTTGTTTTTTTTAGTTTGGTTTCTCTGTCATACATTGTTTCAGTGATCACTTCAAGACAGTTTGGTAGGTATATTAAGCATTGTTATCCCCAAACCAATAGCTTCTTACATCCTCTCTTTGCTTTCACAGTGACCGACACCGGTCCTATACTACCGACATCGGTTAAATGACCGACGCCGCTACACATTCGACCGACATCGGTTATATCGACCGATATCGATTCTTGTGTTTATGAGTTCTTGACAAACCAGCAACCTATCAATTCCAACATTTTGTTGTTGTTTTTGTTCCGGATTGATTAAATCCCTGTTGTGTCCTCTTATCCATGGTTGTTATCACCCAGAAACAAGCTGCAGACATGGTTTCACATGCCTGTTTCCGTGCCTTTGCCCGAGTCACCCCCTTCACATCCTATGGGAATCCTACTGATACCAAGTAATTTTCCCACAATCCCTATAGGAGATAAGGAATTTGCCAAATTTTTGGATGCTAATCCTAGCCTGCATAATATTATTTGTCTCATACCCCGACCATACACCGAAGGTCAGCTCCTCGTTGGTATGCCTATTAGTATCGCCGCTCACTTAGCCCCTTCCCCACCTAATAACTCCACCTCACCGTCTTCATCCTTAGCCCCCGTCTCCCACTCGGTAGCTTCGGTGGTTCATACGCACCAATTGGCTTTCCTTCATTAATCTGGGCCCCACATATCACTACCATCCACCGACCCTACCTCATCTCTCTCATGAGACTATCTCTTTTATAACTTGCTCTCTCGCCACCTATACACATGAGCTTTCCCTCACAAGCTCCGCCCACCTTTTCATTTCCACAAACTCATCCGGTGGCCTCAACCTCTTATATAGGACACCCTTATTCGGCTGCCCCAACACATTCATCACCATTATCTTATCAACATTCAATCCCACCATTGTCTAGTAGCGGCTCTTGGACCAATCCTCCTCTATTTACAATGACAACACCATCATCTAACCCAACCAATGATTTAATCAAACAGATGATGGACAAGATGCAAAATCTTGAGGCTTCTGTTTCAGAAGTCGTAACACCCTGACATATGAGAAAGTTTTGTTGGGAGCCTATTCATCCTTCTGTCCCCCTTCATACATATCCTCCTCAATGGGAATTACCAAAATTTACTCACTTTAATAGTAAGGAGGACCCTCAACAACACTTGCGATCGCTCGTACATGCCTCTATCGATTGCTCATGATGATGCCTTACTACTCCATACCTTTCCCATGTCCTTATCAGACCTACCTTGGAGTGGTACAATGCTTTAGCCCAGCACTCAATCTTCTCCTTTAACAAGTTAGCCCAATATTTCTTGGATCACTTCTCCATCAATATTGCCAAGAAAGTATCCATTACCGACTCTATGCCATCCGACAATTTGAAGACGAGTCTATCGCAAATTTCGTTGGACGATGGCGGGGCCTCATCAACCAACTTACTTACGCCTTACCTCAAGCCGAGCTCATCGAACTCTTTACGCTGGGCTTGCGCTAAACACATTTCTCCCACCCTCCAAATTCAAACTTTCCACACCTTTGATGAGGCCTTTACTATGGCTCGGAAACTAGAGATTCGAGCCTTAGAGGAGGAGAAATTGAGGTTACGCAACAAAAGCTCAAATTTCGGACCCAAGACTCTACCACCAAACCCAACACCACCAACTCTCACGCATCGGCTGCTTCGAAATAAAAGGGTGCAGACATACATAGTGATGGTCAAATCTCAAGCACTGCCTAATACCCATAAAAGCCACCTATAAATATAAAGCCGAGCCCATCAACTACACTCCCTGGAGAGAAACTTATGGTGTGATCTTAGACAAATTGCTTAAAGCAGAGCTATCACTTTGCCTCCTGTTAAACCTCATTCCAGGTTTGATTCCACTCGCGCTATTCCTTCTTGGTATAAAGAAAATGACTTCTGTAACTTCCATCACGTGAAGGGACACAGTCACGAAAACTGCAAGATGTTGAAAAACATAGTGCAAGAAATGGTTGATGCAAGGGATATAACTCTCGATAATCCTAATGCCCCCGCTAATCGAAATTTAAAAATCTTCAACAAACCATTTCCAAACCATGCATCTAACAATAACACAAATCAAGACACCTCAGCCGAGGAGAAGAGTGTGCATGAGATCCATGCGATTTTCAACTCCCAACCCAGGGCTTCCATTGAGGAAATTCTGAATCAAGCTTCTTCACCAACGCAGGATTCTTGCCCCCTTCTCCTTCATCAAGACAAGAGGACAGTCCCGCTATTCCTTTACCCATAAAGGAATTAACCACCTGAGTTCTCTTCTCACAAATGAACCTTCTTACACCACATCCCTGCAAGATTGTGAGCGGATGTTATCTAACTTATCTATTTCCCAAACATCTCCTTCCACCACTCTTGCTGCAAAAGAAGAAGGCTTGCCACTTTTTCTGTCATCCTTAGAGGAGAAACCCCTTGAGCCTACATCACCAAACTCCTTAATCATGACGGATCCCCTCGAGCATGCCCTCCTACCTATTAGTTCTTCATCACCTAAATCTTTCCAGTGACCGGTTGACCTCTTAACACCCATTGATACAGTGCCTCATTTACCCCCTGTATCACACCCACAGTGGACCGGAATCACAACCCACCTCTCTTCCATACCAAAGTTCTTGTTCACACGTGAAGATTGTCATCCCTCAGAAGATAGATGAGTCTTATGGGAGCGTTTGAGTACACCATACTCTACTCAAATGCAGATGACTAATCCAGACACCTCTACCATATACCCGAGGTGTTTACAAAAGCTCAAAATGCCTATGTCCTCACCTTCACCCCCCTCATCTCTATCGAATCCCTCAGCCACCTCTATCAACCTAACCAAACCTTCCCTTACGCTTGGAACTTCACCAATTCCTAACCTGACACACCCACCTAAACGGTTAGATTTATCCAAAAATAATGTCGTCAATCCACCTAGGAGACAGACCCAATCTCCTCGAGTCCAATCTATGCCTCTGCCACAACTAAAAAACCCGCCCCGATCACACCGATACAGCAGGCACGGCTTCAGCCTTCACCATCACACCTACCTTCTATATTAGGGCCTCACCCCTCCACCTTGCCTCAATACACCATGCCTCCCACATCTTCTTTAACATGACCTATACCTTTTGCACCCCTACAGACACTCACGGGCGTCTCAACACCATCGCCCCAAGTATCTCGCCTACCTGCCAACCCTAAGCAAACTCGATCATCGAAGGACTTGTTTGTTGTGCTCCTCCTCCCCATGGTTGTTTCCTACCACCCACGTCACTGGGCCTCATCATCTAACCAGCTAAACATAACTTCTCTGCAGAAGAAACCACGCCTGTTAAAACCAATCATCAAAGTCCCTTGCCTAAATCACCACCCACACGAACCATTCATACCCAACCATTACCAAAACAATCAAAAATCTCACCTACTCAATCAACAAGCCTCATCTTCATCTAAATTTGACTCCGCTCAAAGGATCTTACTCCAAGATCCTTGATATGTTGGTAGGGATGTGACCATTTCCCTACCCCGCTCGATTCTATGATCCATCTAAGCCTCGACCTATAGGTTATGATGAATCTAAAATTTGTGCTTACCATCACACACCAGGACACGATGTAGAAGGATGCAAAGCTTTGAAAGCCATCCTTCGCCAGTCACCTATCTCGGATATACAGCCTAAGAAAGATAATTTACGGAGAGAGAAGCCTTTAGCTTCGAGCCCTTCTCCTATACCACCTGTCCCCACCTCGCCAAAATCTATCATCATTGCAACCCCACCTCTCGAGAGCAATGACTTATCCCCGCCATCTTCCTCCTCTCGTATTCACGAGATCAACATGATTAACATTGCTACTCGAGGTCAGAAAAACAATGGAAAAGCTAAAGAAAGCACACCTGTGGCCTCTCTTTCTCCTTCTGCCATCCCGATCGCACCACCACCTAAAGTGGTCATTCGTGGACCTGCCTATCCCATCTCTAATGGAGTTGCCCACCGCACCATGATCAAACAACTTCACCAATCTCCTGTCAAAATGACACTCTATGATCTCATTCAAACATCTGAATTGCATCGACAAGCTTTAATTGAGATCCTTCAAGGGATAGAGGTCCTACCTAATGAAACCTTGCCCGTCACCTCCATTTTAACACCCAACCACGTCGCTTCTCTCACCAAACAACCTACCTCCACAACCACTGTCCCCTGTACATAGCAAAGCCGCTGTCAGTTTTTTTCGAAGAAGAAGAAATTGTCGTCTTTGGTGCGTAGAAGATCCTGATCCAGCTCTTTTCATCTCGGCTTATGTCCGGGACATCCGGGTACGTCGTGTTATGATCGACGGGGCTAGCCTAAACATCATCTCTTCCAAAGCCTTCCAACAGATGAATATCCCTCCTAGCTGCATGTGTGCCAACCCCACCATGTTGCGTTCATTCAACGATGCTATTACTTCTACCTTAGGCACCGTGATCCTTAACATTCGTGTAGGGCCACATACCTTACCCGAACTCTTCTATGTCCTTGAGGGAGAATTCCAATACAACATATTGTTAGGCCGCCCTTGGATCCGGGCTATGGGATGCATTCCTTCCACCTTACATAGATGCATCAAATTTGAGTATGAGGGGAAGTCTTACACCGTCAAAGCTGACGCTTCCCCTTTCAAAACCTGCAATATGTTATATCACCCTAATGATGTGCTTGTACCAGTCAAGGCACCCATTGATCCAACCCAACCATCTACTTCAACCACGCCTCAACCATCCACCTTAACCACACTCACACCTTGACTAATGAATCCACCACCGCGAATACCACTTCCTTCCCCGGACAACATCCCAACTTCAGATCCCTTGGTAGATGTTTTTCAATGCCTTACGCTAGGGGAATACCACCTATACAACGTTAGCACCTTCCATACCCCACAGGAGTATGGACAGTTACATGCACATCCTACCTACGACCGTCGTGTGGGGGAGGTGATCTCCTACAGACCACCTAATTACCACACCAACTTAACGTATGGGGGTGTCGACACATCCTCTGTCACCCCTGAACCTCCCCTTGGTGTGGTTCCCTTCCAATCTGATTTTTGATATCTAACCAACCGTCGTTTCACCCTCACCTTCCTGACACGCGTTGTGCTTGGAAGGGTTTTGGTTTTGTCTTTATGAACAAGGCCGACATACGATCATTCCCGTAACTACCCGCAAACACAAAGATCATCGTGGTCTTGGATTTTTTGAACCACCTACACCGAAGAAACCTCATGTCAATTGTATCCAGGAAGACAACGAAGTCACCCCTTCCGAACCATCATCGCCATTTTTCCATCTTCACCCATGGAGTCGATAGACCCGAAATCTATCCCTCCTAACTTTTCTAAAATGAGCTTTTCTTACAGCTCTTGACCACCTTCAAATTTATCAAAAGTGCATCAAGCGTGCTTATGATAAGTGAATTCATGAGCGTACCTTTAAGATTGGTGATCTTGTCCTCAAAGAGAATCAACATGTAACCAAACTAGAAAAGAGCAAACGTGGAAAATTTTCTCCTAATTGGATTGGGCCTTACATTATCACTCACACCTACGGATCAGGTACTTATCGTTTAGCTTCGCTTAATGGTAAACCCGAGCCTGAACCCCTTAATGCCTTGCATCTCCAACCATTCTACTGTTGAATTTAGTGTTACATCACTTCTTATCTACCTTGTGCTCATCCCTTGAGTTCATTTACCACTTCATACACCTTGTTTCGTGCATCTCAAAATGGAATCAAGCTCACATGGTTTGATCATCACCTCCTCTTAAAGATGCCTTCCCCTTTTTAGTCTGGTCCATGACTTAAAAGTATCAAAATAACAAGTTCTCAATTATATGATTCTGGGATATTCTTGAGTCAAACTTCCTGCAAAACTAGATGCTTCATGCCAAATGGACATCTAGACCGCTACGCTCTAAACTAGACTGCTCCCTCGAAGGATAGCTATGTGCAAAGCCGCATCTCTATTATTATACACTAGACTTCTCCTCAAGGACAAGCTATGTGCAAAGCTACATCATGCTACTATAAGTAGACTGCTCCCTTGAAGGACAGCTATACAAAGTTAGCCTCTATCAAAAGCTTCTCGCATTGATCAGCTTCGTGAAGACCTCAAGAAACAACAAAATGCATATCCCATATAGACTTCCCGCATCGATCAATCTATATCCAGAAAAATAAAAGTAGTATTCAAAAGCACTTTTGAGTCATGGACTCGTCTATTTAGGTTTGGATCTATTTCGTCAGAATAATCACCTTATAACAAGTCCTCTACGCCCCAGCTATACCATCCACCTCACCTCACCATTCTTCACAACAACAAAACTCAAGGGACGTGACGTATATCCGATATATTGTGATTATACAACTCTTTTCACCTATCGACTTCTCGCCTATGCAAGGTACCTAGGGATTCAAGCTCATCCTACGATAATATGTGGTTTGTTTAGCTCTTTCTAACTTAGGGACACTTTTACCTCTTTTGCCCGAATCTGGGATTATATGTTGACCTTAATCAGGACACGGTTCCTAATGCTTGGGTAAGCTAACCCTCACTTCACCTATACCTTACCAACTCCAACAACCTTACCCTACCAATATCAAAAAATTTCACCAACCAACAACTTGCCTAACCACAACCAAATTGCCTGAATTCACCTCTCCCTGGTCCTAAGGGAGAACTACATCGGTCTGAGGCCCCTCCTTGCTTTGTGCAATGGGCTATGTAGGCAGCACTTAGAAGACATGGGGTCTCCCAAGGTTAGCTCGACCATCCCCTACCATAACCTATCATGCATGGTGTTTTGCTTAAAAATATAAATGTTTTCACATATTTATATTGATAACACTCACCTTTGTCCTTTACCAATTCAAAACATTCAAAACACAAACATTTCTTATTATTATCATAAACTCAAAATCACCATACATATTTAGTTTTATTTAGATGTTAAACAAATACATCTTCTCTATCATCGACGCACAGGTCGGCATCCTTATTTATTCTTCTACCCCTATAAAATTCACGTAGGCCCCCGCACCTCATCCCGAACTAGGTAGTGATGGTGATCGTTGACGCCGCTCACCTGGCCTCTCCATCCTCAAAGGGGCCACTGCTATTGGTTCCTCCCACTGATCCACCAATCTCTCCTGTAACATATGAATACGCCCTCTCGCATGGAGGAATCTTGCCTCTAGTCTCTCCACTCATGACTGTGAAACCTCTAACAATCCCATTGTCTCATTCACCTGTGTTTGAAGCTAGTGAACTAAACCCTGCAGGCGGTCTCTCTCCACTGTAATCACAGCTATGTCAGGATGATCAGCCCTCTCACGTGTACCTCGCAGCTCTGCTACCCACCATAATCTATAAGACTCTGTCACTCCTGCATCCATTACCCTACGATCGACTGCTGTCTCTTCTGGTCCTTCTGGAAGTGTTGGTCGTGGAGGTGAGAATGGTGCCTCGGCGTCGATCCTCCTGTATGGTCTATGAGCCATGGGTATATCCTAAACAAATCCAAATTTTCACACACGTGGTCTAGAGGAATCCTCTCGTACTCACCTGGCTTGTGTCCCGCGATCCACCTCAATCGCTCTACACCCCTCAACTCCTCGGCTATGTTCACCATCACCATGTAGTTCCCGTAAGGCCTCCAACGGATATCGTAATCATTACATCTCTCACATCTACCTATAATACTCGGCATCATCTATCACGGCCTCGGCTCTAGCCTCTTGCTCGTCTGGACCCATCATCCGAATCCCAACCTCTGCATTCATGTCTCTCCACCTGGATGGGTCGGCCTATTGGTCGCACACACACAATGTGCTTATAGGCCCAACAATGTAATAAGTATGCACAATCCATTGTAGTCTGTGATTTTTCCTACATGCCCATAAACCCTCGTATAGCTCCGCAAGATAGGCAGTGCCCATGCGAAAGTAACACTACCTTCTATCATCTCATGAATAATACACATCAATGATTTTGAAATCTTCCCCCGTCCACCCTAGGTAATGCATAATACCCCACCACTATCATTAATACCACTGCCAACCTTGTTGCCTCAGGGTGTGCACAAACATTATACCATAAGTGAATGTCAAACCTCACTGTGTCAAATCTCATGCAGCTGGACCAAATACTATCGTTATCGCTACTCACGCGCCGCATTAGGCCCTTCCGATACATCGGTCTTCCTATAATTGGGAGTTTCAAAATTCGGAACACATCTTCTAATGTCATTGTCATCTCCCCTGTTGGCAGATAAAAGGTATTTTTTCAGGATTTCCATTTCTCATCACATCGCCTACCCCCGGCTTTGCTAAATAGCCTTATTTTGAATTCATGGGCCCAACCCAAGGTCCGTAACCAATTGGCCAACCCAAGGCACAACCAATCATTTGGCCAACCAAGGCCGCAAGGCCGCAAGGCCGCAAAAATCATTTTGGCCCAACCCAAGGCCGCAACAAACCAACCGCCCGACCTAAGGCCGCAACCAATCATTTGGCCCAACCCAAGGCCGCAACAAACCAAATCAGCCCGACCCAAGGCCGCAAAAAACCAACCAGCCCGACCCAAGGCCGCAACCAATCACTTGGCCCGACCCAAGGCCGCGACAAACCAATCGGCCCGACCCAAGGCCACAACAAACCAATCGGCCCGACCCAAGGCCGCAACAAACCAAACCCAAGGCCGCAACAAACCAATCGGCCCAACCCAAGGCCGCAACAAACCAACCGGCCCGACCCAAGGCCGCACCCAATCACTTGGCCCGACCCAAGGCCACAACCAACCAATCGGCCTGACCCACGGCCACACCAATTAAGTACCTCAACCGAGGCCCGCAAATCAAAAATTCTCTCCACCCATCATTTACCTGTTTGTTCAATCGAGCTCACCTGTTCGTGTTTTAGCATGACTAGGATACTTGACTTGTTCAGCCGACTAGCTTTGCCTAGACCAAGACCATGACATTTATTTCAACCAAACCAACCATTTGGTACTGCCGAACATGCCTAAACATTCCGGTACCTTACCCGTTATATCCCCTGGAGCTACTTCCTATGCCTTGGATACCAGGATTATATCAACCTTGTTTGGATAAACTATCGACCTTTGCCTATGAATTGCTTGTTTGCTCTTCAAATCGTGTACCCTGGTCGCACTATCGCATTTCAATGTGCGTCTCGCTTCTTGAACTTACCCCACCATCTTACCATCATCATTCACCTTTATCAACCCTATCCCCGATTTCACGTCGCCTCAATCTCGTGATAGATTTGAGGGGATTACCTATACCCTTAATCGGGCAATCACTTCTTATTGTCGGTGTAGCTTTACAAGGCAAGCTACATGACAACAAGGGCAAATGTAGACACCAAATTTGGGTCTTACGACGCCCTGTACCCACATCTCGTCCCGCAACCTAACCCTACCTCACCACCTAAACCTTGCACATTTAATTATTTATTAATTACCTTATAATTAATAAATCCACATCTCGCCATCTCACCTCGCCACCTCACCATGACCTAGCCCTAACCCTAAACCAACCTAATTAAGACCTATGACTTGGTCCAGACTCACACCCATGACTCATCACCCTCACCCGCACCAAAACGAGCCTAATAATGACTTGACTAAGCCCACAACCGATCCTCAAGAGAAAAGGAGGGAAAGTTGGCTATTTTACTAAAAATAGCCACTTTGACCTAACCGACATCGGTTCCTACTCGACCGCCGTTGGTTACGTAACCGCGCTATCGGTTCCTCGTTAATGACCTCCCCAATCAAAAAGAGAGGATCCCAAATTCATTTGGAAGAGAGAGACAAGTGAAGGAAAGAGAAGAGTTTGCAAAGAAGGGTATTGAGCCCAAGACTTTAACTGAGCAACTAGATCACTGTCACACTCATCCAAACATTGGGAGAGTTGGAGGATAGCTTCATCAGATCACTTCCGATTACCGGATCATCCCAATTGAGCCTTTCCTTCGCCACTGCATTCTTTGGACCTGCATCCACATCAAAATTAGTAAGTAGTCTCTTTTATTACCTTGTATGCTTCTAGACACTACTTTATGAACTTTTGATTAACAGTGATTATAAGTTGTCTCCTGGATCTACCACCGGCAAAGCACTCCCCGCACCTAACCTTCATTCATCCATCTCTATATTGCCCCAAAGACAACTTTCTCACTCTCTCGAGTCTCCTCTATCACCTTACTACTCCTCTCAACCATCTACCAACCTTCTAAACCCCATAACCACCTTACAACCAACCTCCATTTAAAAGCCCTAAATCATCGCCCCTACTGAGATATCAGTTACCCCTACCGATATCGGTTACCTAACTGAGATATCGGTCACCCTAATCGGTCATCTGTGACTTATACCAAAACCAACCTTTCACCTATTTACCTCTAAACAATATCATATCTAGCCTTGTCTATCCTCAGTAATTTGATCTCGAACGTATCAATAACTAGTGACCAAACAAACAACATGGCACTTTATTATTGGTGGTTTAGTCTCTATTGCTTTTAGTAACGAGGTACCTAAATTGTGATTTCGTAATAGATTCTTTATTATCATTTGCATTAATTTGTATTAAAAGGAACTGACCACCTACAAAAGGAAGTCTAATATTTCTGGGCCCCAGGCGAGTTCCTCACTTATTGTTTAACAAAAATCTTGTGGACTTGCTTTCTTATTTTACAGTAGTCCTTCCAAGACAAAAAGGAGCTCTTCACAATCGCCTAATCTCTCTACAGACGTGCACACCTTCCCAACACTCAACGGGTATTCCTCCTAACCTTAACCCTTATCTGCTTCTCAAGAGAATGAAAGGATAGAAGCAACTCTATTCCGAACCAAATTCTATACGAAACACATACACGTGATCCTTTGAGCATACACATGAGCTTTTGCATATGCTCGAGACTATGTTAAAAACACAGTAAGTGTTGCATACACTTGACCTAAGAGGCATATAACACAACACGAGCATATGCGCGAGCTCGTGTGATGAGTAAGTGACAAAAAGCTGAAAATCGTTGTGTTGCATATGCATGACTCAAGAGTGTATGCACAAGTCAAAGCACATATGTGCTAGTTGGTGAAAGAGTAGGTTACAAATTCAAAAACAACATTGCAAATACATGACCCAAGAAGCATATGCGTGACTCCAAGAGTGTTTGTGTGACCCTTTTAGTGTATGCATGAGAATTTCCTTTAGCTCATTAAAACACTAGATTTTCTAGAAAATTCTCAAAATGCTCCAAACTTTGGTAATCTGATCCAAATTTAATAGCACCTCACCTCCTTTGATCCTGCAAAGAACACAAAAACAAAACAACTACAACTAATCTAGCTAAGAAACTTCATAATTATCAAAACTAATGCAAAAGAGGGTTAGTAAATGAAAACTTTGAAACTAATCTAAAAACTTGAAACTAATCTAAAATCTTGAAACTAATCTAGAAAGATTAAAAATGAATGCAATGGGGTATGCTCCCACCAAGCGTGCCAAATGTGCACTATCAAAATCTTTCTAATCTAAATAACTAGAATTTCTAGTCATTATTTTACCCTCAATACTTCTTTCTAACCCTAAACACATCGGCCTATCACCCAACATACGTTGGGTGCTCACTCCATCCGTGCATGGGTGTCGAGCCCCTCCTTTATGTGAGATTTGCAAGAGAGTTCGTCATTAATGGAGGATTATTTATAGAAATAGAAGTACATGCATCTACTCAAAAAGGTAGAAGATATAACTAATGATCTACACATCAATGCATCACAAAAGCTAAATAACATTATAATAAGTACAAGAAACCATATTTGAGTCATGATAAGCCATATAACATGAGGGTTTACACCCATAAGCAATTTATACAGAATAGATCCATGTATATTGATTTAACAGAGTTCTGGTAGCCATATTACATTCAAAAGGGTCATCTCAGACCATATACATCAAATGACAAAGACTCAACTCTTGTAAACCTATATGATCAGAGATCCTAACTATGCTTTTTTCCCATTATATCCCTTGTTATAGATCCTAATACCCATACATATGCTTAATGGTATCCCTTACAACCCTCTAGCACTAAGTACTCTAAACCCTAACACTATGAACTCCAAACCCTTAGCATTTCCTAACATTTCATACAGCACTTCATTACTCTCCTTCTCTTTCTCTTCTCCCCTTTGCACTATACACCCATATATCTCTATATATGTATATTTGTTCATGTCCCAAGCACTTCTCTAAATATGACCATCGACCACCATCATGACTTCTCTCCTGAGTAGATCATGTGCCAAGTGTCGATGTGGTCCTCCATTAGCGAATTCTTATCCTCTTTGCAAACCTTCCACTAACTGTAATGATACCTCTAGGAATATTCCTTACGTGGAATATCATTTTCTTGACCTCCAAGGTTCCAGGCTGGCACCTTATCCATGTATCACACATATTCAGGTCCAACTATTTTTCCTCAAGTGACTCCATGATGCCAAATAGGGCTAAGTCCTTTAAACCCTTGATATGCCTCCCGCATGCACCCCGGTTTCACTTAAACCTATTTTTCCTGCACGTTTTCCCAAAGCACCCTTCTATTTACTCGATCATGTGTGTGTGCACCTCTTGGTACTTAGCCAATATTTTAGAGTCCAACAGACTAATATCACATAGCTTATTAACAAAGCTAGGAATTAACAATAGTAACATCATGATCTTAGCTTATTGGTATGCTTAAGAAAACAAACATCATATCAATTAATCTAAGTTAAAGCATGCCTACTTAGTGTGAATTGTTAAATAGAATGGACCTATAAAGACCACTAGCAAATCAAATTGGGTTGTTGTTACTTCACAATGGTGAAAGGATCTCTCTAACAATGGCTACAAGGCCATATTAGATATTCCTTTACTAACCAAGCATGAAGATTAGATGCAAATATTGAGCAAGCTAATCCATCAATGGAAGTAAGGCTCTTGATCATATGTCTTATATGATTAATGTTATTCAAAACATGGTGTAAAGTATGAAGGTAGGAGCTTAGTCATTTTTATAGCTTTCTATTTGGGGAAAACTTGCATCTTGGTGCATGTGGGACTAAAAAGGATAAAGTAGATTAAGGCTTGTTAATCATGATTAGTGAAATTAACAAGTGATTAGCATGTGAGGTGCCTTAATTAACCAATTAGGGTCAATTAAGAGGCTAGGATAAGCTTTTGAATCCTTTTGAGATGTCTTGGAGGGAAAAGGGGTGATTTTGAATGGTTGGAAGAGGGGTATTAACCAATAAGAAGGTTTATTGATTGAATACAAGGGTAAATAGGCCTAATTAGCTAATGATCATTAACTATTTTCTTAAGAGAATTATAACTAACAATGTGTCATCAATTGGCATCTAGAATTTGATAGAGGTTAGTTATTCAATAAATCATTGATAATTAACCAAAATATAGGGAAAAGATAGTTAATAAGTGGAAATCACTCATCATAACAGAAATGGTAAGAATGAGGGTAATTAGTGTGCTTTTAACAATAAAACTACATAAGCAGATGTTATGAGTCTACAATATCTATTAGAGTACCGCCTTTAGTGGAGGTGTCAACTTTAATGGAGGATCGACCTTTAGTGGGGAAAATAAGAAAAGCGTAGATAGATCTTGTTGTAGCTATATATACCCTCATGTATGCACATTGTAGATTACTTTTTGCAAATACTTTTTGCAATTCATTCTCAAGGCAATATATTTTTGTCTCTTTGTAGATTAAGTTTTATCTTGGTGTGAGCCATACTACAAGATCTATAATCCTTGGGCATCTACCTAAATTTTCAGTCCCTTCTATTTTAGTGTATCACCATATTTGTTTTTGTTTCATGTTTTCTCCTTCCCATTTTCCTAGTCAATTTAGTAGTTTATTCGTAGTTAGTGAAAGCATTAGGATAGTTAGATGGTAAGTTGACCCTCTCCAATAGAAAAATCCCCACACCTTGGGGAATTCCTATATTGCTACTTGAGATAGCCAAATTTTCCAAATCTTGGTGAGCTATCACATGTGCACATTTCATTGACAACATAAGCTTTAGTGAAGGAATTTCAACAACACGATCCTCCTAAAAACACATTTCAAAACTTCATCACCTTGAAGAAATCAGCTAATGAATCCGCTCATGACTTCATCAAAATATGGAAGGTTCTATCTAATCAAGCTAACTATAACCTTGATAATCAAAATCTTTGCCAACTATTCCTTAAGGATCTTGTTCCTAATCTCCACTCTATGGTACTATCCTTATCTCCCACTACATTAGAAGAGGATTTTGAGCAAGTTAAATGGTAGGACTACCTTATGCAATAATTTGACCAAGCACACAAGCCTTCGAATTCCCTCAAATCAATGTCCAACTCCATTAACTCTCAAGCCCTTACTAAATTCAAAATAATCATGTGATCCTCTCCACGCAAAGATAGTCAGAGTGTCATTTCCCATAACCTATATCATCCACATTTATCACATGGTTAGTTATTACAACTCCATCATATCACTAATATCTTCCCTCCAAATAAACAACTAATGGATTCCTTTAATCATGACCTCTTTCGCTAGTGGCACACAACCATCAGTCATTCCCAAGAAGATTGTTAGGATATCAAGAAAGCCACTTTTGATTTCTTCCTTGGGCCTCAATTTTATACTGACACTATCATTTAGGAACAATATGAGAAATACCAATATCTCCTTCAAGCTCGAAATAACGTTAATGTAGGACCAACCGTAATAAGGAGCCCATTAATCAATTGTATGAATGGTTAAAGGGTCTTATGACAACAATTACCTAAATTCTCAATATGTCAATACAACTAAAATCAACTACCGATGTAATCCCATGCATAAGGACCTAGTCCACAAACTCAAATAGTATTCCCCCAATTATTGAAAACTCACTTATACCTCTCATGAACAACCAAATGATGAGATCACTCCTTCGGTGGAGCCTCATCCAAAACCATAATGAAATATCCCCCATAGAGCCTATCTCACTACCCTTAGATAAGGTCTCTTAAATATATATGTTGCACCTAATCTGTGGACCTTTCCCTTCTTCTCACCCACCCAAATAGTGTTACAACACTTATCCTAGTGTAGACACTAAAATTAGGTCACACTCCCCTTTGGTCCCTCGACAAATAAGCACCCTTCATCATATTCACCTAGCCATGGCCCCTTTCACCTCACTAATATTAATTTAATTAATTAAATTAAATTAATTCATTATCCTCACTATATTTATTATTTAAATATCTTAATTTAAATAATATCCACACATACACTTCACCTAGACACCTCACCAAGCCAACTCACCCTAAAACCTATTCTTAGTAAGTTGCCATAACTAACTAAGACTTACCTAAACCCTAAAAATCAATGCCTACATTCTCTCTAACCACATTCCCACATGCTTACAAGAAGCTCCCAGTCTAATCCATGGGTTAATGGCACGAGATCTGAGGAAATCAAGAGGATCTCCCTAGTTTAGTAAACCTAGGAAATCTCACCTTGATTGACGCTTGGTTACCCTAACTGTCGCTTAAGTTAATCCGAATCGCGTCGTCGGTTACCCTTTTAACCCCAAAACAACCTTATTCTCAAGGTTGGCAGAAGGTTGGAAAAAGATTGAAAAATTTGGCGAACATTAGCACATTCCAGAGAGATATCACATCTTCTAAGAGTGAATTTTAGTGAGAACACACATACAAGGAAGGAGATCAAGCATCTTTTCCTGCACAGCCATCCCAACAATGATCTGATCTAACCAAGTAAAGAGGAATGTGCATGCAGCCCCTCGCAGCGAAGCTTTCCTTTAGTTGGTGATCACCGTAGCCTTCAAACCTCTCATCAACACCCCCATCCTTCACTCACATGTGTCCAAGACTAGAATCTAAGTAAGTAAACATTATACTTCTCTAGTTCATTCCATTTCATCATTATATTATCATCTATTGTTTACCTAGCCACCCATTGACTTCCTCCAACACTTCCCCCTCCATATACCTATTAAAACCTCCCCAAATCCTACCCAAATCACCCATTACCTCATCCTAACCAACCAAAGTCCTTTATGCAATCACAAAGGAGACCTAAATCTCGTTCATGGCATTCCTGGGTTTCCCACAAGAACTTCAAGACTGGTTACACCTAACCGCTGTCGGTCACCCTTAACCGACATCGGTCTCTATATTTTCCCATACAACCTAGAACAGTGACCTACCCACCTAATTCCACCTCACCCTCATTCACCTGTGATCTGCCTAAGACCTTTTCGGACTATAGAGACCTAGAACCCGCCATTTGACCTTCGGATCCTATTCTAACCTAGCCACGTTAGATTAGCTCTATTTATTATTGTGTTTTAAGTGAGATACCTATATCATTTCCAATTACTATATGATTTACCTTATTTACCGCATTAAATTGTTTAAAACAAAGTGGATGATGACACCATCTAGGAAGTATCACACTTCCGGATCTAGCACACGCTAGGTTGTTCACTTTGCACATATTGTTTAACTCTTCGGTGGTCTTGCTTTGCATGATAGGTAGTTCCTCCTAGCCAAAAGGAAGCTCTCACAATCAGTGTGGATTCGAAGTCATACGCACGCAACAACCCATCAACCAACATTTGAACAGGTATTCCTCCTACACACTGGTACCCTATCTACTTCATGATACTTCAAATAAATGATCTAGAATCAAGTGAAACATTTTGGCACGCCTGATGGGACCCATTTGGGGTTCCTTGCCTTTCATTCATTCCTAAGAAAAGTTGTGTGTTTGTTTTCCTTTTGAAAAGCATACACATTAATTTTCTTCCTTGGTAACTCACCATTTCTTTCTATTTGCTCGAAGGAAACTTTTCTTTTGGTGTAATTAAAAGAACCATTTCTTCGTGTTTTTTGCATCATAGTGAAAGAGAATCCCTATTCCTCTTCATCTTATTGTGTCATTCAACTTCACACTTTGATTTGGGCTTAAAAATAAGTGCATTCCATTCTGATTTATCGCATTAGCTCACATTAATTGAGGGCAACCTATACGTTGGAAGTCATGACCAGTTGATGGTTGACAAACGAATTGTAGAAAGCACATCTCTCTCTCTCTCTCTCTCTCTCTCTCTCTCTCTCTCTGAGTCTTGCCAAATTACACAAATTCAAAACAAACACATATTCTTAAACAACATATTTCCTGGGAACACCTATCAATGATCGCACTAATATGAGGATTGACAGTACTCCCTACTCTTTGCTTTGTCAAGTCATACTCGTGAGCAAAGCCCGCCCCCACGCTATAACATACTTGAAACCTCACCTTTAGATCTCCTTCATCGTAGGAATTCATCCTCACCAAAAACTCTATTTCACAATTCATGTGGGTCCTTAAATAGCATAATCTAAACAAATATAATAGAAAAGGCACTCCTAGGATCACATTTTTATTAGTGTTTATGTTTGGCTTTAGTTTTGAGGTGAGAGATCACATTCTTCATTTTTCCTATTCATCCTCGCACACTCCTCATCACACTGGTGTATTCTCAAGCTTCACCGAGTGTGCCCGCCATATCATCATCATTACTAGAATTTTGGGTCCGATTCTACATCATATTTTAATCACAACCACTTTTCTTTCATCATTGTTTCAATTTCATAGTAATAGCCGCTTGCTGGTTACCCTCTCGCCGTCGTATCAAGTTATACCCAATCGACGTCGGTTCTAGGTCCTTTTGTTAACCTACCCAAAAGGACATTTTATTCATTTTCTTCCACTTTTCACAGTCCCTGTCACTACCATCATTCCCATTAACATTGTAAAACACCATCAGATTTGGCATACCTGTCAGATTTGACCTTCTACCTAGTTTTTCACTCACTAAACATTTTCTACAGTGACTCAGAGTGGTTACCCTAACCGAGTCGGTTTTACCTAACCAAAGATCGGTTAACCTGATTCACTTTCCAACCTACATTTGGTACCAAATACACTTTTTTTCCATGAGACTCACCTCTTTGCTATTTATGTGTCATTTATAGAGAAGCAGCCTACTACGATCAAAGATCTTGGTTCAAATGGTGCTGACCAAAGACAAGCGCACTCGTATTTCATGCCAACCTGTCAACCACTCCCACCTAGTCCTTCACCACCTTCCATTTTATCACTAGCCATGGATCCCATCCAACCTATCACTATCGCTATAGGAGATGAGGAGTTCGCACGACTCCTTGACCAAAACCCTGTCGCCTTGTAGTTTTACCTTTCCCACTCATCCACTTGAGATGCCTCGAGTCAGTTGATATACGGCATGCCCGTATCTATCCCCCCGACTCTCACTCCTACTCCCGCATTAGTCCCAACTGCACCGTGATGCCTACATCTACCTTACCGCTATTCATTTCACAGCTTAGGTCATATACCCACTATGACTGCCGCATCTACCACCTCTGTGGCACCCGCCACATCCACCATACCTTTGACGACTACCCACAACTCAACCTCATCTGCCCCTAATGTTTCACACATACCCATAGCTACACTACACTAAGTGTCGATGACCTCTACCCTTTTCGTAACGTGGGTCGATGACCCCTACCCTCATTTCGTAACGTGGTCCTTTCCATTCCACAATACGTTCACCACCCCATTTCCACTAGATACGGTCACCACTGACCTTCTTTCAACCCATATACGCACCATACACTGGAGTGCCACCCCCATTATATGCCCAAAACCAACCCTCTCACGCTACAGGAGGCACCCAATCATCGCAACCTACCAACGACCTAATCAAATTGATGTTAGACAAGATGTAGACATTAGAGGCATTGGTTTCTAGCTCCCGTAACACTCTCACCTACTATGAGATTTGCAATGAGCCCATCCACCCATCCATTCCTATCTTCCCATACCTGCATTGGGAAATGCCTAAATTCAATCATTTCAATAGCAAAGAAGACCCACAGTAGCATTTGTGGTTGTTCAAACACGGGTGTTATCTGATTGCTCACAATGATGCCTTACTCTTGAGAACCTTTCCCATGTCCCTCACTAGACCTACATTAGATTGGTATAGTGGGTTACCTAGACACTCTATATTCTCATTCAATCAGGTATCCCAAGCCTTCTTGGATCATTTCTCTATCAATATCATCAAGAAGGTTACCATGACCGATCTATACTCCATGCATCAATATGAGGATGAATCTATCACAGATTTTGTCTCGCTAGCGTAGCTTGATCAACCAACTCACCTTCCAACTGCCACAAACGGAACTCATCGATCTCTTCACATGGGATTGTGCCAGACATATCTCACCAACATTGAGGTCCAAACCTTTCAAACATTCGATGAAGCATTCACTATGGCATGAAAGTTAGAGATTCGGGTCATCAAGAGAAGAAAATCCAATTACGCTTGATAAGAATTTGACATTCAAGTCGAATGATACCTCTTTTTCTTCCAAACCATAAAACAATTATTCAAAGGCTAAGGGCACCACTAACGTAGTGGTACTAAAGGCCGCCCACTCATCCATCAAATCAAAGCTACCCTCATCTAATCTCTCACCCATCCAAACTTTTCAATTCAAACGAGAGTAGTAGAAATACACCCTAGTTTGGGAACCTTACTCTTCTGTCTTTTCAAAGCTTATCAAATCTGGAGCCATCATTATTCCACTTGAAAACCACACACTACTTTTGACCTGCTCGCCCCATGCCCACATGGTATAAAGAACATGACTTCAGAATTATCATCGAGTAAAGGGTCATAGTGATGACAACTACATCACTTTAAAAATATTGTCTAAGAAATGCTTGAGAAAGGTGCGTTAACCGTGGATAATCCTAATGCACCTGCCAACCAAAACCTACACATCTTCAAGAAACCATTTCCCAACCATGCCCCTTCGTCTGATCAAACTGGTGAGACCTCAACTCATGATGCCCATACCCGCGAGGTTCACACTATCTTTAATGACGTACTGCCATCTCCCAATTACCTCACATTCCTTCCATAGAGGAAATCCTAGCCCAAAATCCTCCTTCCGCATCAAAACCAACCTCCCTATTCCTTCACCCATGAGGAACATCTTTCATCTCCTTCATCACCTACAGAGGATTCTTCGCTAACATCGAGACCATCTCACCCCTAGCTTCTCCACTTAGAGAACCTTTACCCACAGTACCTCCTCCACCCATAGAGGAGCACCCATTACCTCCTCCACCCACAAAGGAGCACCTATCTATTCCTCCACTTGCAGAGGAGCTTCCATCACCTTCTACACCTACCATAGACCCAAGTTGAGATACCTTTTCCTCTTGGTGAGCATTCTCCATCCGCTACCCAAAATCCTACAGACCTACTTTTGGCTCTCTTACCCACGTAAGTGGAAGCTAGCCAATTTCCCATCTCTAAGACACATTTTATGGGAATTGCCATTAGGTCCTCATCAACCCCACCTACAGACATGTCATTCTTACATTTGGCTGATCACTTAGATTATGTGGATAGAGCCTTACTATGGGGATGTCTTTTGCTTCTTGTCTCAACGCAGATGCAGAGGTCACTTTTTGATACCTCCACTATCTACCCAAAAATATTATGACCAATCGAACCAAACACAACCATCTCAATCACAACTCCTTCCACGACACCTGTCATAGCTCAAACCACATCCTTACCCATAGCTCAATCTATATCTAAACCCAAACCCACACCTATGAGATCATCCTCAACTAAACCTATTACCACTTTAGGGGTCGCCCGACTACCAGCCTTACTCATCCACCTATCAAACTGGATTTAGCTACATCCTCCAAAGACAACACCACACCTACTCTAAAACCCAAAAAGAAGCACCAAACCCATAGAACTCATACCGGCTACGCCAATCACACCTGCACATGTCCCATCCGTCTTAGGATCTCAGCTTCCCAACATGGTCAAGAAACCTCCACCCATCAATAAACCAAAAACACAACAACCCATTCCTTCCTCACAAACCTCTAACCTACCTAGACACCCAACACAACTTACACCCACACTGCAAAGATCTTTACCACCCATCCCTCCAATATCCTCGCAATTTCTTTACTACCCACTACACTTCGGGTTGTTGTCTCTCACACCCCAAGCACAACCCGCGTCATCTACCTTCACAAAGACTCCCAAGTTATCCCCATGGGTAACTCGCCTCTTCCCCATCTACTTTTCTTCTAGACCTCATACACCCATATCACCTTTACCCAAGAAGGTGTAATCCAAAAACAAAATTCCACTACCCCATAATAAGGTAGTCAAAACAACCACACACCCTCCTACCCGTTCACCTACTATACCCCTACCTAAACCAACACGACCGACACCCAAAACCATGCCAGCACCTAAAATCATAGCTCAATCCGCTCCTCCTCTTCCAAAGACCATTCCTCGATAATCAACTGCACCTATACCCAAACCCATGTTCACTTCCCATTGCAATCCACTAGCGGGGTCCTATTGCTAAATTTTAACCAACCTCCTCGAGACTTATGTCATCACATTACCGCCACTCAGACCTTATGACCCCCTCAAACCCAAGCCAAAAGGGTTTGATGATACTAAAATTTTTGCCTACCATCATGTGCTAAGGCACGATGTGGAAAATGTAAGGCCTGAAACCATCCTTATCCAGTTGTGTCCCCGTAAGCCAACTTTGACGATGACGACCTTCTCAACAACGATCCTACTTCACGTACACCCATTCCCACACCGCCCACTCAACAACCACAACCTCTACCCTCACAGCTCCTAGATCCACCCCCAAGATTTGAAATTAACATGGTTTGCATCAGAGAACTTTCCATGCCACCACCCAAATGTCGTTGAGCCCAACTCACCTCATAGTGTTTTTCTCCTCCAATAAATTTTTTCCTGTCGTGTCGTTATACCACTCACCATACACCTCCTTTGTTTACCAACTCCCCTCAGATCAACATGATACACGTCACTACATGTGCTCAAGGATAAGGGTAAAGAAAAGGCAACTGACCCACCAACCAATCCTATACCCAACATACCATCTACACCCATACCTAAAATCACTATCCGTAGCCCCACATACCCCATTTCTAATGGCATCACACATCGTACCATGCTCAAAAATTACACCAGTCTCCTATCAAAATGTCCCTATATGACCTCATCCAAACCTCAAAATCCCATCGTCAAGCTCTCATGGAGGTTCTTCAATCTATTGAGGTTTTACCCAATGACCCTACACCCGTAGCCTCCATTATCACACCCCATCATGTAGCCTCTCTCACCAAATTACCACCTTCATCTTCACCCCACCCTATTCACCAAGTGGCCTCCCTTAGCTTCTCAGAGGAAGAGATCGCACCACACCAAAACGATGACCCGGACCTAGCCTCTTCATCTTTGTCCACATCGATGACATACGGGTATGTCGTGTGATGATTGATGGGGGCGCTAACATTAACATCATTTCATCCCATGCATTTGCTCAAATGCGCATACCTGAAAATTACATGCATAAACATCTAGTCATGTTGCATTCATTCAATGATGCTATCACCTCTACACTAGGCACCATCATCCTCCACGTTTGCATGGGCCCCCACACTATTCTAGAATTATTTTACATTTTGGAAGGGGAATTCCAATATAACATGTTCTTGCAAGAAACCCGGATTTGTGTCATGGGTTCGTTTCTTCCACTTTGCATCATTATGTAAAGTTTGAACACAAAGGACACACTTATACCATTCCAGCTGCCCCTCACCTTTCAAAACATGCAACATGCTTTACCGACCCAATGATGTGCTCATACCTATTAAGCCGTCTACCTCCACAACCGCTACTTCTTCACCTACACATCCACTTACCAAGACATAAATGCAGCCCGCCGCTTCTACCATACATATATCCTCCATTCCTACCGCTACCATAACCTCCACAGCTGGCCCATCAACTTCCCAATCCATTAACTCCACCTCCGCATCAACCTATGACACATCATCCATTCTAGCTACCTACATACCAACCACTGATCCCTTAGAAGGTGTTTTTCAATGCCTCACTCTAGGGAGTACCACCTATATAGTGTCAACACATTCCTTACTCCACAAGAGTATGGAAGTCTTCACCAACACCCTCACTACAATCACCACATTGGAGAATGCCTCCTCTATGGTCCTCCTCACCTTCGTACTAGTCTCACCTATGGGGGACTTGATACTACCACTTACACACCTGAACCACCGCCACAAACTCACCCCTTTTTGGCTAAATTCCAATCACTTACCACGCCATTTAGCCCACACCTTCCTACACCAATGTGCATGGAAGGGTTTTTGTTTTGGCTTTTATGAGAAAGGCCGCCATACCGTTATTCAATGTACTATTATCCAAAATGGTGCCCCAGCCATTTTTTGTGGCTAACTCCTTGTGTTCTTGCCTCTCTTGTGCCTCGGTCTACATTTTTGATTTTCGTGCACTCAAGGCTTTCTCGTAAATGGCACCATCGGATAGATCTCTCTCTCAACTTTCCGTAAAGGTAAAGTTTGCCTCCTAACTCCTTATATTTTTCAAGTTATGGCTCTACAGAGTTTCGTGGGAAAATTTTCCCATTTGATCTGCACTAATAGGAAGCTGCCACGTGGCAGAGGAGTTCGGGGTCGGAGGCAAATTTGAAATTTTTCCAAGTATTTTGGTCGAAGGTTCAAATGGAAATTTTTGCCCACGGGGCCCGCGGACCAATCACAGTGTGACACGTGTCACAAGGGGAAGGCGCAATGAAAAATTGGCTAAGTGTTTGAGAAGGAGAGAGAATTCCAGAGTGAATCAGAGATTGCCATGTGGCATCCGACCAGCGGAGCACGGGGAATTTTTGAAAAAAATTTCCAAAGACAAAAAAAAGGTAAAATTTGAAAAAATTCCCGCCGATCCGTTTT
This sequence comes from Taxus wallichiana var. yunnanensis, assembly GCA_018340775.1. Taxonomy (NCBI): domain Eukaryota; kingdom Viridiplantae; phylum Streptophyta; class Pinopsida; order Cupressales; family Taxaceae; genus Taxus; species Taxus wallichiana. The sequence goes on from CM031243.1 coordinate 7,473,651, forward strand.
TGGGCCGTTTTTTGCCCTAAATCTTCAAACGATCATATCTTTTGATCCAGAGCTCGATTTTCACATTCTTTATATCATTAAAAATCTGTTAAAATTATCTACATGATTCCATGGTCAATTTCTAATTTTGGTTCATTTTTGAGAGAGAAAATTCAAAAACGGTTCTCGCACGTGTCCATGGCTAGAAATGACATTTCAACAACCAAATTTAATACGAATGGGTCACATTCTTCTCCAATATGGTCAAAAATGACAGGTATGGGTTTGTAAGTTCCTCCATACTATTTTAATGTATTTTCCATCAATGAGGGATGGCTCCCATGTGTTTTTCACATTTTCTCTCTCTTTCAGGCTTGACCCATGTATCGTAGTAAAAGCGATTTGGCTCATTTCTTCATGGTTGAACACTTTTTGGCATAGAAAACTTCTTCTTTCACCTCCAAAGCAAGTGATAGTTGTAAGAATCGAGACCTTTTCAAGTATTGTAGCAGGTTTATACCTCTTTGAGGTTGGAATGCAAGAGATTTTTACATGGAATTGATAAAGGCAAACTCTATGAATGCTTTCCTCTGTTTGTATTGTTTTACTTCATTTTAAGACCTTTAATTACATCTATCGCTTGTGTATGTTTTCCCTTGTTGCATTTCATGAATTTGTGTCTATTTACATGGTAAAAAATGTTTCACCACTCCTTTTGGTGCATCACCATCTTTAGTTTAGTTTCATTTTTGCAATTTTATCCCCTGTCTCCTTGCAATTTAGAGTAGGATTAGGATCTAAACCTCTCGTAGTTATGTAAAATATAGATCTAAATTAGAGGAGTTTGAGGAACCAACCTCTAATCTGGAGATTCCTCTCTCATTTTCACAAGTCCCACACTTGGAGAGAGGTTTCCATGTTGTGCAATCACACTTTGGATGCCTAAAACATCAATTCGTAACCTTGATTTGTATCTAGGGGTGCTTTGCTGATTTGCAACAACATGTACCACCCACAAACATAACAACCGTAGTGGTATCGTTTTCCCAAACCACCTACCAAACATGCCCGCATTGAATTCATTAAGGACACTAACTCTTCTCCACCTTCTTCACCGCTCCACCTTCATCACCACCCTCATCGACTTAAGTAGATGGATCCTAAATCTATCCCTCCTAACTTTTTTTTCATAAATGTCATTTCCTTGGGCTCTCGACTTATCAACGCTAAGGTGAGGCCCCTTCCACTCTTCACTTTCGTATCTTAAAGTGATTGATTACGATACACCTTCAATTAACACCATTCAATGTTAGGATGATGAATCTATACTCACCTACCTTGGTACAAAAGACACATATATACATCAATCGTTACCTTCTGAGATGCAAACCATGTTGAATGAATCGACTATCGAGATCAACATTCATACTCTTTTAGACTATGAAAATCGATACACCCATCCCAAAAAACTTTGCTTAGCCTTAGTTTTTGTTGCCACCAAGCTCCGTCATTACCTACTCAACCACAAAACCTATGTTGTGACCAACATCGACCCTTACACTTCATGTATGCTAAACCTTATCAAAATTAGTGCCGCATGATGTCTTATGCTTTTAGCTGATCTTGACCTCAAATTCATTCATCAAAAGTCCATCAAGGGCCAAGCTTATCATCGACTAATTGGCCGACGACCTATTTCCGGGGATCAACCCTCTAATTTTGACTTTCCAGATGAGTCAATTACTACCCTTTCCTAGATAAAACCCCTTACCAAATGACACTCTTCTTCGACGGTTCAATTGTTAGCGTGGGGGCGGGGCTAGTATTATCCTCATTCCTCTTGAGGGTGAACCCATCCCTTTGTCTTTAAAATTAGATTTTGAATGTACTAACAATATTTCTAAATACGAAGCGCTCGTACTATGTCTCCGAGCCGCCTATGCCCTAGATGTAAAATAAATCAACATCTTTGGTGATTCTCAATTGGTCATAAACCAAGTCAATGGTATGTACCACTATTGTAACGAGGTACTTCAAAAGTATAAACATCATGTAGGCATACTTTTGACCACCTTTGATTGTTACACCCTTCAAACCATCCCACATTCAACCAACAAGTTTACATATACCATGGCCTACTTAGCTTCCCAAATACCCACTTCACCCACCGATTCTACAATATTTGTCACCGTATAATGACTCCAATCACCTTCTTATTTACCTCATGATGTTTACTCGATCGAACCACTACCCCGACTCTGAGTGACCTTTGGTATAAACAATACTCTAACTACCTTTCTCTCTCCATCTTACCTCCTGATCTCACCCGTAACGGACAATGCGTCTTCCTTAAAAATTCTCTCATTACGTCATTCTGGGGGACCTCCTCTATAAGCATGGCTTTGATGATATTCTCCTATGATGCCTCACAAGTTCTAAAATTCCTTATACCAAGAAGGAAGTTCATGATGGCATATGTGGAGGTCACTTCAAAGATGGCCTTGTTGTTAAGCATATTCTTCACCTAGGATATTACTGGCCGACCCTTAACCATGATTTTTACGACTACATCAAACATTGTGTAAAATTCCAACAACATTCCAATATTCATCATACACCCAGTCATGCCTTACAGGTCGCTCAAGACCTTTGGCCCTTCTCTCAATGGGGTTTGGATCTTGTCAAAGAAATCAATCCTCATTCTTCCCAGTGCCATCAATGGATCATCATTGCTACCGAATACTATACAAAATGGGTAGAAGATATACCACTCATCTCAATGAAAGCTGAGAAAATATGTGAGTTCATTAACCACCACATCATTTGTCGCTTTGGTGTTCCTCATCGCCTCATCACTGACAATGGAAAACAATTCAAAAACAAAACATTGCAAAAATTTGTGATACCTTCGACATTCAGCTTAGTTTCTCATCTCCTTATTACCCACAAACCAATGGCCAAGCCGAATCCACTAACAAAACCCTCAACAAAATTCTTATGAAAGTGGTTGATGATACTAGGAAGGATTGGCATACGCACATTCCTTTTGCCCTATGGGTATACCACACTAGTATTCACACTTTCACCGCGGCCACATCATTTTCTCTCGGTCTATAGTGACAGAGACAGCTTCTACCTCTCAAGTCTAGATCCCCTCATTCCACATATCTCTCTCCATGACATGCTCAATGATGATGACTTTCATCAGACCGTTTAGTATGCTAAAGTTATTACACAAACATCATCTTAACGCTGGATCACCTTCAAGTTTACCATAAACATATCAAACATGCCTACGACAAACGTGTCCATGAACAAACCTTCCAAGTCGGTGACCTTTTCTTAA
>CM031243.1:7477075-7643778 GCA_018340775.1 Taxus wallichiana var. yunnanensis
TGATCCATATATCTAGATGATTTTAAAATTTTATTTATATTATTTTGGATGTTTTGATGTGGCTACGAGGTTTGAAGGAGGTATTCATGTTTTGTGAGGTTACAATATCACAAAAACATCGGGGGGATTGGAGACCAACCACATTGGAATTCTAGATGAATTCAACATGGTCACCATGACAACTTGTATTGTTTGTGTGTGTTTGTATTTTGTTAGGGATTCCAATTGTAGGGATCACCTTTAAATGTGACCAAGGGGTTTTATGTATTTCTTTTATTTGGTCCCCTTGTTAATGTTTACATGTGTTTATTTTGTGGTGAATTTACCCCTTTCATTAATTATTTAATGTGGTGTTAATATTGTGAGTAATTATGTTGTTAAGTTAATTAATTAAAATATATCATGAGAAGGTAATTAATAGATTTCTTGGTCTTGGTTTTAGTGTTATAAGAGATGTGTAAGTGATGTGTACGTTGATTTTAGAGTATGAAACACTCCACATTTTGGAAATTCGAATTTGTCCTTGAGGCTATTTTGGAGGCTTGTGGTACAAGTAAAACTTTTCCCATACCTCTTAAATTTATTTACCAACCATACCTATGGTTGGAGAGTTGAATTTAGACTTTCTTTATGCATTTTGAGAAGACAAATTGTAAGTTTTAATTGCACTTTTCTTACATGGTTTTAATTTATGTTGTTTGGGGTGTGGGTTGGATTTGAGTATGTAAGTAAACTATCATATTATTCACCCACCTATTTATCATGCATTGGATAATGAAGTTGTCTTTTGGGTTGAGGTTGAGGATGTGTGATGTGGCATCCTACATGGATCCACCTCATCCTCTTCTCTTCCCTCTTCTATAAAATTTGAATTGATTACCTTGTTTTGGGTTATTGCTTATCTTTTGGAAACTCCTTTTGGGGAAAATTATTTTACTGTTTTGTATCTCTTACTTTGAATAAGTATTTAGAATATTGTTGCATACTTGTGCTTGGCTGATTTGGATTGCTTGTATTGGTTTAAAGCTTGGTTTTTTGTACTTGGAGCAACTCCATCATGGAGAGGTAGGAGCTTGGCTCTTGAAATGCTTATTTTTGTGTATGAAATTCTTATTGTTGTGGATGTTTTGGCATGCTTATGGGATGTTGGGTAGATGGCCTCGGAATGGTGTAGGAGAAGACTATGTGGTTTATTTTGTGGGAGGCATAAGTGTTTTGGGGAGGTACAGTGTGGAGGGATTTGGGATTTGGGTTCCACCTTACAAAGAAATAGCTTGCATTTCTATACTAATTATGGGGTGCCATAAGAGGTTGAGGAGGTATAAGGGAATGTGAGAAATAAGGGTTACTTTGGGGAGGCATAACGGCATGTCAGGGATTTGATATACTATATTATGGCAGTTCGAAATCAGGTGATGATACCCATTTCCCCTTTTGGGAGGCATAAGTAGCATCCCCCATGGTTTCTTGCTCTTTTGGCTTGCTTGATGAAGCCTCGGTGTTGTTTGTCATGCTTTAATGTAGTTGTAAACTACATTCTATTTTTGGACTATGTTTTAAATGTGAAAATGTTGCTTGTGGGTTGTGGAAGCCCTTGTTGCCATGAGTTGAATCACATCTTCTATTACATTATGGTTGGGGCTCGGGGCCAATGAAGAAGGATGACTTCTCCTTTTCATTGGATGTCTTGGTTGGGTGGAGAGTATTGCCTTTCCCCTACCCTTGTTGTGATCAAAATTGGAAGAATGATAAATCTACATGTTGTTGTTCTGGAGCAAAGGAAGAAAAAAAGAGAAGTTTGACAGTCCCTTGTTGAAATGAAATCTTATTGTAACCTTTCCCACTTGAAGTGGATGAACTTGTATATGTTTTGTAATGGAAATATGTTGTATTGAATATGAAAGTTGTAATTTTGAAATGTAAAGGAAAGATATACTTTGTTTGTCTTGAAAGAAAGAGATGTATTTTGTATATTGTATTGTGAAAATCAACAAAAAAGAGAAGTTGTAAAAGAAGGAAATCTTGTCTTTTGAATAAAAGTTGCATTTCTTTCCACAATTGGAACTACTGATGTTTAAAATCTCAGTTTGAAATATCTCTTGTTTGAAAGGAAGAAATGTGTGTGAGGAAAATATAGAACTCTATCTTTTGAAATGTGTAAAATTGGAAATCAGAATTTCATTTTGGTTTTGAATAGTTTGATTTGAATCAACTAAATGTATTAGATTAGAATTGGAATGAATTCTAATACTTGGAAGATGAAAATGACAAATAGATCCTTTAAAATTTGATCTTTGTTTTGTATTTTCAAATTGGCAAATACTTTATCAAAAATGCATAGTTCAAACCTGCAACAATGAAATAACAAATTAAATGATTAAATTGAAGTAGTTTCCCTAAACGAATTCAATTGGACAAAAATACTTAAGGAATTTCTTAGAAAACTTAGCAAAATTAGGCTCAAACCATTTTGTTGTCAAAGTTAAAAAAAAAAAAAAAAAAGAGTCAATCAAAAACTTACCTTCCAAATCCATCTAAGAAAAATTCTCCATGTCTAATTGACATGTTGAGAGAGGAAGAAGATCAATTGATTAAAATTTCATAAATTAAAATTTTCTAGCTTGCCTTTTCAAAGCCTACAGATCATTTTCATGAAATTGACCCCTTAAACATTATCAAAATTAAAAAATTATGGTTCATGTGCAAAGAGGATGTCGAGATATTTCCAAAAAGTCTTCGTTTTCACAATAACAATCTCCCAATCAAAATTTATGGCCTTTTGAAGTTTTACTTCATTTTGGCGTAAAAAAAATTCTAACTGTCAAAATTTTTTTTAGGAAACATTTCCTTAGCAGATCCATGGGCACTGAATGTTCCTTTTGTGATTTTTGGTTAAAAATGAAAGGAACAAAATCCCTACTACTTTGCTAACCATGAAGCCTCTCCTTTTGTCAAAAATTGTCTAAGTTTAAAAAAGAAATTTTGGAAAATTTCCCTTGCGGACCCACCGCCCCACTTTTGCTTTTTGGTTTTGTTTCACGGTTGTGTTGCGTGCTATAACATTTAACTTAACCTTTAAAAATTTTTGGGAAATTTTTTCTAATTTTCCCTACCGCCGCTCTGCCTACTTGCAACTAATAAGGTGCTGCCATGTGGCATCATGAGGCATCGGTGGAGGAGCGGATCCTTTAAAAAAACTTAGCGCTTGAATTTTTGGGAATTTTTTTAAGTTTCCTGTCGGCATCGACCTGACCAATGGATGGTTGACACATGTCTTCATGACGCGTTGGCGAGAGGAATGTAGAGTTTCAAACCTTTAAACCTTTTTCTTTAAAAATCTAAATTTCTAAAATTCTTTGATGGCCCGATGGGCTGCAACCAATAAAAAGATTAACATGTGGTGCCTTGGGTGTCAACGGAGGCACGGATCATTTTGATCCCTTAGTGCTTTTGGTAAAAAAGGATAAAAGTCTTAAATTTCTCCAACGGCTTGACTTTCCACCAAAGTTTGGAAAAGTCAACACATGTCCTTTCGGGCTCGAGGGTGTGTGGAGGCAAATCGTGCTTTTTTCCCAAAAGGGAAAAATTACTAAAGTTCTTCCCCCCTCCACTGCTTTGCCCGCATGGGAAAAATTTACTTCCCCACCCCGCCGGTTCGCATTCCTCCTTCGAGTGAAATTTCTCTTTGAAGTCCACATGCTGAGCTAGGGAAATATTTTCTTCCCCAGGCTTGTAGACCCACGTATGGGAAAATTTTCTTATCAAGGCCCGTAGACTCGCGCATGGGAAAATTTTCCTCCCTAAGCCCGTGAGGCCACTCTTGGGGAAAATTTTCACCCCAAGGCCCGCTGGCCCATAACTTGAGAAATATGAGGAGTTAGGAAGACTTATTTATATCATTGGAAAGGTGAGGAAATTTCCTATCTAATGGAAATGTTTTGGGAAGTTTTTATTGCATTAATTTTGAAAAAAATGAAGTTGATATTTTAATCCTTTTACAGAGTGGTATAGTGAAAATTACCCTCTTAACCTAATTGATTAATCTAACCTAAGTTTGGACCTTGAGATCTTTTATAATTATTGTATTAATAAAAATTTAAGATATTAAAAGTATTTCATTTGAAAACTTTCTTACAACAACTCTTGTCTTGTAACCTGGTTGTAGACTCTTTTAAACAAAAAAAATTATTCCATATTTTTCCTAACTAATCCTAGGTTGTTCTTGGGTCTCAAGTGGGTTGTTTTTATGGGCATTACATAGTGCTCCTATTACGTTATGTGATGTTACTTCTAATGTGCCAAAATCCCCGATAGTGTATTTATTAAAAATAATAATAATAAATCAATAAGTAAATTATTGTGAGCACTTTGGAATATTATTATGTATTTCCAAAATTAAAAGTTAAAAGGTTTAATTAGAGAGAAATTTGTTGATAAAATATTATTTATATTAAACTAATTATAAATTTGTAATTGGAAATTTACCATTGTAACCTTTGGAAATCCAACCGAATTGGGAAAATTATTATTTAAATGCCTTGTAAGAATTGTTGACAATCCTAGAGGATTAAAAGATTTTGGAAATTTCAAAGAGCTTGTGGATATTTTTAAGGGAAGCTAGGTTTGAAATTCAGGCTATGGGTAGGAGGAGGGCTCTAGAGGAGTCCTAACTAAGGGTAAAGAGTACAACCCTAGATGGTTCTTGGTTAGGGCATCGGTTTGTGCTTTTAAGCATATTTTCTTCCCCTCATTAATGTGTGCCATGGTTCTAATATTTACATCTAATTGGACCAGGAACTAACATAGAAAATCCATTGCCAAATTGAGATAAGTTCCTTCTCTGTATTTTGGTTGTATATTGTGCAAATTAAATAAAGGAGTAAATTATTATGGTTCTTTAATTTGTAATATTTTTGGAATGAATATTTAATGTAGTGCCCACTTCCCTTTGAAACTTTTAATATTTATCATGATAATGTTGACTATATTATGGACATTATTATAGTTTTGATTTAGTATGGTGTTAGATGTCGAATCATGGATTATTGTTGACTCGATTCATATATGATGCATGATGATTGTTAGAGACATTTTATATAGATGTTGACATGTTTTTGGAAATGGTTATATATATTTATGGATGTTGTGAGGACATGTGATATTTGGATATATTGAGTAGACCAAGAAAATTGAATTTAAAAATTGATGACTATATAGTTGTTGATGAAATTGTAAGTGATATGGTTAGATTGCTTTGATGTTGTTGTGATTCATGTATCTAGATGATTTTGTAAATTTAATTATATTTATATTATTTTGGACGTTCTGATATGGCCACGAGGCCAAAGGAGGTATTTTTGTTTTACAAGTTAAAATATCACAACAAACATCAGGGGATTGGAGACCAACCACATTGGAATTCTAGATGAATTCAAAAAGGTCATCATGGCAACATGTTTTGTGTGTGTGTGTGTTGTATATGTTAGGGATTCCCATGGGGATTACCTTTGAATGTTACTAAGGGGATTTATGTATTTATTAATGTGTTTTCTTTTATTAATGTTTGCATGTGTTTATTTTGTGGTGCTTTTACCCTTTTTCATTAGTTATTAAATGTTGTGTTAATGTTGTGAATAATCATGTTCTTAAAGTAAACAAATCAATATGTCATAAGAAATTAATTAGTGAAGTGGTTGGATTTTGTTTTAAATGTTGTAAGTAAGTGTAAGTGATCTTGTAAGTGATGTGTAAGTTTACTTCTGAGTGTGAAACACTCCACCTTCTTGGAAATTCAATTTTTCCTTGGAGGCTGATTTTGGAGGCTTGTAGGACAAGTTAAACTTGTCCCATACCTCTTAAATTTATATACCAACCTTGCCTATGGTTGGAGGGATAAATTTAGAATTTTATAATGCATTTTGGGAAGACAAATTGTAAATTTTAATTGCACTCTTCTTACATTTTATTAAATTCAGTCCTTATGGGGTGTGGGCTTTTTGGAGTGTGTAAGTTTATTGTCATATTATTCACCCACCTCTTTATTGTGTATTGGAGAATGAATTTGACTTTTGTGTTGGAGTTGAGGATGTGTGATGTGGCATCCTACATGGATCCACCTCATCCTCTTCTCTTCCCTCTTCTATAAAATTAGAACTCCTTGCTTTGTTTTGGGTTGTTGAACTTTTTCTTATTTCCTTTTGGGGAATTCTTTTGTTGTTTTGGAGCTCTTGCTTTTGGAGTAGATTGGAGACCATTGCATGCTTGTTGGTTTTTGATCTTGGACTATATTTTGGCATTGGAAAGCTTGTTGTTCTTGGAACAAACTCCATCATGGAGAGGTAGGAGCTTGACTCTTTAAAAATGCTTCTTTCTTTTGTATGCATGTATGAAATGGTGAATGTTTTTTGTGTGTTTGTTGGCTGGTTGGGTAGATTACCTAGGAATTGTGTAGGAGAAGGCTATGGGGAATCCATGTGGGGAGGGGACATAAGGGAATGCCAGTGGCATCAAAATTATTGTGGAGGGAGTTGGGATAGGGTTTCCACCTTGGAAAAGAAATAGCTTGAATTTCTTACTTTATGGGGGGCATAAAGAGGGATTGTGGGGGCATAAGGATATGTGAGATGATATATATTGGTGGGTTTGTTATAGTGGTTATCCATTTCCCATTGGGAGGCATAAGTAGCTTCCCCATATTTCCTTGCTCCTTTGGATTTCTTGATGGATATTAGTCTTGTTTATATATTTTGATGTAGTTGTAAACTAAATTCTATTTTGAACTTTGTGTTTTAAATGTGAAAATCTACATGTGTGTTTGTGGAATCCTATTGTTTCCATGAGTTGAATCACACCTTCTATTGCATTGTGGTTGGGGCTCGGGGCCAATGAAGAAGGATGGCTTCTCCTTTTCATTGGATGTCTTGGTTGGGTGGAGAGCGTTGCCTTTCCCTACCCTTGTTTGTGATCTAAAAGGAGAAATTCATGTTTTGTTCTTAGAGTAGAGGAGAAAGACAGTTTGATAGTACCTTGTGAAATAAAATCTCATTGTAACCTTTCCCACTTTGAAGTGGATGAATTTGTAAATGTTTTGAAATGGAAAGATGTTGTATGGATCATGAAATTTGTAAAGTGAAATGAAAAAGATAGACTCTATTTTTGCTTTGAAAGAATGTGAAGGAAATGTAATATGTATGATGAATTTTGAAGTATGAAAGAAGGAAGTTGTAAGTTGTCCTTTGGAATCAATAAATGGTGTCCTATCTTTCTCAAATTGCAATGTTATATTGAAATCTGATCATTTAATTATTATTGAAATCTCTATTTGAAAGAGAGAAATTGGAATCTATTATTTATATTCAAGAAATTGAAAGATGTACAGTTGTATATTTGAAATCAATAAAAGATTGCACTAACTTTATCAATTTACAGTGTTTCATTGAACTTGATCATCAATATGTTATTTGAAACCTCTATTTTGGAAAATTGAAAAAGGAATATGTAATAAGGAAATATATGGAACTCTGTTCTTTTGAAATATGTTAAAATTGGAAATCGAGACCTTGCATTTTATTTTTTAAATGGTTTGTTTGTATCAACTAAATGTGTTATACTAGAATGGAAATGAATCTCCATATTTGGAAGATGAAAAATAATAAATAGTCCTTTTAAATATAATCTCTATTTTAAATTTTAAAAATGGCAAAATAATTTATCTAAAATGAACAGTTGGAACTTGCAAACAATAAATAACATTGAAACATTGAAATCTAACATGTCATGATATACATGAACTCAATTGGACTAAAATACTTAAGGAAAAAAACTTGAAACATTGCAAAACCGGGCCCAAACCTTTCACAAGTTATTTTGTTGTCTGAAGTTGTAAAAATTTGAATTAGAAATTAATCAAGCAAAATTACATTCCAATACATCCTAAAATTATTCTTAGAACAATCCTCCATGTTTATTTGACATGTTAAAGGAGAAAGAATGACAAAATTGAACAAAATTTATAAGTTAAAATTTACCAGTTTGCTTTTAAAAATCCTGCAAGCCATTTTCTTAAAATTGACCCCTTAAACTTTATCAAAACAAAAAATTAATGAGCTCTATGCAAATAGGACGTTGAGATATTTCCAGAAAATTCCTCATTTTCCCAAACCTGGGCTCTCTATCAAAAGTTATGGCCTTCTGAAGTTTTCTTCACTTGGCGGAAAATTTCCTTGGCGGGCCGTACGGCTTGAATTTTCCATTGGGACTTAGGAAATTTTTGGAAAATTTACAAAAGTTTCTCTACCTCCTCGAAGGCCTCTGATGAAATCGAGGCTACCACATGGCACCATAAGGTGTTAGCGGATGGGCGGATCCCCTTTTTAACTTAGCACTTTTAGAAAAAAATTTGGAAAATTTTCCAACTTTTCCCCACCGCTCCACCATCCCATGACGAATTAGCACTTTTAAATTAAATTTTTGGAAAAATTTTTGTTGGTTTCCCTCCGCCTCCCCACTGGTCCCGTGCACCCAATAGGGTAATGACACGTGGCATCATGTTGGAGTAGTGGAGGTGCGCGGGAAGTTTATCCCCTTGCGTTTTGCATCTAGAAAGGCTTAATGCCTTAAATCTCTCCGATGGCCCGAATTTCCACTAGAGCTTTCTCAAGCCGACACATGTCCTCTTCGGGCCCACGGGCACGTCGAGGTAAAATGCACTTTTTCCTCGAAAAGGAAAAAAATGCCAAAACTCTTCACCGACCCACCTGAGGAAAAGTTTCACCCCAGGCCCACAGGCCGCCCTTGGGAAAATTTTCACCCCAGACCCTCTGGCCCATAACTTGAAAAATATGAGAGTTAGGAGGAATTCTTTATATCAAAGGAAAGGTAATGAAATTTCCTATGTAATGGGAGTAATTTAGGAAACTTTTGAATGTGTTAAGTGTGATAAAAATTAAGTTTAAACTTTAATCTTTGTTAAGGAGTGGGTTTGGTGAATAATTACCCTCGAACCTAATTGAAACTTCTAACCCTAAATTTTGGACTTTGACCTCTAATAATTATTAATAAAATAAAATTATACTCTAGTAGATTTGAATTGTTCCTGAACTTGTTAGGGACAATTGTTTGCCTTGTAACATGGTTGTAGATTCTTTTAATAAAAAAAAATTATTCCATAATTTTCCTAACTAATCCTAGGTTGTTCTTGGGTCTCAAGTGGGTTGTTTTAACGGGTGTTACATTTAATTTAATTGTGATATGTAACTATATTAAGTGATATTGTATTGCTAATTTAGTTTTATAGTGTGGTATTACTTCTTTGTGTGTTGATTTCCATAAAACAAAATAAATTTCACACAAGTGTTTTATGGTTGGTTATTTAACATTAATTCTAGTTTATATTAAAGTAAAATTGTTAGCTCTTGTTTCTACTTGTATATTAAAGTCAAAATAAAATACTCAAATTATTTTAGTGAATTTCAATAGTTAACTTCCAGCTGGACTTAGTGAATATTGATTTGCACAAATAAATAAAGAAAATAAATTTTCATTTGTTTTATTAATATTGGCTTTGAAAACTGTGTAAATGATTAAAAAAAGACTAGCATGTAAATTTTATATTTTGTAAACCCATTTTAAAAAGTTCTAACCACTTTAAAATATTAACTTACCCTTATATTAAAACCATCATATTTAAGTGTGATCATTTATGTTTTAAAGGATAAGTAAATTCAATTTACCTAAGGTTTTATAGGGAGACAATCCAGAATAGGAAAGTAATTTAAATGGGGCCAAAATTCAATTCTAACTATTAATATTTAAATTATGGGTTATGTAACCTATGTCTATCATATGCTAAGTGGTTAATTAAAATAAAATTACCACCTAACCTAATTTTAACTTTTAAATTAAATTTTACCTATGTATTTGGCCTAGGTCCTCAACCCGTATTTAAAATTTTATAGGATTTGAATTATAAATTGAATAAACTATAGTAATTGTGCCACATTCATATTGATGCTTAGTATTAAATTCTAAACCTTGTTTTTTTAATTAAAACATAGATTATTAAAAATCATATATTTAAAAATATTTCATCATCATTAATTTATTAATGTGGAGAAAAGTCACATCACATTTTTGTATCGAGCCATTAATCCAATAAAAAAATCTACTTCTCGTAGAAATATTACAATTTTTATTTTAATACTTTTCACATAATTAGATTTATTTTTTTATTGTTTTCTTAGTGCGTGAAAATATGTGTAAAATTAATTTACCTAATGTTTCATACACAGAGAACAACACTCCTTGAAAATAGAATTCAATTTTTCCTATTGGCTCATACTAATTTAATGTCTCCCCATTATTGTGTTATTAATTTTAAATCTCTATTGTTTGAAATAAATTTTATCTTTGTCTAAATATCTTCTTTATTAAAAGTGTTGAATAAAAATATATATACTACAGGTTTAATTTTACTAAATGTTTAAATTTAAAACCTATTTAAAATTTTATTTTTAACTTTATACTATAATAGAATGTGAGCTAATTTTAAATTAAAACATAGTATTAAATCTATTTACATTTAAATACTTGCCTATATTAAATATATATTATATTATTTCTAATCTATGCATATTAACTACCAAACTATGTATGTGTGTCTACTTTAAAAATTAAACACTTATTTTTAAACGTAAATATATAAACATAAGTATAGGTAATAATGAAGGGTTTAATAAGTTAAAATGAAGGGCTAACATATATTATTCAAAATGGAGGAGTGGAAATGTGGAATATATAACTTTTATTGTAAAAGAAAATGTAGGTGAAAATATTTGGGAATGCTGCGAGCTTACATTATATGAAGATTGAGTGGATTGCAGTAGAAGAATTAATAAGTTGAAAAACTTAAGAATTAAGTGTGAGAATGTGAGAAAGTTTTAAGAGTAAGTTAGATTAAATAATAATAATAATAAAGTCTTTACACATATTTTCACTATATGTAAAATTGAGATTTTATATATCTATTACATTGTTATCATATGGAGTAAATTGATAACCATAAAATATTAGTGATATCTATTTTAGTGCATACCTAAAATAATATTTTTAATCTCTCCATTAAACTTTAAAAGTAAGTGAATTGAGTTTAAGAAAACTAAAATATAGATTTTATTTTAATAATAATAAAGAGTGAGTTTTACACTGAAAAATATAACACTCAAAGTTAGTGAAGATAATACATATAAACCTATATACCTTTAGACATCTCAAGTATGTGTATACATTACATTAATTAATAACTCTAATTAAGCGGGATCCAAATCCTATCATATATTCAAGATATTATTATTACTATTACATATACATTTCTACCAAAAGGTGAAAAGAAGCTCCACTCATTAGTGAAATGACAATTTAGTTAATTAAATACATCATATTAGAAATATTTAAATGATATGTTAACCTTAAAGTTGTATTTTATATTGCCTTGTGTGAAAATTTATTGGTTAAACTAATGGGTGATAAGTATGTGGAGGAGGAACTCGACCCATTCGACCTCTTACTATCCTGCATCTGCTAGATTCAGCTCCGAACTCTATCTCTAGCTTCTTTGCTGCGTCTTTCCCCGTGTCTCCTCTGCAATATAGGCCTTCTCCACAGCTTACCTTTAATGTATGTGGGTAGTGAATCGCACTACGTCTCCTAAATCCAAATTCGGGCCCCCGGATGAACTCGTGAAGATCCATACCTGCTCATCCTGCATATAGTCGGCGTCTTAGAGTAGGTCCAGAAATCGACTCTCATACTCGACTCGTCATCGATTCTTGACGGAGGTCATGAAACTTCGTCTATCCTCTGCTGAATAAATCTCACAGGTATATACACGCTCTGAAACGCTCCTCAAACAGGCTCCCGTGTAATCGTCTGCGAGTCGATATGGAGTTTCTACTCTCGTTCCTCCACCGGAGACTCTGCTCCATCCTTGAAAGATGGATTGCAACACGAGCTTTCATGTTGCTAGTACAGAGGCGAGAGCTTGAAGCATCCGCTCAAGCTCACCAACCAGAGCCTCTTCACGAAACCCACCTATATCACCCGAATAGTGAGATGGTCCTAGCTTGGGATCTCTACGATATGGTCTCAGCCTGACGTATGACGAATCCTAGATCTCTTTGTATGCTCCTACCTGCATGCAGGGCTCAGAGACCTGTCCACATGTCCCGAGATCCTGTCCCCATGTCCTCTCTCTGGTGACTACTGCCCTAGCCGACTCTGCACGGAAATTCTCTACTCAAAGTGCTCCTCACCGTGTTGAGGGATGCACGAGCATCTTGATGGCTCCAAAATATGTCTAGCAAGTTGTCCACCCAGGGCTCTCCGCGTATAAATGCGGGCATTGATATCCTAGAGTGTATGAAATCGAGGCGGCGGAAGGGTGCTTTGCTGACGGCTGCTCGGCGGTGGTATGTCTAGGTCTCATGAAGAGACCCTCGCCCGATCCGCACCTCACCTGCAGGATCAAGGTGAAATTTAGATCATTGTTACTAGGTCTTGAGCTAGTTTTCTAAATTTCTGCTTACTATAATTATCCATCATTATGCCTTTATATTTTAAAAGTGTCATTTCTCGTACTAAGTTGAATGTTCCTATTTTGCATTTTCATGCGTGTGCCCAAGGTCCCGACTTGAACCCACAGCTCTCGATACCAAAATGTAACGCCGCTAAAGACGACAATGCTCTTCGCTTGCGAGCGAGACAACTTTGAAATGCGACAATTTTTTTCTTTCTCCCGATTCTTCCCTCTCCCAAAAGAAAATAACAAAAGAACTCTCCCACAAAAAAACTCCAACACCCTCAACAAGAGAAAATTTCCATAAATAGACAAAAGGGAAGAGTGAGGGTGATGTGGCTCCTTGTAGGATGCCACATCACACATCCTCAAGACCGCCTCCCTTCGATCAACTCAAATCCCAAAACACCATAAATGGGTGGTTGGGTTGAATGACATCTCTTTCCACATCCACCCCTTCCCATGTGTCTTAAGGCACAATTAAATGAAAAAGGAAGACAAGTGCACTCCAAAGTCACATTTCCTTCCCAAAACAATAAATAATCCCCTTTTTGGCTTCCCAACCCATATATATGGTTGGTAAGGGGTTTTGGGAAGTGTGGGACAAGTTCAACTTGTCCTTGAAGTCCCAAAATTACCTTAAATCTAAAATTCGAGATTCAAAGGATTTGGAGTGGTCAACACTCAAAACAAGCATTCAAAACAAGAGGAAGCACAAGGCTCAAGGAGCCAACCATAAAAATTAATTACACCCACTAGACTTCCCTCCAAAACTTAAAAATTAAAACAAGATGTTAATTTAATCTAAACACACTTAGCAAAAGAAATTTAAAAAAAGATATCACAAATAAAATCACCTACTAAAGTAAGTTAAAACAAGTAAATAAAATTCTTACCCCCTTGGTCACATTAGAAAATTTCCCCCTCATGGAAATTTTTTCTTAACACATAAAAGAACAAAGGTAACACAATACAATTCACTAGTTGCCTTGACGACCAAATGTTGTAACCACCCGACATCTGTTGTGTTTGGTTCCCAATCCCCCTCATGGTTGTGATCATCTTTGTGTTTCTGCAAAATACAAAATACCTCCTTCGGCCTTGCGGCCATGTCAAAATATCCAAAATAACCATATGCATGAAATTTATTAACATCTATACGTAATTCAATCAATCATTATTTCTAGGTCTAAATCACAACTTAATTATGCATATCATCATTATCCAAAATTATAGTAATGTAAATTCAACAACTACATTCTACTCATCATGGTGAAGAAATCCATTGTTAGAAGACATGAAATATATCCATATAAAAATAATATCGGTATCGATAGTTAACGTCATGAGTCGGTGTAGATCATACTTTTGAAAACAAAATCCAATCATAATCCAAATGCATCTAGTCACCAAACATCATGCTAATCAACATAAGTATAAGTCATGTCCATATCCAAAGTCTGCATAACTCAAAATGATAATCAAGTTAGTGTCGTAGGGAAGTGGGCATTACATCCCCCTCCCCTTAGACTAGACTTCTTCCCGGAAGTCACCAAATAAGTGTGGAAGCGAGATCGCAATGATGTAGCATCCTCCCAAGTAGCGGCGAGTCTCATCGCACTGTCCTATTAGACCCGAACCTGATCAATCTCTACCACAAGGCCTAAGGTCTTGCGATCTAAAATGCACACGGGTTCCACCATCACTGCTCCGATAATGCACCTGCAATGCATTCCATCTAGCACATGAGAAGGATCGAAACATATCTCCTATGCACAAAAACATGAAATACATCATGGACGCGTGATAAGCTAGGTGGCAATGCTGACGATAGGCCAAGGGACCAAGGCGCTCCAAGATCTCAAAGGGACCCACAAACCTAGGAGCAAGCTTAGAACCTTTTCCATAACGGATAGGGCTCTCATGCGGTCGACACTGAAGAAACACCTTTGTGCCTACCTCAAAGCTGCGATCTGTCCTATCTTAGTCTGCATACTTCTTCGTCTATCATCTGTGCCTCCTGCAGATCTGTCTCGATCAATGTAACCTTCTGCTCCATGTCTTGTAATAATGTTGGCCCAAGGGATACCCTTTCCTCAATCCTATCCCAGCTAAGAGGTGTCTGCACTCTCTACCATATAATGCACGAAAAGCACCATGCCTATAGAACTCACGGAAACTATTATTGTAGGCAAACTCCACCAAATACAGATACTCCTCCCATCTCGACTGGTGATCCATCACGTACATCCTGAGCATATCCTCCGAAATATGATTCACCCTCTCTGTCTATCCATCGGTCTCAGGGTGATAAGCTGTGCTGAAATTAATCCTCGTCCCAAGAGCATACTGCATGGTGGTCTAGAAATGGGAAGTGTATAAAGGGTCGCGGTCGTAAATGATCTTCCACGGAATCCCATGTAATCTAAAAATCTCATCAAGGTATACTCGTGCCACAACACTTGCTGTATAGGTGGTCTTCACTGGGGAAAAATGAGCTACTTTCATCAATTTATCCACCGTAACCATGATGTCGTCATGGTGGTATCTCGACGTCGGCAACCCAACAATGAAATCCATAGAAATGGTGTCCCACTTCCACTCCGGTATGGCGTGAGGATAGAGGAGGCCAGCTGGATGTTGGTGTTCGGCCTTTACGCTCACGGCACTCTAAACAATGCGGATACAAATGAAGCTATGTCTCTCCGAAGTCCTCTCCAAAAGTACAATTGTCTCGGGGTGGCGTACATCTTCTTCACCCCGGGATGGGCTGAATATGGTGCACGATGAGCCTCACAAAATGTCAAGTCTCAAGCCTCCATCTCTAGGAACATATGTCCGACCTCTGTCTGCGAGAAGACCATCTCGCCTCTAGTGAAAATCCATCAAACCTCCCCTCAAGAGGTCTCTGTGACTCAATCTCTGCTCTGGCTGCAAGGTAGAAACTATCCTGAGGAAGCTGCTGCAAGATCCTACTCCGCAAATCTGTGCCCACTGAGGTGGCCATAGCCACATGTCTCCGTCTACTCAAAGCATCTGCAACCACATTCTCCTTTCCTTTCACATGCTCTATCTCCATGTCATACTCATAGAGTAACTCCATCCAACGCCGCCGATAAGCGTTGAGATTGGGCTGCATGAAGAGGTGGCGAAAACTCAAGTGATCTGTCCTGAGTGTAAATCTCCGGCCAAGAAGAAAATGTCTCCACCTCACTAAGGCATGTACAACTGCTGCAAGGTCAAGGTCATGGGTCAGATAATTGAGCTCATAATCTTTGAGTTTGTGAGACTCAAAGGCAACTACTCTACCCTCCTGCATTAGCACTCCCCAAGTCTTGCCAAGGAAGCATCGGTCTGCAAACGTAAAACTCTCCATGAGGATCAGCACTGCAAGAATAGGTGCTCTCGTGAGGCACTCCTTGATGTCTTTGCTTTGCTCACATCTATCGACCAAAGAAACTTCTTCCCTTTCCGCTAAAGAGAAGTGATAGGGTGCGCAATCCGAGAAAAGTCCCGAACAAACCTCCTGTAGTACCTGCTGACCCATGAATCTATGCACCTCGGTCACACTAGTGGGTGCTGGCCAATCACCGATGGCTCAAATCTTGGAAGGATCGACTACAATACCTTCCCCAAAAATAATGTGGCCCAAATCATTGCACCTCAAAGCTGAAAGAACGCACACTTCTCCAAGTTCCCGTAAAGGCTGCTTTCTCGCGAAGACACCAAGAACTGGCGAAGGTGCTCCTCATGCTCCTCACGTGTGCGTGAGTAAATCGAGAATGTCATCAAGGAAGATGAGCACGAAGCGGTCAAGGAAAGTCCTGAATACCCCATTCATCAAACTCATAAACATTTGGGGGGCATTCGTCAAAACCGAAGGGTACCACTTTGTGAACTTGTAGTGGCCATATCTCATGCGAAATATGTCTCGTGAATATCTCGCTCCACAATCCTGGTGATGGTATCGACTTAAGATCTATCTTAGAGAAAACTGTAGCCCCCTTCATCTGATCAAATAAATCATCAATGCATGGAAGGGGGTAACGATTCTTGATCGTTACTTTATTCAGCTGACGGTAGTCAATACACAACCGAAGAGATCCATCCTTCTTCTTCACGAAGATAACTGGTGCACCCCAAGGGGATACGCTAGGATGGATTAGGCCTTTCTCCAGAAGGTCCTCAAGCTATAACTTGAGCTCACATAACTCAGGAGTAGTCATCCGATAGGGTGCTCGTGAGATAGGCTCTGCGCCTGGAACTAGATCTATATGGAAATTGATCTCACGTGGGGGAGGTAATCCCGGGCTCCCAGGAACACATCGATAAACTACGATAATATGGGATGGTCATCGAGGGAAGGTCCTCTGGACTCATCCTCGATCATCCTTGACCGTAATAGCAAACATCCGACAACCACCTCGCCGCACACACCTCTTAAGCTGCATAGTGGAGATGGAGCGAATAGAAACAGGTCTCTTAACCCCTGATATCACTAACTCCTCCCCAAATCATCTATGCAAGCAATAGTCTTGTGGTAACAATCCACTCTAGCTCGTGCAGTGAGCGGACAACCAATCCATGCCTAAAATGATGCCATAAGATCCTAATGGAAGGATCTGAAGATCAAAAGTAGTGGTGAAGGGTCCCAAATCCACTACACACTCCTTAACTAAGGAGTCTACGCAAATCATGGCTCCGTGAAGCCATCTCAACGTCCCAACTACGGCCCTTAACCTAAGCGCCACAAGCCTCTGATGCTCTACTAAAGATGGTGCAATAAAAGAATCAAGAACCAGAATCAAATAATATAGAGGTGGAAATACCACCAACACTACTGTCGTCTCAATCACGGTACTCTGATGTTTATCTGGCGGTTCTCGATCATTTGCTACGTAGATCCGATGACTCTGTGCCATATCTCCATAGTAAGCTCACGAGCTCACGTGTCTTACCCTTGGTAGGGTTATGTGGGCAATCTCTCCAAAGATGTCCAACAACACCATGCAACCATAAAAGCTGCTGGTCCTCTCCGGTGGGAAGCGGCTCAGTGGTACTCTACATGACCGAGATACGAGATCCCGATGATCCACGGCTGGACTGCCGAGAGTCTTTGTTGACGAGCTCCTACCGGCCCGAGCTCTCGGTGCACCCTATGTCCCGATGGGACCCCATGAGGAGGCCCCATACTACGTCCTCTCTGTGTATCGAACCTCGAGGAGGTCGGTAAGGTGGGCAGGTCTGCTCGCTTGCTTTTTCTACTCGTGGTGGTGGCCCGAATGAAGCTTGCCCCGAACTCTCTGCTCCACCCCATGGAGGAGGAATCCGGCCCTTTGACCTACTATCCTGCATCTGCTAGATTCAGCTCCGAACTCGTCTCTAGCCTCTACCGCGTCTTTCCTATGTCTCCTCTGCAATATAGGCATTCTCCACGGCTTCGCTAAATGTCTGTGGGTATTGAATGCGCACTAGATCTCCTAAATCCAAATTCGGCCCCGGATGAACACAGCGCGTGAATCCGTACACGCTCATCTCGTATATAGTCGACGATTTTGCAGTGAGTAGGTCCAGTATCGACTCTCATACTCATTTATCATCGATGCCCTGACGGAGGTCATGAAACTCGTCTATCTGCTTCTTTGAATATATCTCTGGGTAAATACTTGCTCCTGAAATGCTCCTCAAACAGCTCCCGTGTAATCATCTGAGTCAATATGGAGTTTCGCTCCTCGGTCCTCCACTGAGACTCCTGCTCCATCCTTTAGAAGATGGATTGCAACACTGAGCTTTTGTGTTGCTAGTACAAGCAGAGCTTGAAGCATCCGCTCAAGGCTGACCAACTAGGCCTCTGCCGAAAACCACCGTATCACATGAATAGTGAGATGGTTGAAGCTTCGGGATCTCTCCGATATGTCTCGCAATGACGTATGACAAATCCTAGATCTCTTTGTATGCTCCTCCCTCTGCTCTAGGGCTCCGAGACCTATCCCTATGTCCCGAGATCTGTCCCCATGTCCTCTTTGTGACTGACTCGCCTCTAGCCGACTCTGCACGAAATTCTCTCAAGCTCTGTGCTCCTCGCCGTGTCGAGGGGATGCCTGAGCATCTACTGATGGCTCCAAACTATGTCTAGCAAGTCGTCCTCCCAAGGGCTCTCCACGTATAGCGGCATTGACATCCTGGAGTGTCTGCAAAATCTAAGGCGTATGGGCTACTACGACTCGCTCTCTGGCAAAGTGGTATGTCTAGGTCTATATGAAGAGACACCTCGCCCCATCCGCACCTCCCTGCACGATCAAGGCGAGTTAGATCATTTTCTAGGTCTTGAGCCGAGTTTTCTAAATTCTGTTTACTATAATTATCAATCATTATGGATTTATATTTTAAAAGTGTCACTTCTGTACTAAGTTAAATGTTCTGTTACTCGCATTTTCCTGCATGTGCCCAAGAGTCCCAAATACTTCAAACCCCTAAGCTCGATACCAAAATGTAACGCCGCTAAAGACGATGACGTACGCTACGCTCGACGAATGGACAACCCGAGAAATGCGACAATTTTTTTCTTTCTCCCAATTCTTCCCTCTCCCAAAAAGAAAATAACAAAAGAACTCTCCCACAAAAAAACTCCAACCCCCTCAACAAGAGAGGAAATTTCCATAAATAGACAAAAGGGAAGAGTGAGGGTGATGTGGCTCCTTGTAGGATGCCACATCACACATCCTCAAGACCACCTCCCTTTAGTCAACTCAAATCCCAAAACACCATAAATGGGTGGTTGGGTTGAATGACATCTCTTTTCCACATCCATCCCTTCCCATGTGTCTTAAGGCACAATTAAATGCAAAAGGAAGACAAGTGCACTCCAAAGTCACATTTCCCTTCCCAAAACAATAAATAATCCCCTTTTTGGCTTCCCAACCCATAGATATGGTTGGTAAGGGGTTTTGGGAAGTGTGGGACAAGTTCAACTTGTCCCACAAGTCCCCCAAAATTGCCTTAAATCTCAAATTCGAGATTCAAAGGATTTGGAGTGGTCAACACTCAAAACAAGCATTCAAAACAAGAGGCAAGCACAAGGCTCAAGGAGCCAACCATAAAAATTAATTACACCCACTAGACTTCCCTCCAAAACTTAAAAATTAAAACAAGATGTTAATTTAATCTAAACACACTTAGCAAAAGAAATTTAAAAAAAGATATCACAAATAAAATCACCTACTAAAGTAAGTTAAAACAAGTAAATAAAATTCTTACCCCTTGGTCACATTAGAAAATTTCCCCCTCATGGAAATTTATTCTTAACACATAAAAGAACAAATGTAACACAATAAAATTCACTAGTTGCCTTGACGACCAAATGTTGTAACCACCCGACATCCCGTTGTGTTTGGTTCCCAATCCCCTCATGGTTGTGATCATGTTGTGTTCTGCAAAATACAAAATACCTCCTTCCACCATGCGGCCATGTCAAAATATCCAAAATAACCATATGCATGAAATTTATTAACATCTATACTTAATTCAATCAATCATTATTTCTAGGTCTAAATCACAACTTAATTATGCATTTCATCATTATCCAAAATTATAGTAGTGTAAATTCAACAACTACAGTCTACTCATCATGGTGAAGAAATCCAATGTTAGAACACATGCAATATATCCACATAAAAATAATATCGGTATCCAATAGTCTTGTCCATGAGTCGGGCGTTGTAGATCATACGAAAACAAAATCCAATCATAATCCAAATGCAACTAGTCACCAAACATCATGCTAATCAACATAAGTATAAGTCATGTCCATATCCAAAGTCTGCATAACTCAAAATGATAATCAACTAAGTGTAAATAGGGAAGTGGGCATTACAGAGAGAGATATGTATGTATATGTGTATATATATATATATATATATATATATATATATATACATACATATATATATATATATATACATATATATATATATACATACATATATATATATATATATACATACATATATATATATATATGTATGTATATATATATATATATGTATATATATGTATGTATATATATATATATATATGTATGTATATATATATATATGTATATATATATATATATATATGTATATATATATATATATATATGTATGTATGTATATGTGCATAGATATGTATACATACATACACACACACACACACACACACACACACACATATATATATATATGCATATACATATCCATATCCATATCCATATATATATACTCTTAGGCATAGAAGTTCTCCACAAAGATTGCATGCAAGTTATATAACTTGATGTGTAATGACTATGATGGTATATTATTAATGTGCAACATTTTTAATTAGATGATAAATATAATTTATGCAATAGTTTTCATGTATTATTGATATTGATCTTATAAGTGAGCATTTTGAATTTGAAATAATGAATATATTGGACAGAATTGCATTTTTAATTTGAAATAATGGAGTGAATTTTAAAGTATAATGTGAAGGAGATCGTTAAAAAGGGTAATGCATATAAGGTGTACAAACAAACAAGTATATATGATGTACAACTTGAGATTATCTCATTTAATGACTTTATTGAGTAACAAAATAGAGACATTTAGGGTCTTACACAGGAGTAATATTAAGATATCTAAAATTACTTATTTAGAAAATTTACCTTTAAAACTTAATTTTTGACCATGTGTTACTTTATAGTGATCTTATGTTGTATAACTAAGTTAGGAGGAAATTATTAATAATTGGTGATCTCCATTCATCTTGTCAATATTAGAGATGTATTATATAGTTTATGATACAATATTATCCTTAGGTTCCCTATTACAAAATAAAGAATAATGAATGTATAATTGTGAATTGCTGAACTATTTTTTTAATTTTTATTTGTAATATTAAAAATATTATGTTGATAAAATAGTTATAATGATTTTTTAAAAATAGATAGGCTTTGGGAGTAAAATATATAGTGTGATATAAAACCTTCAACAAAATAATGTGTTCTTTATGTATAAAACTTATGTATTTATGTTTAGGATAAGCCGATTTTAGTACAAAAAGACACTTATGAATCCAACGTTGGTGAAGTCATAATGTAAGAAACTTTTCCATTTAAAATCTTTGTTGTTACTTGAATGAATTACACCATGAAATACTAATTTTTGTGGAGACTATATCAATCAATAAAATATTCTTATAACTAAGGATGTACCTCTATTTCTAAGATGCCACCTTATAAATTTGTTTATGGTTAAAACTTTAATATTATTATATTGGAAGAAATTATAAATAAAGTAAGATAAAACATGAAAGCTGCCCAAGATAGGTATAAGAGTTAGACTCTTTTCAAATGGTTTTATAAGAAAATTAAAATTGGTAATCAATGTTTTCCTTAGAGTTGAACCTATGCATAGTTCACAAACACTTGGTAAATATGCTAAATTAGATCATCTTTTTGAGGTATTTTTTTAGTTATTGGAATGAATAGGAGAAATTATTTACAAACTAGCCCTCCCTGAGTTGTATATTTGTAATCTATGTTTAAACTATAAGAGCTAAGTTGTATATTAAAACTAAAAAAACTAGCACTTAAGTTAAAATAGAAAACAACTAAACATTTGTAATAGTTTATTATTAGATTAAAATATTTAATATTATTCCATTAATAGTTTATTAAACTATTATAGTTTAATATTATATCGGAATATAGTATTATGTAATCCCTTGATAGGGTTATTAATACAATATAGTTTTAAATAGTATAAAAATGCTAATATACTAGTGAAAATTGCAATAGTAACCATTTTCTATTATAATCAAATTAAAAATTATATTTAAAATGATTGTTATCTATCGGAAAATATAAAAGTAATAGGTTAAAGCTCAAAAGTGGAAATATATTCCTAATATAGTAACCTCTACTTTTCCTTAGCATTCTAGGTCATTTTGCATATGATTTTTTTTCGTTATGTTAAATGGAGTCGTCAGCCCTTTTTCCTAATATGGGGAAAAATGGTGTTACATTTTGGTTTCAAATTGAAGTAGAAATGATTTTGAAAGTAGAACAAGGAAAACTAGAAATAGAGAAATTAAATAAATTAAAGTAAAATGGCCTTCTTCTGATGTTGATAGCGCTACTTGGGAAAGAGAAGATTATCTTAAAAGAGAAAATCATGATCTATTTGACTAATCACTTGTGTTTTTCATGTTGTGATTTTCAAAGTAGCTTTGGATCTACCGAGGAGAATAGTTAATTCAAGGAGGGGAGGATTGTGATGTGCCAAAATCCTTGATATTGTATTTGTTAAAAAATAATAATAATAGATAAATAAGTAAATTATTGTGAGCACTTTGGAATACTATTATGTAGTTCCAAAATTAAAAGTGAAAAATGTTTAATTAGAGAGGAACTTGTCAGGACACTATTATTTATATTAAACTAATTGTAAATTTGTAATTGGAACTTTACCGTTGTAACCTTTGGTAATGCAACTGAATTGGGAAAAGTATTATTTAAATGGCTTGTAGGATTTGTTGAGGATCTCGTAGAAGAAATTTTTGTTTGGAAATTTCAAAGAGCTTGTGGATATTTTTCAGGGAAGATAGGTTTGTATGCATGGTTGTGGGTAGGAGGGAGATGATCCGGATGAGTCCTAATCGGGGTAAAGAGTACAACCCTAGATGGATGCTTGCTAGGGCATTAATTTGTGATTTTAAGAATATTTTCTTCCCATCATTAATGTGGTCATGGTTCGGGGCTTAAATCCAAGTGGACCAGAATTGATATAGAAAATTCATTACAAGATTGAGATAAGTTCCTTCTCTATATTTTGGTTGTATATTGAGAAAATTAAATAAAGGAGTAAATTATTATGGTTGTTTTATTTGTAATATTTGTTGCAATGGATATTTAATTCAATTTTGATATGAAACTATTTTAAGTGATATTGCATTGCTAATTTATTTTAACAATGTCATATTGCTTCTCTCGTGTGTTGATTTCGGAAAAATAAATAAATTTTACACGGTGTTTTGTGAATGGTTATTTAAAATAAATTCTAGTTTATATTAAAGTAAATTTTTTTACTATTTTTTCTACATGTATAATAAAGTTAAAATAAAATACTCAAGTTATTTTAGTGCAATTCAATAGTTAACTTCTAGCTGGACTTATTGAATATTGATTTGTACAAAGTAATAAAGAAAATAATTCATCTTTTTTTTTTTTCATGTTAAGATTGCATAGCATTCGCACTATCTTTCATGATATGATCTCTTGTTATAAACACACCTAAAAATTCAAACAAATGTCAATTGCTGACAAAAATTTTACTTTTAAAATGGAATTAAAAAGAATGTGTCTTAGTGTTGGCACTTGGGAAAGTTATAGAAAGTGAAGAATAAGATATAATGCACATGCTTGACACAATATGAATCGTAAAAAAATATAAGAGGATGACTAAAATTTTGGGTGAAAGGAAGACAAAATATTTAGCTTTGACTCACTTAAAAGTATCAATTTATTCTAATGTTTGTTCAAGGTGGAGGAAAACCTAATAATTCTTTCAAAATCCTTCACTTACGTACGTGGAGATAATAATATGAGTGATAAAACAATGGCCAATTCTAGCTGATTTCT
The DNA here is from genome assembly GCA_018340775.1 of Taxus wallichiana var. yunnanensis. NCBI lineage: Eukaryota > Viridiplantae > Streptophyta > Pinopsida > Cupressales > Taxaceae > Taxus > Taxus wallichiana. Next base: position 7,501,306 of record CM031243.1, read on the forward strand.
TGACTTGTTCTCTAGATTAGTATTGGAAATAGATAATTTCTTATGAATGCTTTAATCATTTTTTTTTTGGGAAAAGTAAAAGCAAAATTATTTTCATGCATAGGTTATTTTTATGTAGATGTTCCAATTTTTAGGAAAAGCTAATAAAGAAAATCAAAAGATTTGTATTGCACAAAATCATGTGCTAATTTTAGGAGAGTGGAGTGTTTTATTTGTAGATGAAAGTCATCTACTTATTAGAGGCAATTGTAAGTGTTTTGACATAACAAATTTAGAGAGATTGTATTGAGCCAAAGCTTTGATAAGGAAGAAGAGATATATGCACGGAAGTGCTGATCCAAGTTTGCAATAATATGTTTTATTTGTAGTCTTTTTTTTTTTGTTAGTCTTTATTTTATGTGCCTAATTTCTACAAATTTGCATTAGAGCCTGGATTGTTTCAGCAGGTTTCTAATTGACAATAGGTTATGGATTCTATATCCAATCTACAGACACCATAATTTACAGGAAAAAATTATGAATATTGGTCATTAACCATGAAGGCACTATTCAGATCCCATGACGTGTCAGAAATCATAGAGAATAGGTACACAGATCCCGTAGATGCAACAACATTTAACGCACACTCATAGGAAGAGAAAGACACTTCGAAGTAATTAAGAAAGAAAGACGGAAAATTTCTTATCTTCATTCATCACGCCATGCATGAAAGCACAAATTGCATGGGAAACTCTCCAAGTTGTATATCAAGGTAAAGAGAAAGTAAAAACAACAAAGCTATAGTTACTTCATAGAGATTTTGAATATAAGTCAATGAAAGATTTAGATTCCGTAGAACCATTCTTTACTTTTATAGTTGGTTTAGTAAATCAAATCAAATATCATGGTGAAACTATTGGGGAAAGAATTATTATTGAAAAAATGCTTAGAATTTTTCCTGTAAAATATTATCATTTTGTAGTTACTATTGAAGAAACTAAGGATCTAAGTAAGTTTTCAATTGATGAGATAAATGCATCACTAATAAATCATTAACAAAGGTCAAATAGATCAGATGTAGTTTTAGATCAATATTTTTCATCACAAGTATCAGGAAATCATGGAAGAGGAAGAGGAAACTTCATCCCTATAGACAGAGGAAGAATTTCATCTAGAGGACGCAACAACAATCCGTCAAACTCAAGTGGAAGAGGACATATTCAAGAGAAAAATGTAATCATTTTCGAGGTTAGATAATGGATAAGCTATATGTGAAGTGTCACTATTGCAAGAGATATGGGCACTATACTTTTGAATGCAGAAAAAAGCAGTATGATCAGAACAAGAAGAATTAAAATCAGGTTGGGTGCTCTACTTCAAGTTCCATGTTTATTGCATGTAAAAATATTCATGAATCATCACCTATTGAGTGTAATCTATCACAAGAGAGTCCTAATGATGTGTGTTAGTTGGATTCTTATTTCCCTAATCACATGTCAGGTAACTTAGATTTATTTTATAATTTGAATGAGATAGTAAAGACAAAAGTTACACTATGGAATAATAATACATTGATTGTAAAAGGAAAAGGAACAATAAACATTCTAACTAAAAAGGCAGAGAAAAAGATTATGCAGGATGTTTATTATGTTACATGTTTAACCCACAATCTTATGAGCATTGGTCAATTGGTACAAAAGTGATACAAAGTTTACATTAAATACAACAAATTTTTTCTCGTGGATAAATATATTTCTATCACAAAATCAAAACACCCTTATATTTGCACAAGTGTGTGTGCTTGAGCTCACAGTGTGGGTAACATGGGTGATATCTCCAAATTGTGGGACTTGCTACTTGAGATAGACCTCCAGAGAAAGTTGGTTCTTACTCCTAAGCTACCTGCCACAATCTACTCTAATGCAAGAAAAACTATCTTATCCTAATATAGCTTTCTAAGGGACTAGGGAGAGAGAGTTCTTGAAAAAAAATCCTACACTAAAGTGGTGATTCACAAGAAAATGAGGGAATAAGAATAGTTTTCCAATGTGTGAAAAATTGAAGTGAAGTGCATACTAGAGAAGGTGATAAAAATTCTCCACAATATAGTAACTACATTCACAAAATATTTCATACACACACAATGTTAATGAATCCCTATAAGAGCATAAAATAGACAGAATATATCTGTAATAACAGAAAAAAAGAATGCAAACAACAAAACAAGGGAAGATACATCCACAAACTTGCATCTATTTCTTCATGATATACACAGTTGAATCTATTATAAACTAAAGGTCTGGATCACCATGCAAGGATTCCACTATGAGGGCCTATAGCACATTGGCTTCAAAAAATCAAAATGATAGAGTTTTGCTACTTAAAAACCATCTTTCACCTTTTATAATGAGCCCAACACTCTAATTTATAGAATTTGAAAGAGAGAGGATTGAAATCCCAAAATATGCCTTTTAACCACTTGTAAGATGTAATCAATGAAGTGAAATGATGGTATGTTGCTTGAAAATGATCCTCATACTATCCCCTAACTTCACACAGTAGTGAAAAATGTATGTCCATGCTTCATTAAATGTTCTTACAACCACCAAAAAAATAATTGTTCTAAACCTGGCACATTTTCCTTAAGTTTGTCATAAAAACTTCATCAATATCTACATTTCTTTATTTTTGTGCTTTTGCTCAAGTTCACAATTCCAACGAGTTTAACTTTTCATGATTTCATTGAGAAATGCAAAAGATATGGCAATATGAGTGTGAGAAGTTATTTTGAGTTGACCATGGATATTTTGCATTTTACGAGATTGAGTATTTAAATTTTTAGGGATGGCTAAGTTTCTTTCCTTTTCACCCACCTACCCTCCTTTAAAAAAATAAATCCATATTTTTCGCATAGAGGACGTCATGGCCTTTCTCAAAAGTCAAATTTTGTGAAAATCGAGCTTTGGGTCAAAAGGTATGACCATTTGAATTTCGTCGACGTTGACTTTCCATTTGGATTGCAGTTATTACGGGTTTTGGGGAACTCATGTCCCTGCAAAACTTGGACCTTGTGGACATCTTTTCTCCTCATCACCTCATTCAGCTTTTCTATCCCCACATCCATCGTTGACCGGGCTAGGTGGGCCATTGACTCTTGCCATATCCACAATGCTTTGAGCATGGTGATTTAGATTTTTTGGTCCTCCACGTACTTTTACCCCATTTGTCCTATAGACCATGTGGAAATTTTTTTCTACCTTTTCCACAATGAACTAGCTTGTGGCCATTTCATCTTTTCTAGGCCTAACTGTCCTCAGGACATATTTTCCGCCTTACCTGCATTACATTTGGCTGCAACCATTTCGGCTTTTTAGGTACTTTTGTCCCAACTATCTCGTAGAGCATGTGGGATAAAATTTTCAGTGTTTCCTAGAGTGAAATGGATCTTTAGAATTTCAAGCCCAAACTTTGTGCGATGAGCTCTAGTATGATCCACATTGGTTCCATCCGCAGCCCTCAAACCCGATTGGCACTAAAATAGGCCCTTGACTTCATTTTTGAATTTTTTTGCAAAATTTTTGCTAACTCCTTGGATTTTTCTTTGGATAGGGAAGTTAAAGAAAAGACAAGGGACCCCTCAAAACTTGTTTTTTGGCCTAAAACCATTTCTATTTTCTCAAGCGTAAAGAAATTGTGCAAGTTATCAAAATTACCTTGTGGTGAATTTTGGATAACAGATCCTAGTACCCAGGTGATTGCTAAAGTGAAGATGACAAGCAACATAATGTTTTCATTGAATATTATACTAGTCACATCCGTTGTTGATACTATAGATTAGTCCGAAGCTAAAGAGAAAGAATTAAATTTTCATTCAGTTGAAAAAAATGAATCGTGGCTATGGAATCTCAAGTTTGGTCATTTAAACTTTCATGGTTTATATTTACTACACAAAAAAAATATGGTGAAAGATTTTCCTTTGATTTATAAACCAGATAGAGTTTGTGAAGTTTGTATTTTGGTGAAGAACATAGAGAGTCCTTCCCTATTGGTAAAACAAAAATAACAAGTGCACCACTTGAAATTGTTCACTCATATTTATGTGGACCCATACAAAACACTTCTATTGGAGGTTGTTCATATTTTATGGAATTCATTGTGACTATACCAAGAAGACATGAGTGTAATTTTTGAGACATAAATCAAATGCTTTTGATATATTTTAGCAATTCAAGGCTTTAGTGGAAAAGAAAAGTGGGTAGTACATCAAATTTATAAGAATAGACAGAGGAGGTGAGTATATTTCCAATCTTTTCTAAATTTTTGCAAATATCATGGTATACACAAGTAGTTTACTTCCAGGTATACACCACTAGCAGAATGGTGTAGCAGAGAGAAAGAATAGAAACATCATGGAGATAGTGAGAAGTATGATGAAGGAAAATAGTCTTTCAAATGAGTATTGTAAAGAATTAGTAGCAACTAGTAATTACATCATACACATGTCTAAATAAAAATTGTTCGAAACATGGTTCCTCAACAAGCTTGGACTAAGAGGAAACACAATGTTTCTCATTTTAGAATTTTAGGTTGTGTGACATACGCACATGTGCCTGATGACCTAAGGAATAAGTTAGAAAACAAAGGAGAAAAGTGCATATTTGTTGGATATTTAGAGAATACAAAATCTTACAAGTTGTTTAATCCAGTTACCAAAAAGGTCATGATCAACATAGATGTATAGTTTTTTGAAAATGAGTCATGAGATGGATGTATTGAAAAAACATTAAGTGTAGTAGTAGTTATTCCTTGTGATGATATGATAGATGAAAGCATAGAGCAACAAAGTATTGTATCTTTTTCAAATCCTGGGCATGCACCACAAGTTATAGCACAAGCTACACCTCCATCTACATCTAGGGGATCTCTAAGATTTCAATCATCTTAAACCATCCAATAGACACCACAAAGAACACAAGAAGAAAATCCTTCAGTAAAAAATAATCCATCATTAGATAGCCCTTTGCAATGGAAAATAAGGACTCTTAGTGAGATTTATAATGTTGATACAACTAATACTTTTTCAGTTTTTACATTGTTTTCTCAAGTGCAGATCCAATATACTTTGAAGAGACTATAAACAATGAAGTTTGGTTCAAGCCATAGATGATGAGATAGATGTTATAGAAAATAATCAGACATGGGAATTATTAGATCTTCCAGAAGGAAAGGACATGATATGAGTGAAGTGGGTCTACAAGACCAAATATAATGCTGATGGTAAAGTACATAAACATAAAGAAAGGTTAGTTACAAGAGGTTTTTCACAACAATATGGGGTAGATTACAATGATACATTTGCACTTATAGCATGTTTAGACATGGTAAGAATGGTTTTAGAAATTTCAGCTCAAAACAAATGGCCTATTTATCAGATGGATGTAAAATCAACATTATTGACTTGTTTTATTGAAGAATAAGTTTTTGTGAATCATCCAAAATATTATGAGATTTAAGGTCATGGAGGAAAGGTATACATGTTGAAAAAAGTGCTCTATGGTCTCAAGAAAGTACCTAGAGCTTGGTACAACATGATTTATTCTTATTTGATACAAAATGGTTTTATTGATGCAAAATCACAACACCCCCCGAATGGCCTCAGATCTGAGTGGGGAATTTGGTGTGATCTGCATAACATGGGACCATCTCTCAAGATGTGGGACTTGCGGACTTGAGATGGACCTTCGGAGAAAGCTGAATTATTCTTCCTAAACTACCTACCACAAGATACTCTAGTACAGGTAAACTATCTAATCCTAATCTAACCTTACAAGGAGACAGGGAGAGAGAGAAATGCATAAAAATAGAGCCTACACTAAAGTGGTGATAGACCAGAAAAGGAAGTTTCTGGTCAAAATATTAGCTACTTGAAGTGGAGAGAGGTGAGAAATGGGGAGGATGGACAGACGCATCATAGACCAAAGATAAAGTTCACACAAAACACCACTTTTAACCTAATAAAAACAGGTCTCAAAACCTACAATGGACATCATAAGTATGCACAGTATACCCTGCAATGATGAGAGGCAAGAAGAGACAATAAAATAAGGATGGATGAAATACATCAAAAACAAATTTTATTGCTCCGTGAGTTCACACAGTACATCACCAGTAGGCAAGAGGCAAGAAAATTCCATTACAAAGCAAACAGAGGAGGCTTAAGCTTCACATTCAACCCAAGGGGAGAAAAAGAGAAGTGGGCGGGAGAGAAAATATTACCATCCTTTAGAAATATTCCCCTCCTTTACAATATATATAAGTATAAGAGAAGGAGAGGGGAAAATTTGAATCGTGCTTAAACCACCCCAAGATATGCATTGAATTCACCTACTCCAACCATCCTAGAAAGCATTGAAATCTACGTGTAACAATGATGGGCTTCACTACAAGACCCATGCCTCCATGTGTTGTTCCTTGCTGGGAAAGAAAGGAGTCCGAGTCTTCATCATGGCGGCAGGTGGCTGACATGAAAACCTCTAAAATGGCTAACCGGATCATTAATGGTTACAAGTGAGTAGTAGGCACCGAGAGCTTTCCAAAATTCCTCTCCCACTCGAATTCGAGCTTCCAATCAAATGATATTGCCATATTAAGGAGCTTCAGGTTTAGGGTCTATTTGCGCAAGGTCCACGTGGTAGTCTTGTGCATCTTAATATTTCACCCCCTCCTTTTACTCTTGAAGTTACACTGAAGAGACACGTGGCATCATCCGTGGGCCTAATCTATTTCCTTTGTATTCTTCTTGAGTCCTTCCTATTGGTAGAGACACTTTTTCTGACTTGAGACATGTGGAGGGCCAACGCTCATTTGGAAACTACCCCCAGATGTTACCTTTGAAGTTGTGTGGACGAGGCACGTGGAGGCTTCCTTAACCCTATTGTATACTTAATGGATTATTCCTACTACCTTTCTTGGTCCCTAACTATGTGGCAAGCTAGCACATGTTTGGGGACCATCTCTGGATTTTAACCTTGAATATGCATCGAGTTGACTCGTGGAGGCTTCCTTCGGCCTATCTGAGCTTGGAATTTTCAATGGTTGGTGTCCCCTTTTTGGACCTGGGACACATGGAGGGTTGGTGCAAGTTTGGGGTCTCTCTTTGGGCTGCACCTTTTTAATTAGTGTCAATGAGGCATGTGGCAAATTCTTGCGGGCATGTTCTCGTAGTTTTTATTTTGACTAAGTCCCTTTATTTGGAGAAAGTTTTATATCTAGCCTGAGACACTTGGAGGCTTCCCACTCATTTGGAGACTCTGTTTGGACCTTACCTTTAGAGGTGCACTAGATTGGACATGTGGAGAGCTGGCGCACATTTGGGACCTACCTCCAGATTTTTCCTTTGAAGATGCACCGAGATGATGCGTGGAGGCTTCCGTGGGCCCTTCTTTACATAGGTGATTCAATGGCCAGTTTGTCCCCTTTTTGACTTTGACAATGTAGTGAGCCTGCACTTACTTGGAGACTACTCCTTGGGTCCTGCCCCTAAAGTTGCGTTGTTGAGGCACGTGCCCCTCCCGAGGGTTTGTTGACTTTTAACCATCGATTCTACCTTTTCAGGATCTGAACACGTGGAGGGTTTGTGTTCTTTTGGGACTGGCCTTTGAGTCTGATCCTTGAAGATACACTGATTGGACATGTGGAGGTCTCCACTGTCTCTTCTTTCCTTATCCGATTCAATGACCATCTCATCCCCCATTTGGACTCCTGGCCATGTGGCGAGCACGTGCACACTTGGGGACCTACTCTTGATTCCCCTCTTGAAGTTGTGTCGTTGAGATGTGTGGGAGCTTTCATTGACTCTCTTATACTTATTTGATTCAAGGCCTCAAGTGAACACTTCCTTTCTCCATTTTTCTCTTGTGCACTCGATCTCCTATGACGTCATTCACCAATTTCATCGACCTTGCCCCTTCATCGTTGGATTTGAAATTTGGACTCACCTGACTAAATCGGCCATTCCTATTTTCTTCTATGTGGGGTCATGTTTGATAAATTTTTCTAGGGGCAGTGATATTGGGATAACAGTTTAAGTAGGAGCAGGAGTGAGCCTACCTTATACATCAAGATCAACGAGAAAGGTAAAAATTTTATGGTTTGTTTATATGTGGATGATTTAATCATATATGGAAATCTATCTATAGAATAATTCAAATCAGCTCTGAAGAAAGAATTTGAGATGACAGATCGAGGCCTCATGCACTATTTTTTGGGCATTAAAGTTAAACTAATCAGAAGCTGGAGTTTTTATTTCACAAGAAAGGTATGTTAATGATGCTTTGAAGAGATTTAATATTCTGAACTACTTGAGTCAATTCCAACACTTTTTGCAGTAGGTTTGAAGCTAAGAAAAGATGACATCGAATCATTTGTAGATCCACCATTGTTCAAAAGGCTAGTTTAAATTCTCATGTATTTGATGGCCATAAGGCCTGATATTATGTATGGTGTGAGCTTCATCTCAAGGTTCATGAAATATTGAAAAGATTCACATTGGCAAGCTGGAAAAATTATTTTGAGGTATGTATGTGGAACTATGACTCATGGAATTTTATGTTCAACATCGGATCAGTTCAAAATCATAGGTTACACATACAATGATAGTGCCAAAAGTATTGATGATAGATAGAGCACACCGACTATGCGTTTCACTTTGGACCAAGTTTAGTTTCATGGGAATCAAATAAGAAACCCATAATCACTATGCCTAGTAGAATTAAAGTATGTAACATCAATAGGATCATCTTGTTAGGCTATTTGGATGAGAAGAGTGTTGAAATATTTGAGGTAGAATCCAGAGGATGCTACACAATTTTTTTGTGACAACAATTCAACAATAACATTATCCACAAATCATGTTTTTCATAAGAGGAGCAAGAAGATAGACACCAGGTATCACTTCATTAGGGAGTTGGTTAACAACAAGGAAATTTAGCTTGAATTTTGTAGATCCAAAGATCATTTTTTTGATATCTTTAAAAATCCTTGGGAAATGATGTCTTTAAATAATTGAGAAGTTGTTTGGGAGTTTGTGATCAGGAATATGTCATATCTGGAAGTGCACAATCAACTCAAAAAAAAAAATGTTTGAAGGTCAAAATTAAGGGGAATTATTGGAAATAGATAATTTCTCCCACATACTATAATCATTTTTTTGGGAAAAGTAAAAGAAAGCTACTTTTCATGCATAGGTTATTATTATCTATATGTTCCTAGTTGTAAGAAATCTAATAAAGAAAATAAATCAAAAATTTTTTCTTTACAAAAGCATGTGATAATTTTAGGAGAGTACGGTGTTTTATTGTTATATAAAAGTCATGTATTTATTATAGGAAATTTTAAGTGTTTTGACATAACACATTTAGAGATATTGTATTGAAAAGGAAAAATAAATATATGCACATAAGTATTGATCTTAGTTTGCAATAATCTGTTTTATTTGCAATTATTTATTTTATTTCATTTATTTGTTAGTTTAAGTTTGTAATTTCTACAAATAGAGGGAAAATTGAAAAGTAATATGGAAATTTCCAAATAGAACCTTTTTCTCGATGTGAATTTTTTTAATTCTAAAGAGCTAATTTTGTGTGAGAATATTTTAGATAGAACTCAAATGGCATTGGAGGAATCTCTGGGGTTGTTTTATTTGACTATCATTCATTTGGAATATATTTTTGTGGCAATTGTATATTTGTTTAAAAGTGATAAGTTTCCTCAAATCTAAATTCCATTTATGTTGTGGAAGAGTTTACAGATATCCTTTGGGGAATCTAAGATAGCATATGACATATCGATTCTTTGTTGTAGAGGGGCTAAGGAAATAGCCCCACTCAAGAGTTTGTAATAGATATAATAAGAAAAGTAGAGATGCAAAAAAGGAGGAATACATTTATACGATAAATCCCTATAGATGAAAAATTCCAAAGTGATGTTTTAATTTGATTAATAATTCTCAAATCATCTCTGGGGTGTATAGTAATCTTACAAAACCTATCATTTATGTGTAGAATTTGAGAATGAATTCTACTTAACTCAAGATCAATTAAAGTGATCAATAGAATGAGACATCATGGTCTATGCTAGGGTTGAGAAAACATGATTGTAACTATTTCATGATTTTTTATTTGGGAATTTTGTTTAATTTCTTAAAATCTAACATTTTTCTTAGCATCCCCAAATTTTGATTTTAATTATATTTGGTGTTACATGTTTGTTTGAGATGAGGGAACCACCTATTTTCCTACATAAATAAAATCTTAGTGTTGATGAAGATTACATATGTGTTGCAAGAAATATCTTTGTAGGTTTATCATGCAAGTTTTGTTATCTTTTATAATTCATGGTTGAATTTTATTTTGATATAGATACTTAGACATTTTATTTAACAAAAAAATTGATTGTGGGAAAATAATATATCTATTTTTATTATTTGAATTTAAAAACAAATAGATCACTTCCATAGAGTTGTTGAATGTGTTTTTGCAATTTATAATTGATAGTTGATATATGCAGCTTGAAATTTCATATTTCCCATCCATTTAGTGAGTTGAAATTTTTGGAAAACTATCAAATTGGCCAAACAAAATTAATTCCTTCAAATTTTTTTCATTTCTTCAAGTGTTCACAATCAATATTTAATTTAGGGAATTAACTCACAATTACCCTTAGACTATGTCTTTAACTCATTTTGAAATTGAGAAATTATCTATGATCAATATATTTTGGTTTTATAATTCATAATGACTTTTGAAATTGATCTAATATAAATAAAATAAAATAATTTTGAAATCAAAAAGACCATTTTCCTTTTGTACCCTTATTTTCTTATTTTTTATTGCTCACAAATCCGCTTAGATTAGTAACGAGTTTTGGAAATGTCATTTGTCATTTACACATGAGATATAACACTTTTTTTCAACATGATCCGATGTGATCTCAAATGTTTATTTTATGTTTCATGCATGATATATCATTCTATAGATTCCCCCATATTTTATTTGATGGATTTTATCTATTTTCATTTAGGTATACTCTGCGCTAGTATCTCTCTGGAGCAGTTCCATCATCCCAAGACTTTTCTTGAAGGGGATGAATCACAAGAAATTTTATTTATTCATATAAGATATGTTACGAAAGTCATCAAATTCATATATATGGGAGTGATTAAATATATTTTATATGTGTCATATAGTTAAATAATAGGTTGATTCAATAATCGATGATAATTTTCTATAGATGGATCTTGAAAATAAAATAAGTTTGTTAAGGAAATTTTATTTCAGTCATTAGAGAAGAGCATCATTCGAGTTTAAAATACAATATCTTTACATTAATTTTTTTTATAATTAGTAAAAGGAGGGTATTTTCGGGGTCCCTACCATGTTATCGATAAGGATATACCTTCCAGATAAAGCCATGAAGATTTCAAGGAACTGTTATCACCGAATCACAGCACCCTTGTGTTTATACAAGTGCATATACTTGAACTCATGGTGTGATTGGATAACATGGGTACTATCTCCAAGTTGTGGGACTTGCTACTTGAGATAGACCTCTAGAGAAAGCTGGTTCTTGCTCCTAAACTACCTGCCACAATCTACTCTAATGTAGGGGAAACTAACTATTCTAATCTAAATTTCCAAGGGACCAGAGAGAGAGAATGCATAAAATGAAAGCCTACACTAAAGCAGTGATACACCAGAAAAGGAGGGTGTGAGAGTAGTCTCCAAATGCGTGAAATACGAAGCAAAGTGCACACTAGAAGAGGTGATGTCGATTCTCCATAATCTAACAAAATTCATTCACAACAATATTCCAAGCATACACAATGATAATGGATCCATACAAGAACATAATAATAGACACAATATTCTTGTAGAAAGATTAAAGGGGCAAGAAGAATGCATGAAAACACGGCGGGGGAAGATACATCCATATTCATGCACGCTTCAATCTATTACAAGATAAGGGCGTCGATCACCATACAAGGAGTCCACTACAAGGGCCTGTAGCACATTGGCTTCACAAAGAAATTTTGAAAGAGATTTTCTATCTAAAAACTCTCCCCCTTACAATGAGCCCAACACTCCAATTTATAGAAAAATGAGAAGGATAAGAGAAGGGAAAATGGAAATCCCAAAATCTGTCTTTCAACCACTTGTAAGAGGTAATAAATGGAGTAAAATGATTATATATTACTTGAAAAATGCTCCCCATACTGTCCCAAGTGCTGCAGCAGAGAAAGAATGATGACCATGCCTCTTAATTGCACTCCCAACCACCAAATGAAACACTGTTATGAACTCGGCCACGTTTTATAAAAAATATCCATTAATCTCTCACCAAATCCAGAATTTCTTGATTGCTATGTGTTGGGCTCGAGCCATGATTCCAATGGTACCAATTTTGTGCGATTTCGTTGAGAAATGCAAAAGTTATGGCCTTCGAGTGCGGGCAGCTATTTTGGGCTCAGGGCGTTTTCGTCATTTGACGGGAATGAGCATTAATCGATCGGAGCCGAAAGTCCAATTTTGTGAAAATTAGAGCTCGAGTCAAAAGTTATGGCCGTTTGAAGTTTCACGGGTCAAATGTTGACTTTTCTTCTTTGCCTTCGGCCACTTCATCTTTTCGCGTCCCACGCGTACCTTTGTCAACTATCCGGATGAAAAACTCTTACTTCAGCCGATTCAGGCTCCCTTGTTCCTCGCTTTGCGGTGAAGACACGTGGCAAGATTCCATTCACTCTTGGCTCTTTCACCTTTTCACGTCCTCCGCGTACTTTTGGCCTCGGATGTCCCAGTACGAAAGTCCTCTGTTTTGGCCAAACCGGCCGGTTCACGCGTCCTCCACACACTTTTGTCCCAACTGTCCCGGACTGCCTGGGAAAAATTTCTCCGAACCGCCCGAAATGGACTGACTTGCGCCAAACCGGCCGATCCGCGTCTTTCACGTACCTTTGTCCCAACTGTCCCAACTGCGCGAAAACAACACTTAGTCGATTTTTTCCACTTTTTCGGCCGGTTCGCCTTTTCGCGTCCCACGCGTCCCGACGTCCCGGATGCCCCTTTGCTCTGCAGACTGCCTGGCGGCCTTTCGGCCGATTCACGCCCAGATGTCCCTCATGTCCCGACTATTGCGAGGACTAGGACTTAGCCATTTTTCATGATTTTTCCTGGCCCAAGCTTGTTTTTGCAACTTTTTCACATTTTTAAAACTTCTTTGGGCTTTCCTCTTGGATAAGAGAGTTAGAAAAGAAGCCAAGGGACCCCGAAACATGATATTTTGCCTTAAATCAATCTATTTTCTTGGGACTAAAGAATTTGATGCATGTTATCAAATTTACCTTGAGGGGTGAATTTTGGATAACAGAACAAAACTAAACCAGAGAAATAGAATAGCTAGAACATCTATTCCAGAGTGCCCAAAAATAGAATAAAACCAATTGAAAACCGGACTAGAAAAGAAAACAAAATCAACAAAGATGTGCGAAGAGCCTATAATTTTGCAATATTAGTACCATGACTCCTAGATACTCTCACGCAGCAAAAAAGAATGCGGCGTTTTCTTCCAGACACCTGTCCATCCTTCTTCACTTTTTTTTGTAGCTAATATATCAAGCTTACCCAAAGTTTTAGAAATCATAGATATTACCTTAACATTATTACCACTCTTCATAAAGTGATCCTCTTTCATCACCATTCTAACCAAATCCTGATGGGGCTACTCAGAGATATAGTTATTAATACCCTGTCCCAAAGGAAAATATTCTCGAATTATTTTTTCAAATCCTTCGATTACAACACCAATCAATTCAAACGTATATATGGCAAAGAATTTGAAAGGTCTTAGGGTGGGATTTCCTCCTCCTTATCCATAGCACCTTAAAATTGTTAGAGATTCTTCCCGCATGCTCCAATTTGAAAGTTGGACCATGTCAGCAAGGGAAACCATAATTTGCGAGGCCAATTCATCATTTTACTCCCTCCTCCTGCAACCAGGCGTCGTCTCTTTAGCCTCTAACATTAAATCGACAAAAAGGTTTTGGTCATCCTTTTCACGTGACTTCTGACTATTCTTCTAGGGTTATGGGGTCCAGTTTTAATTTCATCCATAAACCCCATGACCAACTCTCCTTTATTTGCTACAAAAAATAAGTGAATCCTGATAAACGAACTTTTTCTTCCAGAAACCATCTCTAGACTCCAATTTTATGGCCTCTAGGGGAGAAAAACCAATTAATACATTAATACACATCTTGGGTGCAGGGTTCATTTTTAGAAGCCTCTGGTAAAATGGAGGTGGAAAATCCCTGATGAATATACTTGGAAACACTTTCGTGTAACGACGAATTTTCCAATTTTTGAGAATGAAATTTTTTCCTACTATTATTGAGCAAAAGTGAGCGCCCTAAGGGGAAATAATTCTACAGACATATAAAAATATATTCGGTCATTGTCAACACATAAATAACATGTGACAATAAGTGTTGTTATCATGCGTCAACAAAGCTTGTTGATGCGGGACAACAAACACTTGGTGTTGCGTGTCAACAAACTTTGCTGACATGCAACATCAACACTTTATGTCGTGTGTCATTGAATTTTTTTTACGCACGGCAGCAAGTGTTTTTTATAACGCAACAACAAACTTTGTTGATGCATGACAACAAAGTTTGTTGACGTGTGACAATAACACTTGCTGACGCATGACAACAAGTGTTGTTACATGTGAATGAAATCTATTGATGTACGACATCAAATGTTTGGTGTTACACGTCAAAAAAAATTACTAATGTGTGACAAAAAGTGTTTATGTCATGTGTCAGTGAAGTTTATTGATGTGTGACAACAAGTGTTGCTGTCACTTGTCAACAAACTTTGTTGACGCACGATAAAAGCACTTGCTATCGAACTTTAGCAAATTCTCGTTGTCATGTGCCCAAGGCTCGCAAAACCCTAATTTTGTCCTCTAAATACCCTTCCTTCCCTCATTTTCATGTTTACACTTCCTATCTCCTGAATTTTCTCCATTTTTCTAGCACTTACAACTACAAGAATCAAGCTCGGTACAGTGAATCTACTCCAGTCAAGCTCAAGTACAATGGAAACTACAAGTGCAACTTAAGCTCAAGACCAAGATCTAATGGAAAATCTAGTCAACCGATAAGCCCTATCCAAGGGAAAGATACAATACATGAACTTGTTGTGCCCTCACATTCAGAATGTTTTACAAATGAATACAAAATACAAGGATTTTCTAGATGCATGTGATTTTTTAGGCTCATTAAGATGCCCCTGGTTCAATGTTGATCATGACATTATAAATTACCTTCTCTCCTCATACAATACAGAGGACGGTAATTTTATCGTTACATTGGACGATAGTCATATGTTCCAATTTAGTTTCGATCAAGTTGATATCCATCGGTTAATAGGCCTTCTATATAAAAATCCCCCTATACTACCAACGAAATAAACCCTCATTGAAAATGATAAGAAGTACCTCGAATCTACTTCCGGTTTCCATGTTGATTATACGTGTAATATATTTTAAAATTTCATTTGATAATTTGATATAATTCAAATTGATATTAATTCCAATGAATTTTTATAGGTCATGTGAATAAAGCAAGACGAGGTGTGGATATGCAAGGAACTACACACCACTTTCTTGCTTCCATGATTTCTTTCTTTCAAGCCATAATTGTTTTGTAGTGTTGGCAAATAGATATACCATACTGGGCTATTGCATACATTCTTACAACTATCAAAAAGCTATAATTTTATTGGTGCACCTTTTTATCCAATAAAATAAAAACTAACATTACAAATGCATATTTTTTGAAAAACCAGTTATTCACTCCACAAACTATCTCCTTGGTCTTTATTATGACGCCCTTTTTAATTTAAAAGACAAACCAATTCCTACTTACACAGGCAAGACTATGAAGAATTTGTCAATTCCATTTCAAGAACAACACGTATATAGTTTATATTTAGACATTAGACTTTAGTATGGTTATTGTCTTGATTATGTACATCTAATTGAATCTTTATGCAATAATAACATTATGTTCTTCTAGAATCTGATTAAAGATTGATCATTTGCAAAGAATATTTTTAGAGGCCCTTCCATGAAAAAAGCAGAATCGAGAGGAAGAGGTCAACAACACGCTGAGGTGTCAAAAAATTCACAATCTAAAATGGAAGTTCACTCATCATCGAACCACCAAGCATTTGCATTAGTTAAAGGAGAAACACATAATACCCTAAAATTTATTGTTTACAAATTACCATTTTCTATTTACAATTTACCATTTACCATATTGAATTGTTATGAAATTGACTGTTACTACACTTGCAAGGACTTTGAACTAAACACGTGCTTCTCAACTATCTTTTCCAACTCAATCAATTCAATCGCAAGTAATTGTCTCTTCTCAACACCTTTCTCATGTGAAAATTACTCTAATCTAATACACAGAATACATGAAATAGCTACACAGACAATAATTAAAATCAACAACACTATATTATTCTCACACTCATTTTTATTGATTCACTATTTCATTACACTCCATTATATAGGAGATGTATAATAATAATCCTCGCAACAACCTCTGTCTGCATATACAACCATACACCCGTATGGTTTCAACCTCTCACCAATATAATAATAAAACAATACTAATTGTTTTATTATTCTAACTTACTAACTTACCACATACTAACCACATTTTACATTTACTATTTACATTTACATAGTAAATGTACTTTCACTAATTTACCATAATAATAATTACACATGTAATTATAATTCACCCATACACACAAATGGAGCACTAAGATATATTTCCTAACAGCTCAGCAATCCCAGCCGCACACAACTAAAACACAACCACTTAATACTCTAACACGACCACCTTAAGTACCGTGACAGCTTATCCCTCAACAACAAGGTATGAGTTTATTTCTTTACTACATGTTTTGTATAGTTTTTCATATAATTTGGTAGTTATTACATAGTTTAATAGTTTGTCATAAGATTTAGTAATGATTTTAATGATTTCTCTTGGACTTTTCAGTACATTACAAATCCTTCGACATCTATAAAACCAGTGGCACCATCACATCCCCCACCATTATGATTCAAAATTCCAACCAAAGGTTTTGTTGGTGATCAATTTGGTCTCGCCCTGTTTGTCCTTGAAATTCTTCAATTTACTGTGCTCTATCGTATTTTTATCTCCCGTATTGATGCATAAAACTCATGTCCTCCATTTGGTTGCCATGATCAGTCCCTTCCTTGGTCAAAGATCACTTAAAGTTCCTGAATTTTTTTCGATGCTTTGTCCGTGTGAAAGAGTCTCAGTAATTTGGGCATAAACTCGGGTTTCTTTTTAATTTCTTCTATTTTCCACAGTCACGTTTTGTTGTCCCTGTCATTTTTGTCCCAAATATCTATGGAAATGTGATTGGATGCAGCTCAAAAGAACATATTTGGGCCTAGTATCATTTTCAAAGTCTCTGTCTTGAAAAAAAGAATCAATTATGGGCTCAAATGGTGATTTTCCTGCATTTTACGGTTTGACGAGTGTGTTTTTCCCATCAAATTTACATCTCAGCATCTGTGGAAACGTGGCCCTCTATGGTTGTATCCAGCTTGACGAGACACTTTGAAAACTCTAAGGCCCAATTCAACTCAAAGCTTGTCCATGTGGAGGGTCGGTGCTCATCTGAAAATCACCTTTTGGTTTGGCCTTAGAGTTGCCCTGGGGAGACACGTGCAAGTTTCTGCTACCTTTCCCATACTTAGAATTTTTTTCATGTGGCCGATACAGTTTTGGCGGACCATAGACACGTGGAGGGTAGGAACTCATTTGAGGATCCTCTTCAAGGTCCCACCTTAACAAGTGTGATAGAGAGACATGTGGAGGATTTTTCCGGCTCTTCTCTATACTTAAACTTTTCAAATAAATTTTGAAAGGCTTGGGACATGTGGAGGGACCCCTCCTATTTGGGGACCGCCCCTAAGTTCTATTTTGAAGAAGCACCAAGAGGACACTTGGAGGCTTCTGCTCACTCTACCCTTGCTTGGACTTTTCAATGGCCAAGGAAAACTGTCTTAGAACCTAGACACATGGCACCTTCTGCCGATCCTTCAAATTTTTTAGCAACTCTATTCTATTGAGGCACATGGTGAGCCCACACTTGTTTGGGGTCTCTTCTTTTGGGGACCATCTCAAAGTGCGCCATTGAGACATGTGGAGGCTTCTGCTGGCTCCTTTTTGCTTAGACTTTTTCAAAGGCCAAAAGGCATTTTTCTTGGGTCCAGGGCACGTGGAAGGACCGCGCTTGTTTGGAAACTTTCCCCTATAATTCTCTTGCAGTTGCACCAAGGAAACACATAGATGGTTATAAAATAAAGTGGAGAAGGGGTAGAATCATTGGTTCTTGTGCATTGCATATGTTTTTCCACCATATTTTTCTCCAAGACTCCTAGAGATATGAATACGCACTATTTTTCATCATTTTTTGATGAAATTCCTTATCATCTCTATCTGTAAAGTTCCATTGAATGGATTTGGAACTTAATTTTTGAGTCCAATGATTACTAAGGTCGATATTTTGAAGTTGGAATTGCTCAGTCACTTGCAAAAAAGGGAATTACCAGAGAAGATGGATGCGGGAAGAGTTGCAAAGGAAGGAAAGAGAAATGATGAAATGATGAAATTTTTAGGCACAAAAATGAAAAAGGTGTTACCTCGAGAGTGAAAAAAAAGCGTCGAGATCCAATCATGCAGAGCCTCTCGGAAAATGATTAAAAAGAGGATTTCTTCCATGACAGAATAGAATGATTAGAAGGGTTTCCAAAATGTTGTGGCATGGCATCCTAGTCATTGGTCTAGGGCCCAAGAAATGTGATCGATTCACAATTAGTCCACCTGGAAGGTTTCGGATGTGAATTTGTTAAATGTCACTTTACGAGGAAAATTGGTAACAAGAAAGTTCCATTGAATATTATTCTCTTTTGGGGGGAAAATTGAGTGAGTAAAATGTATAAATGCAATGAGAATACTCATACAAATGGTCGGGAATTGAATTCTTGATAGAAAATTTGAGAAAGCCATCTTCCTAAGATACCAATCTGAGATAACCTATTATTTTCTTCTGTTAGATTTTATATCATGTCAAGTTGGTTGTATATGTATAGTCATTGATGAGCACTGAGATATATCTAGAATATTTCCCGTGCTTATGAATCTAAGAAATTGTGAAATTAATTTGTGTCAATCTTGCAGCAATTAGTGTCTATTTTGTTTCAGAATGTCTACAAGTAGTCTTACTCATTCCTATTGTAATTTTACTTTGAAATATTTGTGAAATCACATAGGATCTTTTCCCTGTGACATTTTAGTGGTATTTGCATTTTCATTTCAAGAAGAGCCTTCATCTTGTGATGAGATAATCAAATTTAAAATCAATTCATTGTCCTTTGTTGATAAAGATTGTTTTTAATTATTTGGGTGTACCTTAGGTGTGATTAATAAGTGATTTTGATGTTTAATTGAATATTTTAACTTGAGCCTTCGTGTTAGAGTCTCAAATATTGTGTGAAAATGTGTTGATATGGGCCTCCAGTAAATCACACCTTCTCGTTAAAGGAACGTCTAAACTGTTATGAAGCTTTCTGACATTGAGTTGTCCATTGTTGTGAAGTTTCTCAAAGATCTGGTATAATCAACTTTATCCTACTTAATGTCCCACCAAAAACATTCAAAACCATGAATCCATCTTAAACTACACCTGCTTTCACCGTTTGTATATCCACAAAGTAACAAAATCTATATAGTAAAATATACGAAACAATCAAGATTTTTAATGTCTTGATAACCTTAGCCTTTTGTTGAAAGTATCTCCATCTTTTAGAAGTGACAAATCTTGAGATTTAAATTATGGAGTATTGACTATATTTTCCCAATGTTTTTCTTCATAAATATTGTGCAAAATAAGGGTATCTCCATCTCCTTCATCAAATAGAGGTACTCCTACCCTGGTCGAAAGGCATGGCCTAAAGCCGTGAGGAGAGGTCAAACCCTCTTGAAGGTGCTATCCATCTCTCCCCAAATTTGAGTGACAAAGGGCCAGTTAGATCTCATCCCCAGCTTCAAAATGACACACACTATGATCTATCTATCTCTAAAATCCATGTCCAATCTGTTTTGTTGCTCGGATTGAAAAGGAAAATGAATTTGGATACCAAAACTTGTAGTGTCATTTCTGGGGACTCTTTGAAGTATTTGAACAAATGTGTACACGTACGGCACTCAGTAATACTTCTTACACATGTTGTGTCTTGATACATTGTTGAAACATCATTATCTATTTAGATCTATAATAATTGTTCAAAGGTGTGAGTTCGAGTGCAATATTTCCATCTTATAAAGTTATTGCACTAAAGTTTGTATCATCATTGATAAATTTGGGTAAAAGAAGAGTAGATATCATGAGATTTGCATGAATCTAGTATTGATAGACATTTGATAAGTCTTTCATAGTTCATTTACAAAAACTAAGGTGAAAATACTTTATGGTGACTCCATGTTGTTTAAATTATTTATAAATACCGAGTTGTCTTAACATATATCAAACAAGATTTGTCATTAATATCTCGCAAAGATGGAAGAAATAATATCTTTCTTCACCAAGGACCCTAGTAGAAGGTTATTTCAAGAGTCAGGAAAGTATAATTTAGAAGGAAGAAGAATTTTTAAGGTTGTTGGAGACCAAGCATCAAGAAAAGAGATCTCCATTAGTGAAACTGATTAGCCTGTGATTGAAGATTGCAATACTTCATCAAGTGCTTCTGAATCAGGTAGTCTCTTTGTTGAATTGAATTCTCCATCTGGAGAGGGTACTTTTGTATTTCAAAGATTTGTATATGATTATGTCCCTAAAATTTCCAAATCTGATAGAGTTTTCCAAGAAACAGAGCCTTTAGAGGACAATCATTTTGAAAATTACATCCCTATACCAGACAAACCCCTCACTCCTCATCATTTGGTTTCTCCTGTAAGATCACCTCCTCAAAATTATATGGCTCAACCTCCACCCAAACCTCCATTTGTTGTTAATAATTTTGGTCCCATCAGTTTTAGAGGTATGGCTCACTATCCAAATGTTGTGCCATAAGATGTAAGAAATAGATTACCTAATTTTCAAGGAAATAATGCAATCACTGGTGATCAACACTTGAAGCTCTTTGTTAATATGATGGAGGAATTTGAAATAGAATTTGAGGATGTATACATTAAATTTTTTATCCATACTCTAGAAGAAGATGCAAGGGAATGGTATAAATCTTTGCCAAATAATTCCATTGACTCCTGGACAGAGATGAAGAATGATTTTAGAATGTAGTATGGTGATAAAATAGACCCTAGGTTTCTTTTATTAGAATTTAAAAATATATAAAAGAATCCTAATGAATCAGTGTATGATTTGAATACAAGATTTAACAAAACATTGAGAAGACTACCTGTTAATTTGAGGCCATGTGATTAATCATGTCGATTAAGTACTCGAGATGCATTTGATAAGAAAGTTTCTTACAATTTAAGGGATAAGAACCCTGGAAGTTTAAGGCAGGCCTTTACCATGGCTTTGCAAATTGAGAACAACATTAAAGCAGTTGGAAAACCTCCTAAGAGGGAGTGTGTTAAATTGATCAATCTAGAAAAATCTCAATCAAGTAAGGCTATGGATATTAAGGAAGTTGTAAAAAAAACTTGATCTGGGTTGTCAAAAATATCATACAAACCGGCCAGTAGTAGAGAAAGGAATTGGACAAGGTTCTCAGGGTAAGCATAGGCAACAAGGACAAGACAGATGTACAAATCATCCTATAAATGATCAGAGATATGATGATAGAGGTAAATGACACATGGGAGCTAGAAAACCCCAAGCTAGGGAGAATAGAGTAGTGTCTGATCCTCTAAATGCCAGATTGTTTGTTGTTGAAGAGACAAATCAAATGGATTGGTGTGAAAATTATTCTTACCCCACCCGCCATGTAAAGTAGATCAGCAAGTTAAAGAAGCTGATGATGATGCATGCATGGTGGACTGCTCTACAAGCTCACAACAAGGAGAAACTTCAACAAAAGTAATAAGTGCAAGAACTACTACAAGATTTTGGGACTACATTCACCGAGTACCTCCTCTTCCTCCCTCTCATGCTTTAGAAATAGATATGGTACAAGCATTTGAACTTCCTAATAATTATTTTGAGTACCTAAGAGCTCTAATTTTTAAGAAGTATGAGGGATGAATCCAATAAGAAGAGGATATACAGTTGTTAATGAATGTTTTCATTGCCCAAGAAAAAGAGTATAACACAAGAAGTAAGGTTGTCTAAGGTGCAGGGCCTCAAGCCAAACCAAAGACACCAATTCTCACCAATGTCCCAGAAGAGGCTCCAAAGAAAGATACATCTGGAAAAGGCCTTGTTGTATAAAATAGAACTAGTGTTCCCACCGTGTTCCCACCCATGCCCAAAATATGAAAAATCTTGTTCCATCTGATGAGTTTTTCAATATTTCTCTAGATGCTACTTTTCCCAAATACATTCCCTATGACATTGCCAAAGTCTTGAGTTAGATCAATATTTCTATCCCAATTGTTGAACTACTTAGGATTCTCAAGCACAAGAAGAGGAATTTTGAGTATTTGGGATTGGAAGAAGATAGGAATACCCAAGGCAGAAATATAAATAATGTAAAAACTCCTTCTTCAACCATTGCAGACCAAGAAAAACCACCAACATTGGAGGAGATAGGTGAACCACCTGAAGTTTACTTGGGAACATCTTTGGTTGAGTCTCAATTAAATGTTGATCCATTTTTTACAACAATGATTATTAAGGACAGACTACTACACAATTGTATGTTTGATTCTAGAGGATCATGCAATGTTATGCCTCTAGAAGGCATGAATGAATTGAACTTTAAAGTGACAACAACTTTTGACAAGTGTACTGCAATGGATTCTAGAGAGGTACCAATTGTAGGGTGTGTAAAAGGTTTGGTGGTACAACTTGGAGCTTATCCAGGTAAGAAATTGAAACTTGATGTTGTTATTGTTGATTGCCTTGCCAAACGGGGCATGTTGTTATCAAGAAAGTGGGATGCAAGTGTTGGTCGAAGTGTTCAGATGGATATGTCTTTTGCCACCATTCTAATTGAAGGAATCCTTGTAAAGTTGTATGGAGAGAATAAGATGTTGCACCTTATTGAAGATCCCAATAATGCTTCTTATGAAGTGTTATATGCTTCTTATTAATGTAAATATCTTGAACAAGTGGGTTTACCTTGGACCTTGTTATTTGATGGAGCCTGTTCCAAGTTTGGAAATGGTGTTGGCGTTGTTTTGATTTCTCCAGGCCATGAAGAGTTTGATTTTTCTTTCAAACTCAACTTTGAATGCACTAACAACATTGCTAAATGTGAATCATTGTTATTATGTTTGATAATTACATGGAAATATGGTATAAAGGATATCATTATCAAAGGAGATTCGAACTAATTGTCAAATAGATTATAAAATTGTATGCTACTAAAAATTAGAGAATGAAACAATACAAGCATGTAATCACAGGATTTTATTGAAATTTTTACTCTTTTAATATTGTGCACCATGATAGAAAGTTTAATGCTATTGCAAAAAAGTTAGCAGTGATAGGATCCGATTTGGGAATTGTACAATGTCTCCCTTTTGTGAGTATGATGTTGAAATACTAACAAGGCCATATCCTCGACAACGTTTAAAATTGGCAAGTGTTTGATGATGATGCCCAGTGAAATGGTTTTTGCAGAACCAAGGTGAGTTTGCTGACAAAAATATAGATTGGGAACCAATGGTGTGAGTTACTGAAGGAAAGGAAACTTTATTTGGTAAAGACATCATCCAACTGAAGAAAAACATGATTTCCAAAGGTTTGGTGGATCTTGAATCAAACTTTGATAATGATGATTGCATTATGAAAAGAAGTATGTCAGTTTCAAGAGATGTGGAAGAGAACGACCTGTGCACAAATGGAAAAAATACGTAAAATCTAGTTAGGAAGCAATCTCAGCAAGGAAGAGAAGAAGTCCTATGTTTAATTGTTGAAGAAATATCAAGATTTCCTAGCTTGGTCTTACTTTGAGTTGAAGGCATTTAGAGAAGATTTTTTCCAACATGAAATTCCTCTTGAATCTAATCCCAAGACTTTTGGGAAAAATAGAGGCCCATCAATCTGCTCCTTTCTTTGAAGATGCAAGAAGAACTGAAGAAGTTGAGTGATGGAGGGATCATTCAGCCTATAAGGTACTCATCTTGGGTTGCAAACCTAATTCCTGTCACAAAATAGAATGGTGATATAAGGCTGTGTGTAGACTTCAGGAACTTGAATAAAGCATCATTGAAAGATAATTACCCTCTTCCAAACATGGAGAATATGCTATAATTGGTAACTGGTTCTGAGTTGTTATCCACTCTGGATGGTTTCTCTGCATATAATCAAGTTGTTGTTAAGGAGTCTAAAAAAATAAATATTTCCTTTACCACTCATTGCGGAACTTATGTCTATGTCAGGATGCCTTTTGGATTAATGAATGTTGGAGAAAATTTCCAAAGAGTAATGGCTTTAGCATTTGCTGGTTATATTAATGAATTCATTGTTTTTTTATCAAGATGATGTAACTGTGTTTTCTAGAAAAAGTAATGATCACTTGGAACACTTGGAGATAATTTTTTTAAGGTGTAGAGATTATGGCTTATCATTGAATCCCAAGAAGTTCCATTTTGGAGTGAAAAAGGAAAAATTGCTTGGTCACATTGTATGAAAGAAAGGGGTCATCACAGATCTAGAGAGAGTGGAAGCCATCACAGGTTCCACTTCGAGAACTAATAAGGGATCTCAATCCTTGTTTCGACAAATAAAATTTATCAGAAGATTTGTGTCTAACTTGTTGAGATGACCATACCCATTACTAGTATCTTTGAAAGAGGACCAAGTTATCAAATAGGAAGAAGCTTCTATTCAAGGTTTTAATGGGATCAAGGAAGCACTAAAGAATGTCCTGTTTTGGCAGCTCCAAATTATAAGAAGCCTTTTCAAATGTTTTATTTTGCTTCATAAAATACCATTGCATCTTTTGTTGTAGAGAAGGATGTTAAAGGGGCTGAGACCAATTACCTTTTTCAAGTAAGGCATTACAGGAGATGATTTGAAGTACACTATCATGGAGAAGAAATAATTTTCCTTAGTGAAAGCAACAAAGGTTTTCGTGCCCTACATCTTGAGCTCTAAAGTTTTTGCTTATGTTCCCCACACCATGGAAAATATATCTTATCAGAGATGGAGTTATCAAGTTAAATATGTATATGGGTAAACAAGTTGTAGGAATATGACATGGATATCCAAACCATGAAATTAATAATAGGTTTGGGCCTAGCTAAGCTTATGGTTGAGAGAAACTTGCAAACTATTGAGGTGAATTAAGTAGAAGGAGAAAGGGTGGATGTCCTTGAAAATTTTGTAAGATCTGAATGGTACAAGGATATAATATTTTATCTCAGACATCTATGCTTCCCTGAATATTTGAGTAAAAATCAGAAAATATCTCTTAAGTTATCCTCTCAAAAATATGCCATTACTGATTTTGGGTTAGCTTGGAAGAACCCGGAGGGAGTTCTCTTAAGGTGCATTATTGAGGATGAAGCCCCAAAGGTAATTGCTGATCTCGATGGAGGAGTTTGTGGGGGACATTGTCTAGAAGAGTTACATCACATAAAATCTTGAGGTCTGGTTATCGGTGGAAAACTCTCTTCAAAGATACATCTCTATTAGTTAGGAAATATGAAAGTTGCCTACATTTTTCTGGAAGAATGAAATCTTCAGGCTCCCTTCCTTTACAGCCTATGTCAGTTGAACCTCCATTTAAGAAATGGGGGATGCATTTCATTGGTGAAATTTATGATCCTTCCAGTGCTGGTCATAAATGGATTCTTTTAGCAATTGATTATTTCACTAAGTGGGTGGAAGCAATCCTCACCAATAAGGAAACACACCAAGTTATCATGGAGTTCATGTTGAATCCAATGATATGTAGATTTAGAGTGCTAGGTAATATTTTTGTTGATAATGCCATGAGTTTTGGAGCCAAGCCTTTGGTGGAAATGTGTAAAGAGTATGGATACAATTTGACATATGCTTATAGCTACAATCCCCAAGGAAATGGACAAGTTGAGTTCAAAATAAAAACTTGTTGAAGATCATTAGAAGAAACTTGGAGCTGAACAAAAAGAAGTCGGGTGACAAACTGAAGTTTGTTGTTTGGGATGACAAGATCATCCTTTGTCAAAATAGCTACTAGTAAAATCCCATTTGAGTTTGTATATGGAACTCAAGCTTTACTGCCCCTTCATTTGCAATTGTCTTCATTTCAGTTTGTTCAAAAAATTGAATATCAAGAAGTTAGTCCATATGATGCTCGAATCAATCAAATTATTGAGTTAGATGAAGAAAGAAGGGTATCCCATCAGTGGAATGTAAAGTTTAGAGAAAATTTGAAGAAATTATTTGATAAAAAAGTGACTCTAAGAGCTTTCAGTGTTGGGGACCTTGTGCTATTATGGGATAGGAGGCATGAAGATAAGGGAAAGAATGGTAAATTTGATGCATTGTGGATGGGCCCTTATTCAATTGACATTCGAATTGGTTAAAATACCTTCTTCCTAAAATATTTAGATGGGGAACTTCTTGAATTTCCTGTTAATGGCAGGAATTTGAAACATTTCCTTGATTGATTTCTTATAATCAAGGTATACTCCATTTGTACAGTGTATAGTTCTTTGTTTTTGTTAATATTTTTTGTTTTTGTTCATTCTGGTCCTTGGTGACTTGGTTTTGCTAGTTTCTCGGTTCTTTTTTTGGATGATGGTTATGGTTTCTCTGCTCTGCAAGCTTATTCTTTGACTTCATTGCCTAATGGTCTATTTTTGGCACATGGTCTGCTATTTTTCTTGTGGCACTCATAGGGAGTGGACATCCCCGAGTTAGAGTTCATGTTGGTGCTCAATTTTGTCTCGCCCCGTTTGTCCTTGGAATTCTTTAGTTTATGGGCTCTTTCATGTTTTCTATCTCCCCGTATTGATGCATACAAACTCTGTCCTCCATTTGGTTGCTATGATCAGTCCCTTCCTTGGTCAAGGATCACTTAAAATTCAAAAAAAAAAAATTCGATCCTCTGTTCGTGTGAAAGAGACTATAACATGGGCATAAACTCGGGTATTTTTTCCCTTCCTTCTATTTTCCACAATCACGCTTTGTTTTCCCTATCATTTTTATCCCAAATATCTCATGGAAATGTGATTGGATGTAGCTTGAAGATCATAATTGGGCCTTATATCATTTCCAAAGTCTCTGTCTTGAAAGAAAGATTCATTTTCGGGCTCAAATGGTGATTTTCCTACATTTTACGGTTTGACGGTGTGTTTTTCCCGTCAAATTTACATCTTAGCATCTATGGAAATGTGGCCTTATCTCTGGTTGGGTGCAGCTTTACGAGGCACTTTGAAAACTCTAAGGCTGATTCAACTCAAATCTTGTCCATGTGGAGGGCCAACGCTCATCTAAAAATTCACCTTTTGGTTTGGCCTTGGAGTTGCGTTGGGGAGACACATGGAGGTTTCCACTACCTTTCCTAGACTTAGACAAATTTTTCATGCAATCGGTATAGTTTTGGCAGACCATGGACACATGGAAGGCTGGCACTCATTTGAGGATCCACCTCAAGGTCCCACCTTAACAAGTGTGACAGAGAGACATGTGGAGGCTTCCGTCGGCTCCGCTCTATACTTATAAACTTTTCAAAGTAATTTTGAAAGGCCTGGGACATGTGGAGGGACCGTGCCTATTTGGGGACCGCCCCTAAGTTTTATTTTAAAGAAGCACCAGGAGGACACTTGGAGGATTCCACTCACTCTGCCCTTTCTGGAATTTTCAATGGCCAGGAAAACTTTCTCGGACCCTAGACACATGGTGCCTTCTACTGATCCTTCAAATTTTTAACAACTATGTCATACTAAGACACGTGGTGAGCCCACGCTTGTTTGGGGTCTCTACTTTTTGGGACCATCTCAAAGTGTGCCATTGAGACATGTGAAGGCTTATGCTAGCTCCTTGTTTGTAAACTTTCCCTATAATTATCCTTTGCAATTACGCTAAGGAAACACATGGATGGTTATAAAATAAAGTGGAGAAGGGGAAAAATAAATAGTTCCTGTGCATTGGGTCTATTTTTCAGCCATTTTTTCTCCAAGACTACTGGAGATGAGAATACACACTAGTTTCCAACATATTTTAATGAAATTCCTTTTCGTCTCTGTCTATAAAGTGCCATTGAATGGATTCGAACTTAATTTGTGAGTCCAAGGATTGGTAAGGTCGATATTTTGAACTTGTAATTGCTCAGGCACTTGGAAAAAAGGGAATTACCAGAGAAGAGAGATGTGGGGAAAAGTTGTAGAGGAAGGAGAGGGAAAAGGATGAAATGATGAAAGTTGCAGGCATAAAAGATGAAAAAGGTATTGCCTCGAGAGTGAAAAATATTACCTGTGAGATATAGCTGTGTAGAGCCTCCAGAAAATGATTAAAAAGGGGATTTCTCGCATGACAGGATTAGAATTATTAGAAGGATTGCCAAAATGTTGTGGCATGGTATCCTAGTCATTAGGAAAGGGCCCAAGAAACATGATTAGTTTACAATTGGTCCACTTGGCATCTTTCGGATGTGAATTTGTTAAATGTTGCTTTCTGAGTCAAATTTGTAACAAGCAAAGGTCCCTTGAATATTCTTCTCTTTTGGGGGGAAATTGAGTGAGTAAAATTTATAAATGCAATAAGAATACTCTTGCAAATGGTTGGGGGTTGAATTCTTAAGAGAAAATTTGAGAAAGTCATCTTCCTCAGAGACCAATCTGAGATAACCTGTTATTTTCTTCAGTTAGATTTTCTATCATGTCAAGTTGGTTGCAGATGTATAGCCATTGATTTAGCAGCACGAGATTACACTAGAAGTTTTCTCTTGCTAATGAATCTAAGCAATTTTGAAATTAATTTGTGTCAATCTTGGAGCAATTAGTGTCTTCTTTGTTTCATAATGTTTGCAAGTATTTTTACTTGTTCCTATTGTAATCTTACTTTGAAATATTTATGAAATCACACAGGATCTTGTCCCTATGATAGTTTAGTGGTATTTGCAATTTCATTTCAAGAAGATCCTTCATCTTGTGATGAGATAAACAAATTTTAAATCAATTCACTATCATTTGTTGATAAAGATTGTTTGTAAGTCTTTGGGTGTACCTTAGGTGTGATTAATTAGAGATTTTGATGTTTAATTTAGTCTTTTAACTCGATCCTTCGTGTAAGAGTCTCAAATATTGTGTTAAAACATGTTGATATGGGCCTCCATTGAAGCACACCTTCTCATTAAAGGAATGTCTTAACTGTTATGAAGCTTTATGTTGTTGAGTTATCCATTGTTGTGAAGTTTCTCAGAGATCTGGTATAATCAAATTTATGTTCCTTAATCTCCCACCAAAATCATTCAAAACCATGAATCCATCCTAAACTACCCTTGTTTTCCCTATATATCTACAAAGGAACAAAATATATTTACTAAAATATGCAGAACAATGAGGATTTCTTAATGTCTTCAGTAACCTTAGCCTTGTGTTGAAAGTATCTCCATATTTTAGAAGTGACAAATCTTGAGAGTTAAATTATGGAATATCATAAAATTTGTGCAAAAGAAGAATATCTCCATCTCCTTCATTAAACAGAGCTTACACTAAGGGTACTCTTACCCTGATCGAAAGGCACAACCTAAAGTAGTGAGCGGAGGTCAAATCCTCTCGAAGATGCTATCCATCTCTCCACAAATCTTAGTGACAAAGGGATAGTTAGATCTCATCACCGGCTACAAAACTACACACACTATGATCTATCTTTCTCTAAGCTCCATGTCCAATCTGTGTCCTGCTCGGCTTGAAAAGGAGAATGATTTTGGACACCAATAGGTTCAGGAAAAATGAACATTGGTAAACATGTGCCAATTCATCCAACCCTTAATGGGACACTAAACATTTCCTCCTCATTTCAAATTCCAACCCTCTCTCTTGGTGGCCTACCTAGCGCAATAGGTGTATCAATTTCAAATAATATAAATTTAGATGAAGATTACTTGAGAATTGATAGCAATGACCCAATGGGATTTTTAAATACACATGAGATGATTCAAGGCCATCAGTATACTTCTCTTTCAATGTAAATTATTCAACTTTCTTTACATTTCACTTTCTATTTCAATATTTAAATATTGATAAATTTTATTGCAAATTAGATCAGGCCACCTAAAGTAAAAAATAGGTAGTGGACGATGATCAACCCGGAAGCCCCTATACCTCTCTAATGGCATCATCTTCTTTAGATACAGATGGTGAATAGTTGCTACCATTTCCTTTAGAGAACTTGATTGGTTATGATTGTCAATCCCATGTCCAAGAGTTTATTGTACCTCATATCAGTCAACTCATAGAATGGGAGAGAAGGGAAAAAGTACTAATCAATGAGATAATAAGTCATTTTAAAATTATTGGCAAAGGGATAGTTTATACGTTGCATTCGAAAATCAACCTGCGAAGATGGATGCCTTACCCAAGCAAGAAGTGGGACTGTCATGTATAACAACAATTATAAAGATGATATTTTAGATAAAGCATTAAACAAATTAGAAAATATTAGTGCTGAAACCTAGGAATATTTTAATAAATGTTTTAAGGACAAGAATCTTGTGGAAATTACAAATGCCGAGAGAGATAGAGCGGTCGTAAGTATGATCACTTTGAAACAATATTTTTTGTTAATTTGAAATTTTCTTATTTAGTTAATATGTTTAATTGAGCTAACTTTTTTAGTTGAAATATGAAAATTTGAAGAGTCAAGCAAAGGTGTTCCATGTTCACTTGGAAACCGTGAAGAACAGTTTATCCGTAGCAACAAATTTGAAAGAAAATATTGTTTTAGTGAACAAACAAAACAATACACTAAAGAGGATAATTAAAAAGAATGGATTCAAACTTGAATTTTTTTCTAAAACTAAGGCAATTGCAGATGCTAGTTTGCTATCCCATGGAGATGCAACAAAAGAAGAATAAAGAATCGTAAAGAATCTAAACAATGTGTTTTTAGATCTGATTAGTTCTGGGATTATTCAATCCATTGGGGAAAGGGGTACACGATGTGAATCCATAGGGAAAGGAGTGCATGACGGGAAGCCATTGGGGAAAGGGGTACAAAAGATGCCAGTTTTTCTGGGGATAAATTTCATGATTGAGGGTTGAAATATTGAAACTTCAAATTTGAAAATTTGAAATACTTTATATATTGAAGTATGAAACTTGAATGTGATGGCGTTTGAAAATTTAAAATACTTTATAATCTAAATTTGTTATATCCTGTTATATATATATATTTTATTATTGGCAAATAGTTTTTATGAAGCCGGATGTGCAAAGCGAGTAAAAGAACAAAAGATCAAAATCAACGAGGACGCAAGCAGGAAGATATCCTACCAATACCAGCACCAAAACCCGCAATACTCAGTGAGTAAACAACAACAAAGCAAAAACAACGCAGATGAAAACTGTTGCATCCATCTTAAGTGCACCACTACCCCCCCACGGAAACCACGATATGATTTTCTACTAACAGTGCTCCACTCCGCATTGTTTTCATCTTCCACATCTAAAACCACTTCTAAATTGCCTTTTAACTTGGGTGAATCAAAATTTGGATCCCTACCCTCCAAAGTAAACAATGCTATCTTTTCACCTGAACTGTCCTTCATCCTTTCGCCACTATTCACATTAGCATTTAAAAGTAGTTGTTTAGGATCTTTGTTAAAGATACTCTGTCAGTTCTCATCCATCATTTCAGGCGCAAAATCTGCCGCACTTTCTTCTTCCTCGGAGCCAGTTTCCCATTCAGAGGATTCGCTATCATCCTTGTTTGGCGCGTGAACAGTTTTTTTTGGATTTTCCCGCTCCTTCTCCCTGTTTCTATCTCATCCCGTGGGCGGGGGATCACCTCACACGGTGCTTCGGCCGGACCGAAGTTTGGGCCAGGTCGGTCTCACCATTGTTGCAGTCGCCTTTGTACAGTGGGCAAGGGATCTCTTCGCTGATGACTTGTAGCTTCCGCTCCTCCTCGCTTTTGTTTCTCCTGCCTATTCCTTCCACTGCCCCCATTGAACATGTGCACAGTTTGGCGTGAAATTTAACCTTCCAGCATTTGGGACAGACCAAACCATGGTCATCAGGAATTATGCTTTGCACAAATCGGCCAGTGGGGGAAGACAATATGATGTTCTTAGGGAGAACAGCCCCCACCTCCATGCTAACACATAGTCGTGCTCTTATAAGCCTGCTTCGGCCTTTGTTGTAGGTTCCATAGAGATTAACTCTCCCATTGATGTGGCTATGCCAAGTAGGACTTCGTCCTCCCAAAATTCCACTGGAAGAGCCAGGGATATCCAAATGGGCAACTCTTTGATCTGAAGAGAAACCCCTGGCTTCCATCGCTTCAGATGCAGGGTAGCTCTTCCAAACATCCAAGGGGCTACGTTGAGGACCTTAACCATCTCTTCTTCCTTCAAAAATTGAAAGAAGGGTGCTATTGGGAAGAGCGATGATATCTACCCAACAACACCATTTCTTCCCTCACCATTTACTGATCGCATCGGTGATTTGGTCAATATCCTGCAAAGCTCCAATGAGCGCAAAAGAAACCTGGACTTGGCCTTCTCAATCACTGATGCTGGGACAACAATGCAATGAGCTTTCTCTTCTTCATCCCAGATGGGGGAAAGAGCAGTATTCACTCCTGTGGATTGAGGGAACAACCTGGACACCCAAGAGCAAGACATAATGTGTAAATAGATATATATAACAGGAACATCCTGTTATATATTATATATGGTGTTTATGTTTGATTTGAATGTGATGGCATTATTATAATGGTTAATTAATATTTTAAAGAAAATTTGGAATGTGGTATTACATAGAGTTGAGACATATTATAAGAGTTAAATCTTCTTCTCTCTACTTTGAAAATTCAAACTCCATATCATGTTTCTTCACATTTAAATCTTCTCAAAAATATTCTCTCTACTTGTAATGATGATTGCATTAGATGTGGATGATGACATTAGAATAGATATGGATTATGATGAATTATATGTGGACGTAGATTTAGCTTCAAGCATGATCATGGAATATGGATGATGATAATGGATAATTATTTTAAGAAAATTTGGAATGTGGTATGACAGAGACATTTAAACCTTCTCAAAATATTCTTCTCTCTACTTGTAATGATATGATGACATTAGAATGGATATAGATGATGATGAATGATGATAATGGATAATTTTTTTAAGAAAAATTGGAATGTGTTAGGATAGAGACATCTTCTCTATACTTGTAAAATTCAAACTTTGTATCAGGTTTCTGCACATTTAAAACTTCTCAAAATCTTCTTCTCTCTACTTGTAATGAATCAATGATATGATGACATTAAAATATATATGGATGATGATGAATTGTGTGGATGTATATTTAGCTTAAAATGTGATCCTGGATGATGATAATAGATAATTGTTTTAAGAAAAATTGGAGTTTGTTAGGAGTCTAAGACAAAGACATATTATCTCTCCTTATATAATTCAAACTCTATATCAGGTTTCTACACATTTAAACCTTCTCAAAATCTTCTTCTCTCTACTTGTAATGAATCAATGATATGATGACATTAGATGTGGATGATGAAATTAAAATAGATATGGATTATGATGAAATGTGTGGACATATATTTAGCTTAAAAAAAATCATGGATGATGATAATGGATAATTGTTTTTAAAAAAATTGAAATGTCATTTGACAGAGACATCTTAATACAATAAAATCTTCTTTTATTTACTTGTAAAATTATAACTCTGTATCAAGTTTCTTCATATTTAAACCTTCTCAAAATATTTTTCTCTCTACTTGTAATGAATCAATGATATGATGATATTAGATGTGGATGATGACATAAAAATAGACATGGATGATGATGAATTGTATGTGGACATATATTTAACTTCAAGCATGATTATGGATGATGATAATGGATAATTATTTTAAGAAAATTTTGAATGTGTTATGACATAAACATCTTAATATGGAAAAATATTCCTCTCTCTTCTTGTAAAATTTGAATGTGTGATTTTACCCAACAAATTTTAAATACTTTATCAAAGCATTTTGAGAATACAAAATAAATTAAACATAATTGCAAAAACTCAATCAATGTCATATGATAGGGTTGTAGTTACCTCTTGTATTTTATATGGTTGTCACAAAGCATATGGAAGGAAAATGAGAAATCATCCTTCGTAGCATGACAAAAGATATTTGATTAAATAAAACTCAACACGAAAAATGGATTAGTATAAAGATGGGTGAGTTACCTGACATTGTCAGTCCCGAGAAGTAAGAGCTTCCTCAGATGGATGTCAACCCACATTTTCAAGAAAAAAAAGATGAAATATTGATTGAGCGGATTATGGAAGAAACTGAAAGATTAAAGAAAATGTAAATCATAACTTGTACCTGTCTGGAAGTCTGGAAGAGTATAACAATGGAAGAATATGCAGATATGAACTCTAAAGGCCTTGCAAATTAGTATTTGACAAATGCATGTAATAAAATGATTTTTAAAACAGAAATTGGTATTTGACAAATCCAAAATAGTAATTATATAAAACATATTTTTTTATAAATAATTGTATTTAAATAAATGTAAATATATATACCTATAACATCTTTAATGATAACAAGAGCTGAAACAAAATATGATAAAAAGCCTCCTCAGTCAATATTTGCATCTGTAGAGTTAATTTGAAATTGAAAAAATAAGCACAGTTAAAATGTAAGGTGACAAACTATAAAAGTAAGGTCAAGTACATACCTATTTAAAGTTGAAACAATCCATTATCAATAGGTTCTTCAAATTTGATGTTCTCTTCTGTAGAGTGTGACGACACACCAATTCTAGTCTCATCGTTGGGAACATTTGTACTTGTAGTTGTATTATTTACACCTATTCTTTCGGTAATTGAATTCCAATGCGTAATTACTATGTCGAAAGGAAAGGTTTGCATGGAGTAGTGAGAAACATAACACCTCATGCAAATTTCTATATTTTTATCCAACCTGTTTCTCAGTTTTTATTTTATGAATGATAAAGCACTGAAAACCCTGTCGTCCTCCACAAACCCCAAAATCATTGTTAAGTATAAATCATATAATAAGAAATATTCACTGATGTATTCTTGTAAAACATTACTTTGATAGAATCCTTGCCAAAGCCTTGTAATAACACCACTCTAAGAAGGTTCATCTAAATTTTTATATTGGTTCCTCATTGTTGTTGCAAAATTTACTAATTCAGACTTTAATAAATCAACATTTAGTATACCTTTGATTTCCATATCCTTGACATATGAAGTCTTTGTAAAATGTTCCATAATTGTACCCATGGATTTAAGGAAATGTTTTCTTATAAAGTCTACACGAGCACCTTCAGTATTTCAAAAATTAGGATTCATCACACCCATTGCTTCAAGAATTTTATCTTTGGAGAAATGTTCTCTAATTTCTGATGATAAGGATTATGAAATTTTTTTAAGATTTATTCTTGTTTCAATTGTAACAAAATCAAAGAGATTACGTGTCATAGGAACATCTTCTCTTTCTGATCCTGTAATATCTTGACATTTTTACAAAATGTGCATTGATATGTCCCTCCCATTAACATTGATGCAAAGGTGCTCATGGATATTAAATCTCAAATAGTTATTTGGATTTTTAAGATCTAATAAAGCTTTTCAATTCTTGAAAAACAAGTGTATCAAAAATATCTTGGGAATAGTACAAGATATCAAGACTTTAACATACAATTTTCTCATCTGTATAAAATCCACAATATAGATTAATCTCCCTTGTGCATGCCTCATCAGTGTATTGATCTCCTGCAACATTGGAAGAATACCAACCAATGTAAGAAATGTCTCCAAATCAGTTAAAAAATAGAAAGTCCCTCACCCTATCAACTTCATGACGATATATGTGCATGAAACCAACCAACGAAGGACACTCCTCACAAAATTTGCATGCAGGTTCATAAAAATAAATCCATCTTGTCTCAACATCCTTTAGAAGATTTTTGCAATCTGTAATTCCAATTGTGAATTTTTGGAACTCAAGAAATCTCTTTTGGTTGTTTTCTATTTAGGCATGAAGTTATCTTATAAGGTCTTCTACTTTAGCAATGTTTTTGTAGTTGCTTACCATTTTATATGATAAATTTATTATGTGATCCATACAATGAATTGCTATCATATAAGGGGCCACTGTTGTTTGCAATCTAACACACATCCATGTTTGGTGACCCTATATGACTGATGCACCATTTTCTCCAACGCATACCAACTTCATAGCAATTTCATAATCAGTCATTCCAGCAATATCTTTCAAATGACAAAAACTATTTTATGTAGGTTTTCAAAGCATAACAATTTTCAACCATTTTCATAACATGCAAAAGATGAGGTGCCCTTTTATGATTTTCTAAATTATAGACGTGGATACATACCCATGCAAAGTGTTTTCAACTATTGTCACTTCATCAATTGAAAGAGATATTTTTTCTTTTTTTTTTACATTCTCTTTCAAATCTTACTTCTTTATCATTGAAAGACATTTTTTCATTTCCCATGCACTAAAGTTAGACCAATGGGACCGAGGAACGTTGTGCATTCCCTTATATTGATAAAAACTTTGAAATTAGGAAATATGAAATCGGCCTTCCTTTCTTTAGTATGTGAAATAAAGTAGAGAACTGTATGAGTTTTGCATGCAGATTTGATTGATTCATCTTACCAATTTGCAATGTGACCGTTCCTTCTTGTTCCACGAGATGTCTGCATTTTTTCTACTCTAATTCATAGTCTACTGCGTATTTAACATGGATGCATTCTTTTTTAGTTTCCCACTTGTGTGTTTTGAATTTTCAGCCATCCTCCCTCGTTACAATCAAATATTGTTTTCCACAGTGTTTTTCTATAATGTCCAACTTTACTTGCATTTTTTGCTTCTTTCCCAATTTCCACGTATATATTATACATGTACATTTAGATGGGATATATTCTAAATTTTATGGCTGTACATGTTCGATAAACAAAAATTTGGCAACCCAATCAAACTTGTATGTCCTCCCAATTGTCCACATATTCTTGTTCATTTTCAATAATTTACTTTTTTTAGTATAATTTTGAGCATTATCACAATCACTTGGTTTCCTCTTTCATGAACCAAAATTTGAATTTAATATTTGTGTTCCATTTTTCTAAGTATTTGTATGTACAATATCTTGATGCACTCCTAATTGCACCCCAATAGGAAGAATATCTTCAGGATATGACATCTCAACAGGTATATCTTCAAGATCTAGGCTTGTATCATCATAGGTGTCATTTGGTTGATATTATGTAAAATGCATGTCCACCTCAATATTACATTCCACATAGTCTATACTCTGATTCATTCCAGTGGCAACTATATGGGTTCTGGTGGATGCGGTATCTGTAACAACATATTTTTCAAAATACTTGAACATGGACTTATGATATTTCTTAGTTATTTTTAGGTCTTCTCATTCTAAGTACTAACACATTCCATTATTCTGAAAAACTAAGTTCAAACTCCTTCATCTGTCAAAAACAACAACATCGTGCATCAACAATAAATATGTCACGCATCAACAAATAAGGACTGTGTCATGCGTCAAAGAAGGACTTTGTTGTGCATCAGAGAAGGATTGTGTTGTGTGTTGATAAGATAACTGTAGTGCATCAACAATAGCTGGCTCGAGCGTTAGTTGAGACTTGAGTCTCCTTGTCGGGTGTCAAATGAGTCACGTTTCAGCAAATAAAATTATTCGTGTGTCAATAAATATTTTTTTCATGCATCAAAGAAAAATCATTTCGTGCGTGAAAAATAGTACAATGTCAGTCATGCGTCAATAAGAGTAGTGTCGGGTGTCATCAAGAAAACCCTTGTCACGTGTCAGCAATATCTCCTTATCGCTTGTCCATAGAAAAAAATTCATGCATAACAAATGCAACAAGTCACGTGTCAACAAATATCGTTGTCGTATGTCAGAGAAAAACTCTATCGTGCGTCAACATTACTATAGTTGTGCATTAACAAGATCATATTTGGGCGTCAACACCCAAAACCCTTGTTGTGCGTCAACAAGATCCCTTTCTCGTGCATTAGCAAATATTATTATTCATGCATTAACAAATAACACATGTCACCCGACTGCAAAATACTAAATAGTAAAAAAATTGCCTTTGTGCTTTGGTGCTTAGAGTATACAAGTTCATGGTATTGGTAAGTTATTGGTGGTAGTATACTACCCGACAAATCACCTAGGTTTTTATAGGAGATGTTTTTAAATGTAGGCAAAGCCAACCCCTAAAAAAATATACTATAAATTTTAGGCGAACAAGACACTGACTTGCTCCGAAACATTCACCTTTTCAAATTTTCCTAAAATGAAATTTTCGCCATATTACGAATATTCACCACTAAAATTATCCCTACTTGGGTGTAATAGATCTAGACTTTTATGTTGTTCTTGGGTCAAGAGTAATAAGATCCCCAATCGATTTAGCAATTCTTGTCAACACGTCCTCTTCCCATAACTCCAAGGGTATCCTAGGAAGCCTTACCCAAACTAGACATGCAGAAGGAATGTGGATTTGTTTATCTTGGATTCCATATAACAATGGAGAGAGTGATTCTCCCATAGAGCCACAATCCACCGTAAACAACATGATTAAGGTATTCTTCAGGGGGGAAGATAAACAAGAAGCGTTTTTCAGACAGGGAAAAGTGATTAACTTGCCACAAGATCTTCCATTTTCTCTTGATCCATCTTCTTATGCTCTTCTTAATTAGTAAACCGATATAAAATGTAATTGTGTGAAGAGTACATTTTTCCCCTACTTAAAGGGTTTTTATTTATTTAGGTAATAGGTTTGTATTCGTTGAACTCATACTTATATTTAATGATTTTTTTTTGAAATATGTGAGAAAAGGACTCATCAATCTTTATTTATGTATCAATACAATATTAATATCCATTTACATTTTAATATAAAATTCTATTCCTATCCAAATGAAATCATGTATTTTATATTAAAAACTTATATATATTTATCTTTGTATAGGTTTTGTAAAAAACATTCAATTCTCACCTATTTACAAAAAGAAAAATACAATATTTAGAAATTTATTCAATGACTCGATTACTACAAATTACAACATGCTCAAAATTTATGAAAATATACGAAAAACTTAAAATAAATATACTATTCAAGTTTTTTTATACATTTTAGGAGATCATAAATAAAAATGTAATAATTACCATAACAACGATTATAGATGTGAGGATTTTTTCATGCTCAAAAATCACATATTTTTGTCCATGAAAAATAGGTTGTCAATTGGTGTATGTATATTTACGCCATAGGCGCCTTCTAGTGCGAGGCACAGTTTCTTTTTCCCGGCGTCCTTACCTTTTAAATGCCGTTTTGTTCCGTTTGATGCTTCGCTTCCTGTGTATTTGTTTTTATTTTAATTTGCGGTTTTTATGTCATGTTTGCCTCTACAGGGATCGCATCGCGAACATGAGCATAATAATTACGCTGGAGGCGTGGCTACTCTGCAATTGATCCTTTACGACAACGCTCTGCAGCTTGATGTGCTTGTCACGGTGTGTTCCTGCTTGACCTGCATGTATGCGAGTGCCTATGTGTTGTTGTTCGGTGATCTTCGTGGCTGCCTTCGGCTGCAGCTGTCCCTGTCGATTCCTGCCAACCCTTTAATATGCTCTTTGTTTGAGTATTTGGTTTCTTCTATTATTGTGTGCTATCAAATTGGTTGTTCCGCCCCTACTACACAGGTTTGTTTTGGTAATTTTGTTGTTTGCTGTTGTATTTTTTGTTTGTTCCCTACTGTCGGGTATTATTATTTTACTGCAATAAATTGTATCCATAAGATTAGGAGGGCTATTTATGTTTAAAAAACGAACTTCATTATCCGTTGGACACCCTACTCGCAATATCCTACAAACCCTACTCGGTGGCAACCTCCATCGAAAAGCACCTCAATCACAGTAAAGAATATGTTGTTTGATGTCGCTGATGCCCGCAAAAAAATATCCTTAATTGGAATTTCCAGAAAGAGGGGTTTCAAAACCCATTTAATGAAACCCACATAGAAAAGTGGCTGTGCATTTTTGTATGGCCAGAGAATATATTACTGTGGAGGGATAGGTAGATTTACTTGGCAGTTCATTGTTCCTATAAACAGCTCGTTGTCCACATGAGTAGCCTAGGTGATCATTAATCAGACAAACAAACATGCAAGAGAAAGGCCAAAAATATTTGACCTTCCCATATCCGAATATAGGATATTTTCATAGGAGGGAGATGTTGGATAGGTTGCCAAGTGTTTGAAAAAATGCGCGGGAACATTCCTTTGAAATTCCAGCAAATCTAGCCATCTCTGCCCCCGTCACCCATGCAGGACCTCCCTATTTCTCGATTCCTCCTGGCTTAAGGCGTGGAAAACTACTTTTTTTCCTTTGGTGGTAAATGAGTATTTGATTTTCAACTTTTTTTGGCATTTGGATTGTGGATACTTCATATAATCTGCTTAGTAACGTTCCCATCATTTGTTATTTGCCATGTTCTGGAAAGACGAAGAAAGAAGACCACAAGTCGTACTTTCCTTTTTTGTAAGCTTGCTTGTATTTGTGAAAAATACCGTGCTTTTATACTTAGCAGGTGATGGTTCCCTTAGTGTAGCTGTGCAAGGAAAAATTTATTTAACTGAACTATTCACATCTAAATTTCATATTAAAAAATTAAAATTTATATCTCAAATGTTCCTTTGCTGTATATGTGTTTCATAGATAATAAATAGTAATAAAAAAATAGTCATTTACAAGTATGCAACGTCTAAACATTGTGCCATCATGGTGATGGAAGTCATTTTAATGTGTGCGAAAAAAGAGGTTCTGCCAAAGAACATTTCTCTTTAGCATATCCTCTTCGGCGGAAAGAAAGCTCCACATTAAGAATGGATTTATATTTTAAACCTTAGTGATATTTTTGATCCTTTTATGATTTTTTTTTATCAAGGAAACTTTTCCCTTTGATTAAATCAAAATCTTTCTTCTTGATGAAACAAATGAAAAGCTTTTGTCACGTGGGTTCAAGGATCGAGGGTGATTTTAGAGTTCAATTTCTAAATTATTTAATCTCATGGAAAATTGTCTTTGAATCTTACAAAATCTAATTTGCAAAGAGATTCCTCTGTTTTATTCTGTAATATATCCCCTCACTTCGCCAGATATATGATATCTTTCAGCTGCTTCCTCAAAATCTCCAAGTTGGTGTTTTCTCAGCTATAATGCCTCCTAAGGCCTTGGAGACCACAAGGAAATTTGTGAATTATCCTGTCAGGATCCTTGTGAAGAGAAATGAATGGGTTTATTTGCTAAGCTTTCATAGACATCTAACAATTAGAAACAAGTAGATTTGAAGCATCTACCCCCAACTTAAAATTTATTGGGATACCTTCTTAAAATATGAGGGGATATTCTCTAAATCAATATTTAAGCAGAAGTTGATTCTCTCTAATTTAATTCATACAAACTGATTTGAATAGGAAAACTGGTATTTTATTTATAAATCCATATATTCCATACACTAAACAGTAATATGTAGAGTGATGATTTACATCGTGATAGGTGAATTATCCAGAGCTTGCATTGCAAGCAAACCTAATGAATATTTACAGAACAGAGCTATCCCTTTCATATATAAATTAACATCTTCAAGCTCTAAGTAATTTGTCTCTCAATCGAGCTGTGGATGACTTACATATAATACATATAATTATAGCAAGTTAGGTTTCTAAATTCCATCTCATGTTTTCAAAACTTGATTGAAAACATAGCTGCAAGAACTACCAACCCAGTACATAAGGATATTCGGAAAACTAAATCACCCCTCTCTCTAGCTTTCTTCCAACTGTTCTCTCCCATTTTCTTCCAACACCAACAGAGAGAGCTTTTGTCTTCTTTAACCATCCTCTCGCAATTCCTACTCAGTACTATTTCTTTCATTTCAGCCTCCGCCTCACCATTGCTTGAAAATTTCTCATGCTTCTCTGCTCCTTTAAAATCATCCTCACTCAGAGAAGTGCTTGTCACTTTCTGCTGACTTTATGTGTTTTCCATATTGAATGAAGAATCTGAAAATACTGCTCCACTTTCTCCAAAATTTAAAGAATCAGCATAGCTACTATCATACTTGTTGCACTCATAGTTTCCGTTGCCCCACAAAATTTGTAATCCGTCCATCATAATTCTCAATTCATTCAAGCCAATAGTTATACTCTTCCCATTTGTATTTTCCGACACAATGTTCTCATGGTGGGCAATGGGCTAGTGCCTCATGCTCCATTCTGTAATCCCTGAAATTTGGTCCAAGTCACCATCTCCATATTCTTCTATATCTTGGTTTACAGAGTCCTCAGAGGAACTACAATATGTGTTCTCCATAGACTGAACAGTACTGATGAATCTACTCTCATTAGTTGCTGCCATGGATGTTTTTGAACACATCAATTCTCCAAAAATAATTTGGCCCCGTGTTAGCTTTATGCAACTGCTTTTGTCACACTCCACATTTCTTCCTGCCATTCTTTTTCGAAAACACCCACAATTTCTTGAAGCTGCAACACATTCATATACTTACAAAACCTATTTATCATCTTCAAACCACACACCCGCTGCTGCAAATTATCACCATTATGAAGTATCTCACCAGCTTCCTTTAGCAAGTTTCCCACATGGGGTTTCATATTCAAGCCATTATTCTTTGCAAGAGAACATATTAACTCCATGTGACCGACCACTTGAGAACCCTTAACGAATAATACCCTCGTTGCTTACAAACATGCTTCGTTTATCAAGTCTTGAGATACAAAATTCCAGCATGGGGTCTTCACCAGAGCATGCAAGCACCCACATGCTTTAGCTACTTTGACTAACAGAGGGCTGCATAAATCCCTTAGCATTTTCTCTTTCTCAGAAGATGTCATGGCGGTTGGATATATGACATAATTGGCTATGGAACGAACAAGATTTACACAAGCTTGCTATAAACCAATGTTGAAGCTCCTTGAATTGAATGCAGTTGTAATCATGCATATCATTAAACGTAAAGGTCAAACTAGACTGACCCTGTGCTTTTCAAATAAATTAATTTGCTCAGTTGTGACCTCAAGACATGCAATGGTAGTAGCATATACGCAAGATGGGTTTGTTGAAGAGGCCTTCAACACAGTTTATAAAATGCAATTGACAGCTTTAAATCCAAATGCCACAACATTTTCCAGCATCCGTCTAGGATGTGGAAAATGTAGACGCTTGCTAAACCCAAGTAAACCAAATTGTTTGACAAAATGATAACAAATCTGCATGGTAGTCAAAAGCACGTTCACATTTTTAAGGTGAATGTCAATAGTCTTCGTAATAGAATTGAAGCACACGTGGTATTGGAAGTCCGAAATCCTTGGTGATTTATTTTCAGTAATTGTGTCTCGAGAATAAATAATATAAACAAGCTTAGATATGCAGACTTGAAAACTTAGAAAACAAGGATTAGTGAAGAAATATTCACATTACGAATGGATTTATATTTTTAGGCTTAGTGATATTTTTAATCCTTTATGATTTTTATTATCAAGGACACTTTGCACTCTCATTACATTAAAATGTTTATTCTTGATGAAACAAATGAAATGTTGTTATCCTGTGGGTTCAAGGATTGGGTGATTTTAGAGTTCAATTTATAAATTATTCAATCTCATGGAAAACTACCTTGAATCTTACAAAATCTAATTTGCAAAGAGATTCCTCTGTTTTATTCTTTAATATATCCCCTCGTTTCAGTAGATATACAATATCTTTCAGTTACTTCCTCAAAATCTCCGAGTTAGTGTTTTCTCAGCTACAATGCCTCTTAAGGCCTTAGAGACCACAAGGAAATTTATGAATAATCCTTTCAGGATCCTTGTAAAGAGAAACAAACTCACTCTGCAGGTATTAACCATTTTTATGTCAACGTGGAAAAAGAGCGTGGGAGCTTGACACACTATGTGATCTGTATGAAACATTAGCACTAACACAGAGTGTTCTTTTCATGAATTCCAGGAGAGAGGTTGAATGGCTCATAGTCCAA
Organism: Taxus wallichiana var. yunnanensis; assembly: GCA_018340775.1. NCBI lineage: Eukaryota > Viridiplantae > Streptophyta > Pinopsida > Cupressales > Taxaceae > Taxus > Taxus wallichiana. Next base: position 7,545,872 of record CM031243.1, read on the forward strand.
ACCAGAGCTCAAAATTACACGGCGTCTGGAACCCATGGTGACATGGATAAGAACAAAACATCCATTATTATGAGAGAATTATTATCTGGTTCTGCTAGAGTGTTTATTACAAATGACCTTTTAGCCCGAGGTATCAATATGCAGCAAGTTTCTCTTGTTATCCAATGTATGACTTTCCAACATACCCAGAAATCTATCTCTATCGTGTAGGTCATATTGGGTGATTTGGTAGAAAGGGTGTGATTTGGGTTTCATCCGAATACATCTTTAAATTTTCCTTAATACATCCTTGGAAACTACCCCTTACAGGATAATGTTTGACTTGGGTTTCATCCTAATGTCAATGTTAAAATTGTATTCATATATCACTCTTGGTTATTATAATGTCTTTGTAATACAATATATTTGGGTAATGCGAAATGTTTTTATTTATAAAACATTGGTTTTATCATCTACACAACCTTTCTATTCATATAAAATTATATGTATAGGCTTTGTTAAGTGATTGGCGCTACCAAAGTGAATTTTAATTAGATATATACTTACAAAATGTTTCCCAAATAGAAATGAGTGGCTACCAAAAACAATTTTACACTACAGGAGTACATTAGATCCTTCCCAAACTAAGTTCATTTTCAAGTTTGTTTGAGCCCATGATTAGGTCGTTAATCAATGTGCAACCCTTCAATGGGTGAAACTATTTGACATATTTATGACAAGCGCCTCGAGATTGATACATGTTGGTGGTGTTTTTCAAATAGTTATATTGAAGCACTAGCATTAAGCTCCCAAAACAAAATTCCCCCAAATTTAAAATAAAAATTGTTTTTAGGGGATAGGGACCATTTTCTACATCATTACAAGTGTAGGAAGTACCGAGGAGTTTGTATCGTTGTAAGCTCAGAAAGCTCATGAATCAACTAACACAAGCACAATACTTGTTCATAAAGTTCCACACTTGTTTTTCACTTCTAATTATGTGTAGAAGGTGCCATACAAAGACATTGTGTTTGAGGAAGGAAGCGGGTGTGGGCACGCCTCTAACTTCTGTGAACAGACAAGGCATAGGCTCAATTGCCTATGATTTTGTACTTTCACGGGGGTGGATTTTGCTTTCTCACCTTGGCAAGTAACATGTTCAAATAATGTAAGAAATCATTTGTAATGGATCTAGCCTATGGATATTTCGTGTGAAAGGGTTGCATTATCATTTGTATATTGTAGATGTCAGTCTTAAGGGATGGGAAACATATTAAAATAACATTTTGAGTGATGACTATATTTTTGTTTTCCATTTATTGTTAAGAAGCCTAATATGAACTCTCTTAGCTTATTAGGCCAAACTTATTTAGCCCCATTAACCTTTGTAGTTATTTGCAGGAATTAATAACAAATGTAGATTACCCAATTGTAGTTTCTTTTCCAGAGCTTGTGTTGCATTGAATCCAACATAATATAAATCCGCATAAGTTCATTACACATACCGATTGGTAAGGTACTTATGAAAGAGGTAATAATGAACTTTTATTATTTATGAGTTTGATTTAAAACAAAAAATCAAGTATGGATGCTTGAACGACTTTGAAGCTGGTATGCAAAACAGTTCCACCTTAAAAATTAAGAAATTTCAGGAACAATTAACTTTGGATAAACAAGAGATTTTAATGACACATACGAATTTATGAACATGATATTCAAGATTTAGCTAAGTCCCACGTGTTTACTTTTCTATTGTTTCTGGTCATAAACTTCTTTATGCCACTTGAAAATATATGTTGACTTTTAATACATGATTGTTCATGATCATTACCTTAAATAGTATCTATACTTGTAATTTGAATGAATACATATAATGATCCAATATGATGTCTTCAGTTCAAACATAAACCATTCAGCCTTTTCAATCTATGCCTCTAATGCATTGTGTACCCACCTCCTTGCAGACACTTCAAACATGATGACCACATTCAATGCCAAAGCAGACTATAGTGGGCCGATTTAACCCGCATACAAAAACTATTGTTTGAATGCGTATAAGAACAATACATGGAAGTCACAACTGTAGACAACGATGCAATATTCACAATTTTTCTTACAAAACAAAGACAAGAAAAAGAACAAGTAGCCATTGCCAGCGAAGACACCATCCACATCCTTAGAGAAAAATTCTACACAAAATATTATAAGCCCACCCCCTTCCCATAATGAACAACCACCAATATAAGACCCTACCAAGCTCCACGTGTACATACTACATGCGTAAAGTTCATGTACCAATCTCTCTTTAACTACTTCAAATATGTTCCAAACATACAATGAATATAACGATTACTGATAAATATATAAACTACTTATTTTTTGTGCAATCACAATACAATGTCACTACATTTGCATTGCTTTACTTGTCAAACAAAGTAATTATATAAATGTTTTGTATCTATCAAACAGAGTAAATGTTTGACACATTTAGATGATATTTTTTTTATTTACATATCCTTAAGATTGATTTTGCATATTTTTGTTAGGGGTCAGCATTACAGTTTATGTTGGAGACTTTCATTTGTTCTATGGCAGGGTCCAATGAGAGATGGTGAATTCTTGCACATGTGTATTTACACATGCATAAAATTATGTACATGTGCCCTATTTTTCAATTACCAAGTTTTATTGACCCCAGTTGAACCTACTTCGATTTTCTTTAATTTTGCAGGCTATGTCAATCCTTATGTTGCTTGAAACTTGTAGTTTTAAGATTTCAAAAGTTATTGTAGGGTTAAAAATTTGAAGATTGATTAATTGAGAAACATTATTTAAAATTATTAAAAATTAAAAAAGGCAAAAGATGATTAATATAGGCATTACGCACGCGCGACAAAGTAATCGATATTATAAAGCATTCCATTGACACATACTAAAATTACAAAAAAAATTCCATCATCAAAATTATTCAATGAAATTGATTCACAACTCACAGCGTAATCTTGCTCCTTTCGGAGTGACCACTAGTTATTTCTGGGTTTTAGATTTTATGTGGTAGAGCTTTCATTGATGCGGTGCTGTTTGGGTGGTCGTTGTTTGTGTCAAGTGTCCAACGTAGAATTCTTCTTCCACTTTCTTTAGACAATCGAGCCCCACTCTTTTATGGATGTACTTTAATTTAATACCCATTCCTTAAGATTATGCTTTGAAGTTTATGCTATATGTATGGTTCTCACTCTATTGTCTGTAGATACGTCAGAGAGTTTTTTTTTACATCTTGAGACTAGTATATGTACTGAAATAATTTTAATTAATAACCCCACACACAAACAACACATAGAAAATACGGTATATATATATATATATATATATATATATATTGACTTTTGCTTGACACATAACATGACACAACATGTCATCACCAAGGTTCTCAACAACTCGATAAAAGGATGGCCATAAAAGCATGTACGAAACGCCCACACTTATAGACAATATTTTTTTTTTAACAACATAGAAGACTAGTATATGACACTAAAAAGCTGACATAACAAGTGAAGTTCGATGCAATAACCACTATGAGATATATTAATCTCTTATATTAATTTTTTAGATGGAATTGGAAAAATCGAGGCCACGAGGGTTTAATGTAAGGAAGCTGAAGGATAGGTTTTCTTTATTAAATTATTTGGGTTGTTTTGATGGGAAAGTGGAAATAGATCCACCCCCTCTCAAATGATGTACAATTCCCACCTATTCTCTCATACAATTTTTCCCACTCCACGCACACCTTCACTTTTAACGTTGTGAAATGTTTCCATTTTTGTATTTTCGTTTGCATTAAAATTTGTATTACATCTATTTCTAACCACAAACATAAATTGTTTTCTCTAAATAATATTAATTATTTATCAGCGAAAAAATTGCAATGAAATGAAATAGTTTTAATTATGTTTACAAAGGCCTAATGGTGTTTTTCAAAGGTTGTTCTTGCTCTTGCTAGCGAAATGTTGATTTTATCTACCACATTTTCAATAAGCGGTGTTTTATATAGACCCTTAATTGTAGTTTTGGTCGTAAGAGTTACGTAACTCCCAATATTAGTACCACTAGTTTTACTACTTGCATTTATTGACCATTTTCTATCACAACCCTTATTTTTTATGAGAAGAACATTTAATGCAAAATTACTTTATAGCACTTGACATTATATGAATTGGTCATAACTATTATTAACTTAAATTCATTCATGTACTAGAAAGTCCAACTTAGAAGACTTTAGAGTTCAAGAGCGCTTTTAAAACACATATATTGTAATTATCTAAGTTCAAGAGTGTCATTGAAATACATAGGTTGTAATCATCAACATGTTATATTTTGCATTTTCTAAGTGTATATACATGATATTTAAATTTCACAAAATTATTACTTTTCCCATTTTAAGATTTCCATTTCTTTCACCTTATACCTAAATTTTTGTATCATTTATAATAATATTTGTTAAAATAATATGTGTGTGTGTGTGTGTGTGTGTTTGTATGTGTGTGTGTGTGTGTATATAATTTATTCAATATTATTGTTATACATAATTTGGAAAAAATATTAAAACATAAACGTCACAAATATTTTCAATTCTTTAAAGATATTGTATTAACTCTAACTATTTATTTTGTATTTTGGTTTAATAGTTACCCAAGTTATTTTTTTCGTTATATGAGTTAATAGATATCATCATTTTTTACTTCATAATTTAGTGATGCTTACTTGACAAAGATGAAATCCTATGTTTTTATCTTTATTTTTTAATAATATTATGTTATTTTTAATTACACTAATATTTGTGGATATATTAATTTTAAAAATAAGAAAGGATGGCTTACTATTACTAATATAACATGCCTCTCTTGATATTGTTTCTACTATTTTAAAAATTCAAATTCAATCAAAAACTTAATCTTGTGCTAATTGGTTGGATTAATTATATGTCAAAAGGGGGTATGCCAAAATGAAAACCTCAATCTTTATATACACATCTATAGCTGGAAACAACTTTGAATTGCTATAAACAATGGTACGCTATAAAACCCTCCTAGTTCTTGGCTTCACTTTGTAAGCTATTCTTCTCTTGCTAAAATCACGGCGTATCCTTGGTGCCCGTGGAGGAGCAACTACTAATACATAATACATAAACTCTAGATTCATATATTCTATGAATTGAAAGCGACCGAACCATCCCATAGGGAACAAGACTCCATTATCAATCTTGATCTTCAAATTACTAAAAAAATTATATAAAAAAATCTTCTCAACAATGGAACATCATCTTCATTCACTTCAAAGATTTCATCTTGATTCAAGCTTTTTCTTTAGAACTTTTATATGTAGATATTATGTTAATATTGTAAGTAATAACCAATTCCACTCATTCACATGAGAACCTCCATATTGTTAGTGTTGTAACAAAAGGAAAATTTGGAACATTTTATTTTGATGCATATATCCTCAAATAACTATCTAGATTCTTATCTATATTGTTTCTCACCTTTTACCCCAATAATCCAAATGCATTAGATATTGTCCTATCCTCCATTGACCTCGAACTTATTTCCTGGTATTCTTATTTGTTGTGTACCTAGCACAACTTATATATTTTATGTATGCATGACATTAGTCAATATTAGCCCTTACATCCTCATTTATAAACCAATGTTATAGGTTATCATAACCACAAAGTCAAGGTCATGTTTTTAACCCAAAAAACTTTTTATGGTATAATATGTGTTTGTTGAGATAGGATCAGAGTGTAATAAATAGGAATCGCTCTAGAACCCCATTCTAGCGATACAGTAGAATATTATTAGTGGTTAATTCCAACTAACCACACTTCAATTCACCTAGGGAAGATTGTGGATCACTTCTTTCAGCTCCCTTAAGATCCATTCCTTCTACTCAATCAAGGTTGTTAACTTCAGTCTTCATCCTATTTGTTGTTCTTCATACGGTGCCTTCTTTCTAATATATAGTATATTGTAATTTCTAATCTGTGAGAAATTTAATATGATTAGTATCTATTGAATGATCCTTTTTCTATAGCTACTTTGTTTTCTTTTTTATCAGAAAAGTTATGTTTTTCTTTGTGGTTGATCTATGAAGCTATAGCTACAAATTTGTTCTTCTGTGCAAGATAAAATTTATCTTCCTAGATCTATAAGGAATTCTACAAATATTACATTGACCACCCCACTTGCTTATGTGTCGTTCTATTCATTTCCACCTACTCATGACCTTACGCCTCTCTTACGTCGTTAGGTTTTCACTCCCGCATCACATTTTCTTGTATTAAGCTACTTGCATGATTCCTCTGTGTTAACATACGATCTAGACAAAACTTGAGGACCTACTTGCATGGCTGTTTTTTCCCAATATATGTCACAACAATTCTCATGTAAAAAATTTTTTAGACCTAGTTTTGTGACTATGTGAACATAGGAATTCTACATTTTATTGTCCTACTTTACAGACATTTGTTTTCCAAGACGTGACAGCAGAAGCAAGAATACCTTCTAGAATACTTTGCCAATGTTGTGCATGTTTTTTTGGAAGACATCAGACCTATTTTTCAGATTGCTAGACATGGTTGTTTACCTACCTACAAACCAGCGTAAGGGTGTAGAACACTGTACTAGAAGTTTGCAACCAAATAAAATGTGGAGCTACCTGTTTTGGACCAAAATGTTGTGGTTTGGAGGCAAAAACAAAAAAGTGGAGTTTTCTTTTTGCTCTCAGATCTGCAAAGTTGTCTAGTGGATTCATGGTGAACTCAATAGGTATAAAGGGAATTTTATTCCCACATGGAAGATACATCGTGAACATGTGAGAACATGTCACTTGTACCACTAGATACTACAAGAGTTAATGACCAAATCTTTGTGCGTTAATGTAGGGTGATTCCTCCCAACCGGCTATGTAAATGAAAGGGTAACTGGTCCCCTAGGGCCTAGGAGATTAGAACCTAGGTGGGTGGCTAGCGAGAACTCAGGCCCCACCATTAGACCACAACCTTCCACCCGTACCACAAGATGTTACTAGTAGTTGAGTAAGTATGGAGACATGCATCCCTTGAGAGACTGAAATCAAGCGCCAAAGAGTGAAAGAATAAAAATAGAGGAAACCTACAATTTCAGACATAGTGGTTCTTGTTCAACATGTGGAACAAGGAAGTGAAGATTCATGCCAAGTTTGAGGAAGGATACGATGCAGATGACGTGTAATGAAATTACTTCTATAAATCTAAATATCAACAGCAATAGAACACAAGATTATAGATAAATGATCACAATATGCAGGAGAATAGCTTAGAAAATACAAGGAGGTGACCTGCGAACCTTAAAATAAGAATAAAATGCTCTCTATGATATTTGATTACTACTTACTACCACTATATATCAATCATGTGTTATGTCCAACACCAAGGCCGACCTACTAAACATATGAAAGCCTAAATGAATAACATAAGACAAGAAAAGAGATTATGTAAGCTACAATTTGGCACTACATATCCAATATAAGCAATAGGACTAAGGGTGTAACATGAACCTCCCCTTAAAAGCAACATTGTCCCTAATGTTGGCAAGCCCCGGATGTTGCTGTAGAAATGCTTCATCCTCCGATGTTGCATCCTCAATATTCATTTTCTTCCACTTGATCAAATACTCGGTAATGACTCGGGTCTATAATATTTCTTTACATTTCTAAAGAATACCTTCAGGTTCCAATATGATCCTTCCTTCCTCATCCAGTTGAGGAAGAACTCAATGGGTGGAAATGTGCTTACAGATTGGTTGAACAGTTATCAACTCAATGACAACTACATAACTACATTATATGTTATATAATGCTCTATATTTTGACACTTACAACATCTGCTACTTTATAGCACGAGCAGCGATGATGAAGAAGTGTATATCAATCCCTATGATGTACAAGAGTAAAATATAGTACAACTCTAGCATCCAATGTATCAAACATTGCATGAAATCCAAGCAGCTATTCCTTGCTTCCTCCTTTGGATATCACACAAAACAAGGACCAGCAACTCAAATATAGATGGTTGCATGAAAGAAAACTAATTGTTGCTTGTTTTAGGAAAAATAAAATGTTGCACTCCATGTATTATGTATACTTCCATATTTTCCGTGCGTTTACAAAAAATAGTTGAAGGAAAAAGATAAATTAAAAGAAATACTAAGTGCAAAGGTTAATGATGCTAAAAAGTGTACTGTGTAAAACATTGCTTGAAGTAGTCATAAAGCATGTGTGATTTTCGAGATAGCACAGCTAGTGGAATGTCATCTCCCATACAAAATGTAGGTTCCTTCCCTTGAGAAGCCATGTTTTCAATGACCATCTGAACATCTTCACTTGAATATCCAAATGCCTTATCTTAACCAAGAAAAAAGATGGTCAATGACAGAAATATCCAATTTCAATCAATATTATAGTTGTAAGCTCATTTATTTGACCATTGAAATATATCCATGGGATTCTAATTAAGAAAATTAATTAATTTGCCAATTGTAATTTCCAAAAATATTTGAAGAATGGAGGACATCTTATTCCTACTTTTTATGAAATTGAAGAAATAATGTCCATTAGTATTAAACATTCGATGGCTATTTTCTATATTTTTTAATTATGAGTGTCATTGAGAATGTACTAAGGATTATCACAAACTATTGCTTATAATTGTTTCGACAATTATCACACAAATTTCTCAATGCCAGGTCTTTAAATGTTTCTTTCAAACTTAGAAGTGCCAAAAGGGATGATAAATATGGATCACCATGTGTGCTCAAACATAGTTAATATATGGAAGATAAAGCATTTAATAACGATAATTGATCATGTGTAATCTGGGTTAGAAATAATGGTCATTCGTTTTGTAATTGTATGTATGGGAAGGATCCAAAGTTGCAACCTCCAAAAATCCCTTCTTTGACACTTCTTTTGTTTGAAATAAAGAAATCAGAGGTAGGTCCCAAATAGTGTGGGCCCTCCAGTGTCCTAGGCCTTAGAAAGTTTCTTGAAAAATTTAAGTATAGAGGAGCTAGCGGATAAGCCTCCAATGTCTCCTTGGTGTACTTAAGGTATTGCCTAGAGGTAGATCCCCAAATGTATTGTGTTTTTGTTCGAAAGTGCTCTCTTCGTGGACAATGTCACATTCGAAGGCCTTAGTGTTTAAAAAGTTTTGATTATAGACTAAGTTAATGATAACTTTGTTTGAAAATAAACAAATTAAATTAATGATAACATATAATTTATTGACTTAGAATGCTTATGCCTAGATGCAAATAAATTTAATGTGTTTTTTTAATTTGACTGCATTACTTTGTGGTTAAAATATCACATTTGTGCTTCGTGTTTTAAAAGTTTCTAATTGATGACTCTTAACATCATCGAAAGATTCCATATTTTATGTTTTGTTTGTAATTAATTTCTTTGAACAATTAGAAAGGGAACCTCTAAAAGGAGTATCAAACTGTGGCATCATATTTTTTTTGTAATTAATTTCTTTGGTAGTGGTTCTTATTTGATTTATTTTATCTACTGTTTTATTTATTGACTTTCTATGATCAGGAAGTGTATTGTTGTTCCTCTTTACTTTGTCTATTTTTACTTTCGCAAACTAGAAATAGAAGATTGAATTTCCATTCACTTTATTAGATTTACTAATATTATTGGTTTCGTTTCTTCCTGGACGGATAATTTACAAAGTTCTTTGCATGGTGATACTAGCTAAATATTTGAGTGATCTTTTCATTTATGATCATTTTATAAAGGATATAGGTGACTTTCAACAAATGTATGTATTATAATTTTATTGATGTTTTTTTTTTATATATTTTAATATATATTTGCAAGAGATGTTAATTGTAAAACATATATTGCTATCTTGATGACTTTTAGAAATCTTTTAATATATGTTCTTAGATATCTCTTTAAAGGGATTAGATACTTTTAATTTAAGTGATATATATATATATATAGATATATTATCAAATTTTTATACTCAAATAAGTCTATATGCCTATACATACATTGAAATTTGAAATTAAAGGAATAAGAGTCAATTGAGCGTAACATTTTAAATATGTATATTATCAAATTTACACTTAAATGACTCTCTACATGGCATACACAAGGGCTTATTATACATATAAAGGTATAAGATCATCAAAAAATACATACTATTTAAAACCATAATATTTCAAATGGATTGGCAAGAGCACAAGTTTTCCATCATTTAACCTTTGTCATTGATTGATACTTTTGGTAAAGTTCATCTTACCACATATTGGCTATCTTTATTTCTTCAATCCAAGCAATACCACTTCTGTAAGGTCCCCCATAATATTTCAAATGGGTCGGGCAAGAGCACAAGTTTTCCATCATTTTGCCTTACCTTGATTATTAGGTTGAAAAATAAAACCATCTGTCTCCATTAAAGACTCCTGCGGCATGAAAGACCTCACGAGTAGCTCTTCATCTACTCACCCAGATTTTGCAAATTTGAAGACATCCATTCTTTCCTTTGTCTGCAAGCCACGTGGAAACGAGAGTACATGATGGTTTCAAGTTGGAGCAGATTCAATTCCCATTTTCCTTTTCAAGATCTATCCTCAGAGCTATGAGTCGCCAGCATTAAGTTCTTTGGAGATTTCTTTAGATGAAGCAATAGAGTTTGGTAAAAACAAGTAAAGGTTTCACACTAGATATTTAGGATTTTGCTTAGCTTTGACCTCCATAGTCTTGGATTTTTATCGTCTCACATTGATGTCTTGTTCTTTTAAAAGCTCCCTTCAAAGATTTAAGCTCCTCCCCTTTCTTTTTTTTTTCTTCTTCCAGAAAACTCCCAAGGCTCTAGTGGGGATTGAGTTCAATATATGAGAGTAGCCAATCACATGCCATTCAAAGATAAAATATCCAAATTGGGGTCTCCTTTGTAGGTTCAATTCTCAAAAAATGATTGGGAAATAATGTGCACAAATTATATTGTTATGAGTTGTTTTAACAAATTGTATTTTAGAAATCGATTAAATGGTTTTGACTCTTTGCTCCATCACACGTTGCATGAAAATGAAGTAACTTAAAATCATGGAGGGCTCTTCAACTTATGGTCTGAAAATATCCTCATGCTACCTTACTCTAGTTCTCATCTCCATGAGCATCTTCTCTGTATCTTTAGAAACACATACAACATTCCTTTGTCTTCACGATAGATCAAGGAATTTTTGTGTTTTGTACTCCTCTAAATCATACGAAATTGTCCTATTATTTCAATCTGAAATGATTATTAGGAACATCGTATAGTTATGCCCAAGAAATCATCAAATCAAAAGAATAAAAAAAGAGGCATTGAATAGCATATTCAAAACAAAGTCTTGGATATAAAATCATCTCATAATTAATGTCTTCTTCTCACTTAAAAGCTCCTTAATTTAAGCTTGATAAAACTTAAAACTCCCTATGCTCTATGGGGATTAAATATAAGTGCTTTATTTTATGAAAGAATGTAATCCTATATGTTGTTTAAAATTGGTCATTTCAATTCTCCAGATGAAATCTATAATAACCAAGTAATCCTAAGGTTTCAATTATCTTAAACATATGTGGGTATTATAGCATAAAATATTAGATTTATTAAGAAATGTATATTGTTATAAGCATAGAACATGAGCATTAAATTTCCTTCTAATATAAAATGGGGTAGGGGGAAAGAGAGTTTGTTTTACTTCCTTTACAGGAATATGATGACTAGCATCACCTACCTAGAAGGCATAATGTTTCCTTACTATTGACTTGCCACATTTAAAACTATTCAAAACTTAAGTCTTTTCATCAAGATTTTGTTAGAATGGTTAATGCACTATTTTTAACCTTAATCAACCCTATCACTTTCAAGTATCTTGAAAATATTAATATATATTTCTTTTGTAATTTCTTTCCAACATTCCACAAAGATATCAACAACATTTCCAATAAGTTTTAGAGTAAGAATACTGGATCATTTCAATGCAAATTTCCCTTCAAAATCTTGTTGCTCATGATGACATATTCTAGAGATCTACTTCATGTGGAAACAAATTTACAATAATGAAGCTAAAGAAAACAAAGCAATATTACATTTTCCCTTTTACTCAAGGTGGGTAAATACATGGTTTTTTACATTGTCAACAACAAGATTCTTGCTCCAAATATCCACAAGGTGGCTCCTCCATAGTTTTTTTGATTCACAACAAAATAAGGGGAGAGGCAACGCTCTCCTCCCAACCAAAATACCCAATGGAGAAGAGAAGCCATCCTCTCCATTGGCCCCGAGCCCCAACCACATCACAATGGGAGAATCCAACTCATGGCAACTACAAGCTTCCACATAACTAAACATAACATTTCACATGCATTCCATAATCCTTCAAAACAAGAGAATCAACAATCACAACAAGAGGAAAACAATCACAACAACAAGTCACAAGGCTTACCAAGAAAAGCCACAAGAGTAAGACATATGGGAAACCACTTATGCCTCCCAATGGAATGGGTGCCACCTAAAAGCCTCCAATGCAAACACAATACCCCTAACAACTCTTATGCCTCCCTCAAGTACCCCTTATCCCTCCATTCACTCTTATGCCTCCCTCAACTCTTATGGCTCCCTCAAAGTAAAACAAGAAGAAATGCAAGCATTTCTCTTACAAGGTGGGCACCCAACCCAAACTCCCTCCTCAAGAACATGATCTCTTATGCCTCCCTCAATTAAGCTCCCCATAGTCTCCTCTCACTCCCAACTTAGGCATTCTACCCATTCCCAACAAGCATTTCAAACAACAACATTCAACACAACATAAAAATACATTCATATGACAAAAGAAACATAATGCAAACAAAGGGGAAGCTCCTACCTTTCCATGGTAGAGTTTGCTCCAAGTATGAAGTCTCAAATCCCTCCAAGGATCAAGCAAGCATCCACAAGCTCACACAAAAATTCCCACAAGTATCAACAAGCTCCAAAATCCACAAACTCCTTCCAATTCCTCTCCTCTCCAAAATACACAAGACTAAAAAAATGAAACTTCCAACCCCAAAACAAACAAGAGGATCAAATAAATAGAGAAAAGAGAGGGAGGGATGATGTGGCTCCAAGTAGGATGCCACCTCCTTTTCCTCCACTCCACATCATTTGGTCAACATCAAATTCCAATGCACCATTAATAAGTGGTTGAAAGAAAGGCAAGCACCTTGCACACTCCAACTAAGCCCACTCCCTCAAAGGACAAAATTAAATTTGAAAGAAAGTGCAATTAATATTTTTACCCTTTTATCCCCCCAAAACACCTAAAAGACCCTAAATTTGGCCTTCCAACCCATAGGTAGGGTTGGCATGGGGTTTTAAGAGGTGTGGGACAAGTTTGACTTGTCCCACAAGCTTTGAAATTTGGCCTCCAAGGCCAAATTCGAGTTTCCCATGTGGGGTAGAGTGTGCTACACTCAAACTCAAACACACATCAATCCACACAAAATCCAAAGTAAATCAAGGTTAATAAATGAACTCTCTTAGGTCACATCTTTTAATTAGTTTAGGACAATTTTCAATTTAACTTAATTAACCCACTACAACCCATGGCTAACAAAGGGGTAAACTCCAATCCAAGAAATATGAATAATAACATAAGTAAAAATTTCACTTACTAAGAGCAACACATACTAACATAATAAAAAGGGAAAAAAAAACTAAAACAACACAACACATGAGCCCTAGGTCACAATTTTCCTTTTACCGAGATAAATCTAACACACACAATTACTTGTTGCCATGGTGACCTTAGCTGGATTCTTCTCAAATTCTGATGTGGTTGGTCTCCACTCCCCAATTTTGTTGTGAATATAATATACCTGCAGAACAGAAAATACCTCCTTCGGCCTGTTGGCCACATTAAAACATTCATGCCAAATATACAATATAATCTAAAATAATCAACACCTGATTTACTATCATCTATGCAAGTACGATATCACTTAACACTTTCTAGCACATTCTTATTCCACATTTCATTTATATCAAAACGATCATCACATTAGTCAAATTATCAAGTTCTACTCAATATGATTAAATATATCCCATGTCAGAATTAAGATAAATATCCCTGTCAAAAGTATACAAATATCATCATCAAATGTCCACCAGTAAACCATATGCATCATATAAAGATCAAATCAATAACAGTCCCATGTCAATGATATCTACTAGCATGCTAAAACAAGAGGTCATAATAATCCATAGTGAAGTAATCAGTCTCGAAAACAACAAAACAAAACGAAGTCGAAGGGAAGTGGGCACTACATCCCCCTCCCCTTAGACTCGACTTCCTCCTGGAAGTCACTGGAAAAGGTGTGGAAACTGTCCTCGTAGCAAAGTAGCATCCTCCCAAGTAGTGCCGAGCCTCATCATACCTATCCTATTGGACCCAAACCCGATCAATCTCTCTTTCCACGAAGGCCCGTGGTCTTGCGATCTAAAATGCAAACGGATCCACCATCACCGCCCTTGATCCCGCACTGCAATGCGGTCCAATCTAGCACATGAGAAGGATCATAAATATATCTCCTAAGCACATAAACGTGAAACACATCATGGACATGAGAAAAGCTAGGTGGTAATGCTAGACGATAGGCCAAGGGACCGATGTGCTCTAAAATCTCAAAGGGACCCACAAACCTAGGAGCAAGCTTAGAGCCTTTCCCATAACGGATAGGGCTCTTATGTGGTCTGACATGAAGAAACACCTTCGTGCCCACCTCAAAACGTGATCTCGTCCTATGCTTGGTCTCGCATACTTTTCTTCGTCTATCCTGCGCCCTGCAATGATCTGTCCTAATCAAGGCAACCTCGCTGCTCCATGTCCTGTAATAATGCTGGTCCAAGAGAAACCCTGTCCTCAATCCTGTCCCAACTAAGAGGTGTCCTACACTCTCTACCATATAATGCCTGAAAAGGAGCCATGCCTATAGAACTCTGGAAACTATTATTGTAGGCAAACTCTACCAAATACAGATACTCCTCCCATCTCGACTGATGATCCATCACATACATCTTGAGCATATCCTCCAAAATCTGATTCACCCTCTCTCCTCTATCCATCTGTCTCGGGTGATAAGTCAGAAAATTAATCCTCGCTCCCGAGGGCATACTACATGGTGGTCCAGAAATGGGAGGTGTACAAAGGGTCACGGTCGCAAATGATCTTCCATGGAATCCCATGTAATCTGAAATCTCATCAAGGTATACTCGTGCCACCACACTCGCTGTATAGGTGGTCTTCACCGGAGAAAAGTGAGCTACCTTTGTCAATTTATCCACCATGACCATGATGGCGTCGTGATGGTATCTCGACGTAGGTAACCCAACGATGAAGTCCATGGAAATGGTGTCCCACTTCCACTCTGGTATGGTGTGAGGATAGAGAAGGCCAGCTGGATGCTGATGCTCGGCCTTCACCCTCTGGCACTCTAAACAGCGGGATACAAATGAGGCTATGTCTCTCCGAAGTCCTCTCCAAAAATACAATTGTCTCAGGGTGGCGTGCATCTTCTTCACCCCGGGATGGGCTGAATAAGGTGCATGATGAGCCTCTGTCAAAATATCATGTCTCAAGCCTCCATCTCTAGGAACATAAATCTGACCTCTGTTGCTTGAGAAGACCATCTACCTCTAATGAAAATCCATCAAATCTCCCCTCAAGGGGTCTCTGAGACTCAATCTCTGCTCTGGATGCAAGGTAGAAACTATCATGAGGAAGCTGCTGTAAGATCCTACTCCACAAATCTGTACCCATTGAAGTGGCCATAGCCACATGTCTCCGCTACTCAAGGCATCTGCAACTACATTCTCCTTCCCTTTCACATGATCTATCTCCATGTCATACTCACAAAGTAACTCCATCCAACGCCACTGACGAGCATTGAGATTGGGCTGCGTGAAGAGGTGGCGAAGACTCAAGTGATCAATCCTGAGTGTAAATCTCTCGCCAAGAAGGAAATGTCACCACCGCACTAAGGCATGAACAATACCGCTGCAAGCTCAAGGTCATGGGTCCGATAATTGAGCTCATAATCTTTGAGTTTGCAGAATCAAAGGCAACTACTCTACCCTCTTGCATTAACACACCTCCAAGTCCCGCCAAGGAGGCATCTGCAAACATGGAACTCACCCTGAGGATCCAGCACTACAAGAATAGGTGCTCTCGTGAGGCACTCCTTCAGTGTACTCAAGGCCTGCTCACATCTATCTGACCATAAAAACTTCTTCCCTTTCCGCTGAAGAGAAGTGATAGGGTGCACAATCCGAGAAAAGTCTTGAACAAACCTCCTATAGTACTCCTACTAGACCCATGAAACTACGCACCTTGGTCACACTAATGGGTGCTGGCCAATCCATGATGGCTCAAATCTTGGAAGGATTGACTGAGATTCCTTCCCCTGAAATGATGTGGCCCAAATACTACACCTCAGGCTGAAAGAACGCACACTTCTCCAAGTTCCCGTAAAGGCGCTATTCCACGAAGACACTAAAGAACCTGGTGAAGGTGCTCCTCATGCTCCTCACGTGTGTGTGAGTAAACTAGAATGTCATCAAGGAAAATGAGCACGAAGAGATCAAGGAAGGTCCTGAATACCCCATTCATCAAACTCATAAACACCGGGGGCATTCGTCAAACCGAAAGGTACAACCGTGAACTCGTCTTTTGTGGCCGTATCTCGTACGGAAAGTTTGCTCTTGTGAATATCCGCCTCAATCGAGCTGATGGTACCCTAACTTAAGATCTATCTTAGAGAAACGATAGCCCCTTCATTTGATGAATTAAATCATCAATGCGTGGAAGGGGGTAACAATTCTTGATCGTTACTTTATTCAGTTGACGGTAGTCATACACACAACCGAAGAGATCCATCCTTCTTCTTCACGAAGATCACTAGTGCACCCCAAGGGGATACACTAGGATAGATTAGGCCTTTCTCTGAAGGTCCTCAAGCTGCAACTTAAGTTCACATAACTCAGGGAGTAGTCATCCGATAGGGTGCTCGTGAGATAGGCTCTGCACCTGCAACCGAGATCTATATGGAAGTTGATCTCACGTGGGCAAGGTAATCCCGTAGCTCCCCCGGGAACACATCGGAAAACTATGATAAGATGGGATGGTCATTAAGGGAAGGTCCTCTCGACTCTTCCTCCGATCTACACACTTGACCATAATAGCAAATAATCCGACAACCATGTTGCGCACACTTCTTAAGCTGCATAGCGGAGATGGTGCGAATGGATACGCGCTCCTAACTCCCGATATCACTCGACTCTACTCCAAGATTATCTATGCAAGAAATAGTCTTATGATAAAAATCCACTCTAGCTCACGTGAGCGGACAACCAATCCATGCCTAAAATGATGCCATAAGATCCTAATGGAAGGATCCGAAGATCAAAAGTAGTGTTGAAGGGTCCCAATCCACTACACACTCCTTAACTAAGGAGTCTACAGAAATTTTGGCTCCAGAAGCCATCTCAACGTCCCAACTATGGCCCTGCCTAACTGCCACCAACCTACAATGCTCTACTAAGGATGGTGCAATAAAAGAATCAGAAGAACTAGAATCAAATAATATAGAGGTGGAAATACCACCAATACTACCTATCGTCTCAATCACGATACTCTGGTGCTCAGCCTAGCGGTTCTCGACCATTGCGTAGATCCAATGACTCCGTGCCATATCTCCAACAATAGGCTCTGAGCTCTGCATCTTACCCTTGTTAGGGTTCTATGGGAAATCTCTCCAATGATGTCCAACAACACCACAACCATAACAGCTGCCTGGTCCTCTCCAGTGGGAAGCAACTCCAGCTGGTACTCTAGATGACGAGATACGAGATCCTCGACGATCCGGCATGGATCGATGAGGTCTCTGTTGACGAGCTCCTGCTGATTGAGCTCTTGGTGCACCCTGTGTCTTGATGGGACCCCTAGGAGGAGGCCCCATGCTACGTCCTCTCTACGCATCACATCTCTGAGGAGGTCGGTAAGGCAGGTGGGTCTCTGCTGATGTTGCTATGTGGTGGCCTGAATGAAGCTTACCCTGAACTCTGTCCACCCCATGGAGGAGGAACTGACCCTTTCGACCTACTATCCTGCATCTGCTGGATTCGGCTCCGAACTCTATCTCTAGCCTACTGTGTCTTTCCTCGTGTCTCCTCTGCAATATAGGCCTTCTCCATGGCCTTTGCTAATGTCTGTGGGCAGTGAATGCGCACTGTGCCACCTAAATCCAAGTTCGGGCCCCGATGAACCAGCGTGAATCCGTGCACTGCTCATCCTGCATATAGTCGACGTATGGAGTAGGTCCGGAAATCAACTCTCATACTCAGCTACTATCATCGATGCCTGACGGAGGTCATGAAACTCGCTCTATCCGCTACTAGAATAAATCTCTTGGGTAAATACCTGCTCCTGAATCACTCCTCAAACAGCTCCCGTAATCATCTCCGAGTCAACATGGAGCTTCGCTCCGGTCCTCCACTGACTCCTGCTCCATCCTTCGAGAAGATGGATTGTAACACGAGCTTTCGTGTTGCTAAGTACAAGGGAAGAGCTTGAAGGATCCGTTCAAACCAACCAGCCTCTGCCTGAAAACCACCTTTATCACCCAAATAGTGAGATGGTCCTAGTTTCAGGATCTCCCGATATGGTCTGGACTGACGTGAGGATGAATCCTGGGTCTATCTAAATGCTCCTCCCTCTGCCTAGGCTCGAGAACTGTCCCTATGTCCCGAGATCCCGTCCCCATGTCCTCTCTATGGTGACTTTGCCCTGGCCGACTCCGCGGAATTTCTCTTCCTGTGCTACTCACCGTGTCGAGGGGATGCCTGGGCATCTAACGATGGCTCCAAACTATGTGTTATCCAAAATTCACCCCTCAAGGTAAATTTGATAACATGCATCAAATTCTCAAGTCCCAGGAAAATAGATTGAGTCAGGGCAAAAATTTCATGTTTCTAGGGTCCCCTCATATTTTTCTAACTCCCCTGTCCAAGTAGAAGAGAGCAAGTTCTGAGGAAAGGTAAGAAAATTGCAAAAACAGGCTCAGGCCAGAAAAAATCATGAAAAATGGCTAAGTCCTAGTCCTCGCAACAGTCGGGACAGTTGGGACAAAAGGGCGCGAACCAGCCGAAAGGCCACCAGGCGGTCTGCACGCAGCATTTGGGACATTTGGAACAAAGGGACGCGCGGGACGCGGAAATCCGAACTGGCCGAAAAATGGAAAAATTTGACTAACTGTTGAAACAGGCAGTCTGGGACATCTGGACAGTTAGTACGCGGAGGATGCAAGTCGGCCGAAAAGACTTAAGGCAGCCCGGAACAGTTGGGCCGAAGGTACGTGAAGTACGCGAACCAGCCGGATCGGCCGAAATGAGAACTTTCGTTCAAAGACAGTTGGACAAAAGGGCGCGAACCGGCCGAACCGGTGAATCGGGAAAATTTGTCCCAAACAGTCCGGGACATGCGGGACAAGAGTACGTGAACCGGCCGGTTCGGCCGAAATGGGAAATTTCAGCACTGTGCCAAGTGGGACAGAGGGACGTGAAAAGCCGGTTCGCCAAAGGCGAGCAGAAGAAAAGTCAACGTTTGGCCACGTGAAACTTCAAACGGCCATAAATTTTGACTTCGAGCTCCGATTTTACAAAATTGGACTTTCCGAAAGAAACATATTCGGCTCCAATCGATCGATGCTCATTCCCATCGAAATGACGTAAAAACGCCTACTGTGACACAAAATAGCTTCCCGCACTCGAAGGCCATAACTTTTGCATTTCTCAACGAAATCGCACAAAATTGGTACCATTGGAATCATGGTTCTAAGCCTGATGCATAGAAATCAAGAAATTCCATATTTGATCAGAAATTAATTGAGTTTTTTAAGAAAACGTGGCCGGGTTCTGTAATAAAGTGTTTTATTTGGTAGTTGGGAGTGCAATTAAGACGCATGGTCATCATTCTTCTTTCTGTTGCGGCACATGGGACAAGATGGGGAGCCTTTTACAAGTAATGTATAACTATTTCACTCAATTTAATGCCTCTTATAGGTGGTTGAAGGATAGATTTCAGGATTTCCATTTTCCTTCTCTTCCCCTTCTCATTTTTTCTATAAATTGGAGTGTTGGGCTCATTGTAAAGAGAGAGTTTTGGGCAGCAAAGCTCGCCAAAATTGCTTTGTGAAGCTAGTGTGTTACAGGCCCTTGTAGTGGACTCCTTGCATGGTGATCCAGGCCCTTATCTTGTAGTAGATTGAACTCATGTGCATATCATAAAGCAATAAAATACCAAGTTTGTGGATGTATCTTCCCCGCTGTTTTCTTACATTCTTCTTGCCCCTTTGATCTTTCTATAAGAATATTGTGTCTATTTATTATGTTCTTGCAGGATTCATTATCATTGTGTATGCATTTTGCTAGATTATGGTGAGCTGTCATCACCTCTTCTAGTGTGCACTTTCCTCTGTATTTCACACATTTGGAGACTACTCTCACACCCTCCTTTTGGTGTATCACCACTTTAGTGTACGCTTTCATTTTATGCATTCTCTCTCCCTAGTCCCTTGGAAATTTAGATTAGAATAGTTAGCTTATCCCGCATTAGAGTAGATTGTGGCGGTGTAGTTTAGGAGCAAGAACCAGCTTTATCCGGAGGTCTATCTCAAGTAGCAAGTCCCACAACTTGAGATGGTACCCATGTTATCCAATCACACCATGAGTTCAAGTATATGGACAAGGGTGCATGATTCAAAGTGATAACACTATGTCTAAAGCAAGTTGTCCTCCCAAAGGCTCTCTCACAGTATAGTGGAATTAACACCTCAAGTGTCTGCAGATCTAAGGTAGGATGGCTGCTACGGCCTCGCTCCGGCGGTGGTATGTCTAGGTCTATATGAAGAGGCCCCTCGCCCAATCCGCGCCTCCTGCACAGATCAAGGTAAGAGTTAGTTCATCGTTCTAGGTCTTGTGCTAGTTTTCTAAATTTGTTGTTTACTATAATTATCAACATTATGGTTTTATATTTTAAAAAAAAAAAAATCAGCTCTGTACTAAGTTGAATGTTCCTGTTTTGTGTTTTCTTGCGTGTGCCCAAGGGTCCCAGCTTTGAACCCCTGGCTCTGATACCAAAATGTAACACCGCAAAAGACGACGACGCTCCGCTTGATGATGGCAACGATGACACCGCGCGACAAACAAACAACCCGAAAATGCGACAAATTTTTTTTTTTCAAAGGTAGTGGTTCTTGTTTGATTTATTTTATCTGCAAGTTTTGTGACCGCTTGATCTTGGGAACTGATAAGCTTCAATCTTTTACTTTGTATTCCGATCACAAACTAGAACTACATGATTGTCGTAATTCCATTCACTCGAGATTTACTTCAATATTTGTTGTATTCGTCTCTTCCTTAGCGGATAATTTCGAGTTTCAAGCATGGTGATACAAGACTGCATAAGGGTATTTGACCGCTGACCCCGTTTTCACTTTATGATCCATTTTATAAGAGGATATAGGTGACCAGGGTAAATGTATGTATTATAATTTTATTGATGTTTTTTTTTTTATATATTTTAATATATATTTGCAGAGATATGTTGCAAGGATAACACATATATTGCTATCTTGATGACTTTTAGAAATCTTTTAATATATGTTCTTAGATATCTCTTTAAAGGGATTAGATACTTTTAATTTAAGTGATATATATATAGATATATTATCAAAATTTATACTCAAATAAGTCTATATGCCTATACATACATTGAAATTTGAAATTAAAGGAATAAGAGTCAATTCGGCCGGCATTTTAAATATGTGTTATCCAAAATTCACCCTCAAGGTAATTTTGATAACATGCATCAAATTCTTTAGTCCCAAGCAATTATATTGAGTCTGGACAAAATTCATGTTTCTAGGGTCCCCTCATATTTTTTCTAACTCCCCGTCTAAGTAGAAAGCAAGTTCTCGAGGAATCAGAAAAATGCATAAAAAAACTAGCTCGTGCCAGAAAAAATCATGAAAATGGCTAAGTCCTAGTCCAGCGGTCCGTGGGACAGCTTGTGACATCAGTGCGAACTGCCGAAAGGCATGCTATGCGTTCAGCAAAGATTTGGGACATTTGGGACAAAGGGACGCGCGGGACGCGGAAATCCGAACTGGCCGAAAAGTTGAAAAAATTGACTAATTGTTGAAACAGCAGTCTGGGACATCTGGGCAATTAGTACGTGAACCGGCCGGATCGGCCGAAATGAGTCAAGGCAGCCCGGAACAGTTGGGCCGAAGGTACGCGAAGTACGTGAACCGGCCGGATCGGCCGAAATGAGAACTTTCAGTCAGGGACGCGCGGGACAAAAGTACGCGAACCGGCCGAACCGGGTGAATCGGGAAAATTTGTCCCAGACGGTCCTGAAAGAAAATGGGACATCTGGGCCGCGAGTACGTGAACCGGCCGGTTCAGCCGAAATGGGAAATTTCAGCACTATGCCAAGTGGGACAGAGGGACGCGCAGGACGTAGATAGCCGAAGGAGCCGAAAGCCAATCAGATCACGCCACGTGTCACCGGCAGAAAAGGGACATGGAAGCCCATTTCAGGTGGTTCGGAAGAATTTTCCCCGTGTAGCACTCAGGACATTTGGGACAATGGGACGTGTGGGACGCGAAAAGGCTGTTTGAAGCGCCGAAGGCGAGGGAGAAAAGTCAACATTTGACCCGTGGAACCTCAAATGGCCATAACTTTTGACTCAGAGCTCGATTTTCACAAAATTGGACTTTCGGAATGAGCACGACATATTTCGCTCCATCAGGTCAATGCTCATTCCGTCAAATGACGTAAAACGCCGCGGGACCAAAATAGCTGCCCGCACTCGAAGGCCATAACTTTTGCATTTTTCAACGAAATCGCACAAAATTGGTACAGTTGGAATCGTGGTTCCAAGCCCGATGCACGAAATCAAGAAATTCTAAATTTTATCAGAAATTGATTGATATTTTTAAGAAAACGTGGCCGGGTTCGGACAGGTTGTTTTATTTGGTAGGTCAGGGAGTGCAATTAAGAGGCATGGTCATCATTCTTTCTCATTGCAGCACATGGGACATTATGGGGAGCCTTTTGCAAGTAATGTATGACCATTTCACTCAATTTAATGCCTCTTACAGGTGGTTGAAGGACAGATTTTGGGATTTCCATTTTCCCTTCTCTTCTCCTTCTCATTTTTTCTATAAATTGGAGTGTTGGGCTGATTGTAAGAAGAGAGTTTTTGGTAGCAAAGCTCGCCAAAATTTCTTTGTGAAGCCGTGTGTTGCAAGCCCTTGTAGTGGACTCCTTGCATGGTGATCCAGTGCCCTTATCTTGTAATAAATCGAATCTGCATGCATACCAGAAGCAATAAAATACAAGTTTGTGGATGTATCTTCCCGATGTGTTTTCTTGCATTCTTCTTTCCCCTTTTATCTTTCTACAAGAATATTTTGTCTATTATTATGTTCTTGCAGGAATTCATTCTCATTGTGTGTGCTTGGAATATTGCTGTGAATGCATTTTGCTAGATTATGGAGAACTGTCATCACCTCTTCTAGTGTGCACTTTGCCTCTGTATTTCACACATTTGGAGACTACTCTCACATCCTCCTTTTCTGGTGTATCACCGCTTTAGTGTAGGCTTTCATTTTATGCATTCTCTTTCCCTGGTCCCTTGGAAATTTAGATTAGAACAATTAGCTTATCCTGCATTAGAGTAGATTGTGGCAGGTAGTTTAGGAGCAAGAACCAGCTTTCTCTGGAGGTCTATCTCAAGTAGCAAGTCCCACAACTTGGAGATAGTACCCATGTTATCCAATCACACTGTGAGTTCAAGTATATGCACAGGGGTGTTGTGATTCGGTGATAAAAATATGTATATTATCAAAATTTACACTTAAATGACTCTACATTGCCTTGCAAGGGTGTACTATAGGTATAATGAATTAAAAACTACATATATTTAAACAACAACAAGTTGAGAGGAATATGATTTTTACAATACAAAATTCTTTCAAAGGAGTCTTTTCAAAAATCAGGTGGTCAAATATTAGAAGGATAATAGATGATTTTTGATTGAAAGTTATACTGATAATACTTCACCAGCCCAATGTATTGGGGCTTCAACATCCAATGCCACCTTTATGGCTATCATTGGTCGACCCACATCTTTGGGTAATAAACATTAACCAACCCAATACAATGGGCATTCAAACTGAACTTACGTTTTATGGTTGAGGCGGCGGGTGGCCCAACAACCATCTGTCTCCATAAAGACTCCCTGTCTGGCGTGAAAGGCCACATAAACATCTACTCACCAAGATTTTTCAAATCTAAGACATCACAAATGGCCCATCTGCGATTTATTGTCCTAGCAGCGTGGAAATAGAGAAGGGGGTGGTTTCAGTTGGAGTGACTAGCCAATGGACGGCCGTGAAATCTCATTTCCTTCAGCTATGGTCACTTAGGCGAGAAGATGGAGATTTCCGAAGAAGTTACAGGCAGGCGAGTACAAAGTGGGGTTTCAACACTCCATTCTTTGTTGGATACTACGACATGAATCCATGGCAAGATTTCAGTCACGGCCTGCCACAACAGGTCGGCCAGGCAACAACATCAACAAGGTTTCCCCTTTCTTCTTTTTTTTTCTTCCTGAGCGCAAAAACAAGCAAGTTGTCCAAACTATGTTGTTATCTGTTCAGTATCGAATGCATCCTCAAATTGGGGGTCCTCCTTCGTAGTATTTTTATCAAAAACGATGGAGGGACAGTGAAGGTGCACAAATATATTTTAGAATCGATTAAGGGACACTCTCACTGTCACACAGTCGATTTGAAGAAAAGAAAACTCAAAACACTGTTCTGGGTCTGAAAATATCCTGCTACCTTCACCTCCCAAGACATTTTCTCCAACATTGCATAGATCTCCTGTATCGTGCAGAGATAGAGAAGCACAAGAACTTGCTACATTGTCCGATCCTTTGATCAAGGAGTGCGCAATAGACCAACAAGACTCGGTTCTATATTTTTTTGTCCTATATACAACTAGAAACCTGAAATGATTTATTCGTGGAGGAACAACGTATAGAGGTGGATCTGTTACATATCAGAATATTCATGGACAAGAAGAAAACAGTTTGCTTTGCCTTTTAGAAACCAAGAATAAAAGAAACAGACCCTACGTGGATTATATTTATTAATTTCATTGATATTATTTATTGATTATGGCTTAGGATAGTATGCTTTATTAACATGAAGAGAATGTAATAGTATGTTGTTTTTAGAGAAGTCCTATAATAGTAAATCCGCTGGTTTTCATATTACTTAAACATGGGTAATATTTAAAATATTAGATCCCTTATTAATGAAATGTGGTAACGTACTACTAAGCATAGAACTTGCATTAGAATTTCCTTCTACACACTTCAATAAACATAGCATGGGTTTTTCAAAAGGTTTGATTTTACTTCCTTCTATACTTTGCCAATAATTTTACAATGGATCCATAAATGAAGAAGGACATAAGAGAGTTAGAGCTTAGAATGTTTCATTGTCTTACTAAAAACCATTTGAAAACTTAAGCCTTTCCATCAAGTATAAAAGAAGGGATAATGCACTATTTTTCCAACCTTTTTAACACATCACTTTCAAGTATCCAAACAAAATTTTAATATATTTCTTTTGTAATTTCTTTCCAACATTCCACAAAAGAATTCAACAACATTTCCAATAAATTTTAGAGTAAGAAATACTATCATTTCAATGCAACTTTCCTTCAAAATCTTGTTACAACATATCCTACTTCATGTGGAAACAAATTTACAATAATGGAAGCTAGAGAAAGCAAAGCAATATTACATTTTTCCTCCACTCAAGGTGGGTAAATACATGGTGTTTTTACATTGTCAACAACAAGGTTCTTGTGCTCCAAATATCAACAAGGTGGCTCCTCCATAGTTTTCTTGATTCACAACAAAATAAGGGGAGAGGCAACGCTCTCCTCCCAACCAAATACCCAATGGAGAAGAGAAGCCATCTTCTCCATTGGCCCCCGAGCCCCAACCACATCACAATGGGAGAGAATCCAACTCATGGAAACTACAAGCTTCCACATAACTACACATAACATTTCACATGCATTCCATAATCCTTCAAAACAAGAGGATCAATAATCACAACAAGAGGGAAAACAATCTCAACAACAAGTCACAAGGCTTACCAAGAAAGCCACAAGAGTAAGACATATGGGGAAACCACTTATGCCTCCCAATGGGAATGGGTGTGACCTAAAAGCCTCCAATGCAAACACAAAACCCTAAAAACTCTTATGCCTCCCTCAATTACCCCTTATCCCTCCATTCACTCTTATGCCTCCCTCAAAGTAAAACAAGAAGAAATGCAAGAATTTCTCTTACAAGGTGGGCACCCAACCCAAGCTATTTCCTCAAGCACATGATCTCTTATGCCTCCCTCAATTAAGCTCCCCATAGTCTCCTCTCACTCCCAACTTAGGCATTCTACCCATTCCCAACAAGCCTTTCAAACAACAACATTCAACACAACACAAAAAAATACATTCATATGACAAAAGAAACATAATGCAAGCAAAGGGGAAGCTCCTACCTTTCCATGGTAGAGTTTGCTCCAAGTATGAAGTCTCAAATCCCTTCAAGAATCAAGCAAGCATCCACAAGCTCCAACAAAGTTCTCACAAGTATCCACAAGCTCCAAAAATTCACAAGCTTCTTCTAAATCCTCTCCTCCCAAAATACACAAGACTAAAAAAATGAAACTTCCAACCCCCAAAACAAACAAGAGGCTCAAATAAATAGAGAAAAGAGAGGGAGGGATGATGTGGCTCCAAGTAGGATGCCACCTCCTTTTCCCTCCACTCCACATCATTTGGTCAACATCAAATTCCAAAGCACCATTAATAAGTGGTTGAAAGAAAGGCAAGCAACTTGCACATTCCAACTAAGCCCACTCCCTCAAAGGACAAAATTAAATTTGAAAGAAAGTGCAATTAATATTTTTACCCTTTTATCCCCCAAAACACCTAAAAGACCCTAAATTTGACCTTCCAACCCGTAGGTAGGGTTAGCATGGGGATTTAAGAGGTGTGGGACAAGTTTGACTTGTCCCATGAACCTTTGAAATTTGGCCTCCAAGGCCAAATTCGAGTTTCCGAGTGGGGTAGAGTGTGCTACACTCAAACTCAAACACACACATCAATCCACACAAAATCCAAAGTAAATCAAGGTTAATAAATGAACTCTTTTAGGTCACATCTTTTAATTAGTTTAGGACAATTTTCAATTTAACTTAATTAACCCACTACAACCCATCACTAACAAAGGGGTAAACTCCAATCCAAGAAATATGAATAATAACATAAGTAAAAATTTCACTTACTAGAGAAACACATACCAACATAATAAAAAGGAAGAAAAACTAAAACAACACAACACATGAGCCCTAGGTCACAATTTTCCTTTTACCGATAAATCTAACACACACACAATTACTTGTTGCCATGGTGACCTTAGCTGGATTCTTCTCAAATTCCGATGTGGTTGGTCTCCTCTCCCCCATTTTTGTGAATATAATATACCCGCAGTAACAGAAAATACCTCCTTCGGCTTTGTTGGCCACATTAAAACATTCATGCCGGATATATAATATAATCTAAAATAATCAACACCTAATTTACTATCATCTATGCAAGTACGATATCACTTAACACTTTCTAGCACATTCTTATTCCACATTGCATTTATATCAAAACGATCATCACATTAGTCAAGTTATCAAATTCTACTCAATATGATTAAATATATCCCATGTCGTAATTAATATAAATATCCCTCACAAAAGTATACAAATATCATCATCAAATGTCCACCAAAAAACCATATGCATCATATAAAGATCAAATCAATAATAGTCCCATGTCAATGATATCTACTAGCATGCTAAAACAAGAGGTCATAATAATCCATGAGTGAAGTAATCGGTCTAAGAAAACAACAAAACAAAACGAAGTCGAAGGGACATGGGCACTACAATCGGGGCCGCATGGCCAATTTGGTATTTTTAACAAAAGTGGAAAATTTCACCAAAAAGACCTGTTGGGCCACATCCAATCAGAAAGGACCACGTTTCCATGGACGTTGGGACAAAAATTGACAGGAAACATGACCATGGAAAAACAGAAGGAAGGGGAAAACCTGAATTCACGCCCAAATTAGAAATTCTTCCTCATGGATAGAGAAATGGAAAACAATATCTGGACTTAATGTGATCCTAGACCAAAGGAAAGGACCTGACCATGGAAACCAAATGAAGGAAAAATATTTCATGCATCAATACAGGTAGACAGAGAAATCTTCAAACCATTCAGCCGAGAAGTTTTTTGAAGGAACAAGTCGAGATTAAATTGAGTAGTAACATTCCCCACTTTTTGGATAAGAATGCCTTTGATGCTCCCCAACAACGGTGCCAAAATGGTGTTGGTATCCAAATTGATTCTCCTTAGAGGCCGAGCAACATCATAGATTTAGCAAGACACTTAGATATAGACTGATCATATTATGAGTTGTTTTTAAGTTAGGAGGAGATTCAGTGCTCAAGTGTCACTCGGGAATTGGAGAAATGGATAGCACCATATAAAAGGATTTGATCTATCCTCACTACTTTAGGTCGTGCCTTTCAACCAGGGTGAGATGACCCGTTTTGTAACCTCTGTTGGTGAAGTACATGAAGAGATCCTTCTTTGCATAATTTTCAGGGGAACCTTGAGAAAATATTATCAATGCCCCACAATTTAACTCTCATGAGTTGTCACTTCTAAATAATGGAGATATTTTCTGAACCAAGTTTGGGTTACTAAAAACACTTAAAACCTGCTTGCTTCTGTATATTTTGGCAGTAGAAGTTGCTCATTTGTGGATACACAACACAAACAGGGGTACTTTGGGTAAGAGTGATTGTTATTTGAAAATTTTGGTGGGGATTAACCAAGATGAAGTTGATTTCACCGGATCTTTGAGAACCTTTACAACAATTAGACAACTTAACAATAGAAAGCTTCAGAATAGCCAAAATATTCCTTCAACCAAAAGGTGTGCATTAATGGATCCCTAGATGCATAGTTTTCACACAATCTTGGAGAATTCAACACGAAGCCTTGAGATAAAGACTCAATTAAACATTAAAGACCCTTGAATCCTCATGCCTAAGATACACTCAAAGGATTACAGATAATCTTTATCAACAAAATGACAGTAAAGTGATTTTAAATTGTTTATCTCATTACAAGATGAAGGCTCTTCTCATAATGAAATTACAAATGCCACTAAACTATCACAGGGATGAGATCATGTGTGATTTGGAGGGATTTTAACATAAGATTGCAATAGAAACATCAAAACCATTTGAAAACATTCTGAAATAAAAGAAGACATAATTTTTCCCAAAATCAACATAGATTAATTCGAGATCTATTAGATTTATCAGCAGGGGAAAGTTTCTTGAACAGTCTCAGAGATTGTCAATGGCTATACACTTACAACCATCTTGATGCAATCAAATCTAAAACACAAGAGATTAACAGGTTTCTCGAGATGGTCTTTCAAGAAGATGGGATTTCTCAAATTTTCTTGTAAGAATTAAACCCCGAACATTTGCAAGAGTATCCTCATTACATTTATACAATTCACTTTGTCATTCTTCCCAAATTTTTCTCCTCAAAAGAAGAATATTCGAGGAATCCTTTTCTTGTTATCAATTTGTCTCGTGAAAGTGACGTTTAACAAATTTACACCCGATGTTTCCAAGTGGACAAATCATGAACTCGATCATGTTTCACAAACTCTCAATCATGACTGGGATTCCATGACCCAACTTTTTGACAATTCTTCTAAACATTCTTTTATTTTCTCGTGCAAGAAATCCCCTTTTCAATCATTTTCAAGTGGCTATGTATAGTTGGTTCTGACAAGTAATCCTCTTCACCCTCGAGAATACACTTTGAGAAATGAGTGGCCTCACATGGATTTATGCATTCGTGCCTCTCATAAATGAGTGTATGTGCATGTATTATCCCACATTACCTACGTTGTGAGTCCAAGTCAGCCAAGTGCAAAGAGGAACTAGCGGAAGCTTCCACGTGCTCATTCGGTGTAACTTAGAAGATGAAGTTTAGAGGCCAGACCTCAAATGAGTGCAGGATCTCCATGTGCCTCCAGGCCCAAGAAAATTGCCTTTGGCCTTTGAAAAATTCTCATTATATAACGACCCAAATAATCACACATGAACAACACAAAGTGAAATATAGGATAAATTTTTTTTTTTAACTTGAGAAGTCCTAGCTTAGAGTGGATGTCTGGCATGTCATCGCTACAATATCTTATATTGGAAAATATACAGGTCAGTGATATGAGTTGGAGCAGTATAATTGGTAGTCTCTCGCGCCTGAAACATCTGAGTCTGTCTAGTTGTAATCTTTCAGGATCAACCTTCCCAGTTTCTTTGACGAATCTTTCCTCCCTTGTTTTTCTTGACTTGAGTGATAATGAGATTTCAGGATCATTACCTATCTCGATAGGAAATCTCTCTGCTCTTACCGACTTATATTTAGGTCATAATGAACTGAGTGGAAGTCTTCCCCTATCATTTGCTGAACTCTCTGCTCTCACTGGTTGTGATGTTAGTGCTAACCAGTTGAATGAAAGTATTCCCCCCTGCTTAGTCTACCCTCTTCTCTTCGTTGGCTAGATCTCTCAAACAACACTATGGTTGGTACAGTTTCCGACCAAGTTCTCTTTCAAAATGCTTTCAAGTTGGAAGAACTGTCTTTGTCTGGCAATGGATTGACTCTGAATATTAGCTCAACGTGGATTCCACCATTCCAACTGGAGGTGTTACATTTGAAAGGATGTAAAAATTGGAGGTCCAATCCCGGGTTGGATTTCAACTCAATTTTTTCTCAGGGGAATTGACTTATCAGCCACCAAAATTTTCGGAAGTCTTCCTTCTTGGCTGTGGAAATTTTCATCACAGTTGAGAAGTCTAGACATTTCTGACAATAACTTGGAAGGTCTTCTTCCAGCTAGTCTGGATGCTCTGCCAAATCTTCAGATTCTGCATCTGCAAAATAACAGTTTGCAAGGAGAGATTCTTTCAAATCTAGCCAGCTTATCAGAGATATTGATCCTTAATATTGCAGATAATCGGTTCAAGGGTGAGATTCCTGAGGAGCTTGGCATGTTGACAAAGCTCAGGTCATTGCGCATGGGAAAGAACAACCTGCAGGGACTTCTTCCTTCTACTCTAAGAAATTTATCATACTTAGAGGTGCTCGACATGGGGGAAAACAATTTGACAGGGAACATCCCTGATTGGATTACAAATTGTTCCAGTCTGCGAGTTCTTGTAATGAGATCCAGAAATTCCGAAGGTAAACCGCCTCCGCAGACGATCGGCCAATTGGAAGAGCTTCAAATTCTAGACATTTCTTCAAATATTTTGTTTGGTGAGATCCCGGATACATATCTCAATTTCAGAGCCATGGGAGACAACGAACTAGATGGAGAGAGAGCTGGATGATTGGTGAGAGTGAAAAGGATGGAGACAGCTATGTGGATGGTTTACATCTAAATATCAAAGGATCAAACTTGGTTTGCGAATACGTAGTTTACAGCCTCACATGCATTGTTTTGTCAAATAACAGATTGAGTGGTCATCTTTTTCCTGGAGTGGGAAATCTAAAAGGACTGATTATTCTCAACCTCTCCATGAACACTCTGAATGGGCCAATTCCAGATAGTGTGGGAAATTTAAAATGGTTGGAATCGTTGGATCTCTCTCTCAACATTCTTTCAGGACAGATTCCATCACAACTTGGTCTTCTCGATTCTCTGGGATTTTCTACAAAGTGGTCATGGTGCTTACTTTACATGTGAGGTGGAAGAATGAATGCTTTTGACTCAGTGGACCACTTAGAATTGGTGCACCCAGATTCTAGTACCTACAGTTTATGCCGACTCAAGTGAGTCTGAGTTGAATCTGTTGAAGCCGGAGAAATAGGCAAGATATTTCTACACCTTTCCACTATTATTTTATTTAAAAATATTGTCAAATCGAACCACTTTTCCTTGCATTGATTTGTCACTTGGATGTCATGATGGGAGATTTCCCTTCTGCCAGTGTCTTCTTGTTTAAGCTTTTATCGTTAATTGAATGTGGGTCAAAAGGATGCGGGTGCCCTCTCCTTTGAATGTTATGTTTCTCTTACTCGAATGATAGACCTTCGCTCATTTGTTTATGTATTAATTCTTCTCTGCATTGAGTTGCAAGTTGTTATGTTGATTAACTAGTATTTTTGATATCATGGAAGTAAGTTACGATAATCAGAAGCTCCTCCCTAGCACCCAAGTTGTCTTTTGACATTTTTTTAGCTCCTTCGCAAGTCCCTTGATAACCTTTTGGCATTGAGAAAGAAAGGTTGTAGGATTGTGTAATCAAGGCTTAGGGCTAACTAGCTTGAGTTTCGGTATTAAACTTTTGAATGAAAAGGTTGTGTGCAAAGTGTGTTTTTCACCTCATGGGTGTAGATTCTTATACTATCTTTCATCTTGTTTCTAGACTTTTAAGGCCATCCTCAAGAAGTACCTTGACCATCCCTTCAGCAACTTGGAACCATAACTAGCCTTACGGATCAACTAAGCTCGAGGTTCTTTGTGTGAATCTGGTACCTCATTGACACTGGAATAGTTTTGGTCTAATCCCCCTCTCAGAATTATTGCTGATGGCGCTCTCCTGTTTTTTTCTAACTGGCATTATCTTCTCCCTTGTAATGTTAACGCTATTAATTAATATTGGTCAGTTTTTATGCACGTAATTACTGTAATAGTTTGTGATGGAGATTTCCTTAAATGTGATTGACCTTCGGGAAAAACTCAGCTTTCGTGTGATAATCTTATGAATTCATAACGGAAGGTTTTGTTTTGATAATGTCACTTAGAAGTTATGTTTGTATCTTTGTGTGACGGTTGACTGTGTTACCAAGGGTTGCCTTAAAGTATGGTTGTTTCGGGAAATGGATAATTTATTTTAAATTAATCAAACATTAGAATTGTTGTGGAAGTTTGCAAACCTTTAGTGTTATAAAATTGTTGATGACATTATTGTATACTCTTGTTGGACGAAACCCCCTTCTTCTCTCGCGTGTTTGCTACTAGCTTGTGAGACTTTGACCCTTCCTGGATGATTGGTAGATCTCCTTGTAGTTAATGGTCGAAACTAGTATACTATGCCTTAGCTTCGAAACTTATGTTGTGTGTTTACTCTAATTGATTTCCGGTTTGAAACTCATTTATACATGACTTTTTGTGTTAAAATTTTGGAACCCGTGTTTCCCCTTTCTTGGGCCGATCAACTTTTGTATTTTTAGAAATATATTATTTTAGCCTATGCGTTGGTATCTCTGATAAAATTCTAGATGGATGGTCTATTTATATCAAATCTCAATCTTGTAATTATTGTTTAATTACTTACTTGATGGGAATTCTGTTTCTGCTAGATTGTTTGTTTTCTCCTTATAGGGCCAAGGGCCATTCTCATGTGATTGTTACTTTCGTTGCATTTTCTCCTGACTGAAGTACAAGGTCTTCTCCTTCTTTGATTGACATGTTATAGACCTTATTATAACTTGATGTGCTCGTAGTGTTTAGAGGTTTGACCCAAAATCTTGTAATAAAGTGCTTTCTTTTCATGATATTGTTAGATAATAGTTATGGTGGTTTTGTGTAGCCTTATCTTGCTCAGTTCTCGTGAACTGACTCTTGTAGAAAATTTTCTGCAGATGGATCTTGTGTGTAGATGAGGGATAGATTTGCAAACTGTTGTCATCACCCTTAGTTGAGAAGTTCCTTTGCTCGAAACCTTTTTATGTTGTTAACGTCCAGTGGAAAGTTTAAAAGAGGATTAATGTCTTAGTATAATGTATTGTGGACTTGTCATCTGAACTTTGGAAACCTTGTATTGTTTGACCATCATTGAAATTATAAGAAAATTTGGTTATTGTTGTTGAGTGACTTGTAGAGTATCAATATTTTAAGAATTGATGTAATCTTGTTTTGTTCCTCGTAAATGAGTGTTGCTTCAACTTTGCCTTGAGAATAAATTCTGAGTTAAACCTTGCCATGACTTAGTAATAAAGTGTCATAAGTAAACTAACATGGGATGGTTTAATACTTCAGGAAGTTAAATTAAAAGTTGTATTCAAATAAAGTAACGTAGGGGTCACCAACTTGAGAGCAAGAAATTCTCTAAGTAGACAAGGGCAAGACTATCATTGCAAGTAAACTTTATAACACGATAACCCTAGCTCCTCTAGTGAACATTATGCCTTTCATGGTAAAATTTGTAAAATGACCCTAAGGTGAAATGAACTGTTAATTGTTTGAGGATAATAAGGTTAAATAAACAGGAGAAAACAATTTTGAAACCACACAATCTATCTCTCAGCCATTTGGAAAGTAAATTCTTTTACTCCTTGATAATACTTTTAGCGAAGCCTAAGTAAAGTTGTTAAATCTGGTTAAGAGCCCTAGCTTCAATTTAATACTGGCAATAACTGATGAGGTCCTAAAAATGTTTCATCTCGACCTTCTCCCCCTAACCCTTTTTCAAGGCACCTTATATCTCTTCTCTTAAGTGTGTTGAACTTAAAACCATGTTGTCTTGTGGGCAAGAACGAAACTTAGTAGCATTAGTGGTGAGCAGATGGCCTTGTGGAATTGAAATTCTCCTTTTTCTTGATAAACGAATTAAGCAAATAAAGGTCATAATAGAGAAGATTTAAAGCTAATTACTCTGTGTAAAAAGAATAAATTTAACTTGGTAAGATGAATTGTATGAATCATATCCCGAGTCTCCTTGAAAACGTAAGCTAAGAATTGCAAGATGTCCTTTTAAAATAAATAACCCTCAAGAATATCTCCTTGTGGTTGGCCATAATCAAGTGTGTTCTGTGATTGTACTTCTATGTTGTCTTGTCAAAAAGAAAAGTAAATTGTCCTCGATATGTGTGAACGTTTCCGTGCTGCCTTTATGGCCATCCTTGTATCAAGTTGTTCACAGTGTTAGTTGTATACTTGGTGACAACATGTTGCGTCATGTTATGTGTCAAGCAAGTCAAAAAAAAAAAAAGTTATCATGTATTTCACCGTGTTTGTTCGTGTGTGATTATTTGGGTCATTACACATTATAAGAAGGAGCCAGCTATGAATCCTCCACGTGTCTCTTTGGCGCACTTTTGATATGGTGCCAAAAGGTAGAGACCCTAAACAAGCGCCGGCTCACCACGTGTCTTAGCACAAAAATTGTTCAAAACATTTAAGGACCCGTGGAAGGCACCCCGTGCCTAGGGTCCGAGAAAGTTTCTTCGGCCATAGAAAAGTCTAATTATACACAGGATCCAGCGGAAACCTCCAAGTGTCCCTTCGACACTTCTTCAAAAGTAAAGTATAGGGGCAAGTCCCAAACTGGAGTAGGCCCTCCATGTGTCCCAAGCCTTAGAAAGTTGCTTGAAAAGTTTAAGTATAGAGAGGATCCTGCGAAGCCTCCACGTGTCTCCTTGGCGCAACTACTAAGGTAGGACCTAGAGGCAGATCCTCAAATGAGTGTCATCCCTCCACGTGGACAAGATTTGAGTTGAAGCGGGCCTTAGAGTTTAAAAATTCCCTCTCCACTTCTAACTTTTGATGTGGGCCCTAGTAGAGTTGTAGATTATTTTATAACTTTTCTTCCTCGTACAAAACTGCCACGTACTTGCTTCCCCTCTTGTAACATGAAAAACTACCACGTTTCCTTCTTCGGGGTTAAAGTAATACTTTTTCCCTTCCTCTTCCTATTTGTTGAATAGCCAATCGAGAAAATTGGGGCCGCGGGCCAATTTGGTATTTTTAACAAATGTGACAAAAGTGGCAAATTTAACCAAAAAGACCCGTTGGGCCACATCCAATCAGAAAGGACCACATTTCCACAAATGTTGGGACAAAAATTGATAGGGAAACATGATTGTGGAAAAACAAAAGGAAGGGGAAAACCCGAATTCACGCCCAAATTATAAATTCTTTCTCATGGATTGAGAAATGGAAAACAATATCTGCACTTAATGTGACCCTCGACCAAAGGAAAGGACTGACCATGGCAACCAAATGAAGGAACAAGATTTCACGCATCAATACAGGGAGATGAAGAAAACTTCAAACCATGCGGGCTGAGATGTTTTTTGAATGAACAAGGCAAGATTAAATTGAGCACCGACACTTACCATGG
The DNA here is from genome assembly GCA_018340775.1 of Taxus wallichiana var. yunnanensis. NCBI lineage: Eukaryota > Viridiplantae > Streptophyta > Pinopsida > Cupressales > Taxaceae > Taxus > Taxus wallichiana. The sequence continues at coordinate 7,582,344 of CM031243.1, forward strand.
AAAGGTAGGAGCTACACCCTTGTTTTACTTGTTTGTTGTAATATGTGTGTATTACATGTAAGTGAATGGTTTGTGTGCTTGTCAAGATCTTGGGTAGAATTCCTAAGTATGGTGTAGGAGAAGGCTATGGGGATTTTCTATTGTAGGGAGGCATAAGAGTTTTGTTTCATGATTTGGGATGGATTTGGGTTGGGTGCCCCACCTTAGATAAGAAAATGTTTTCTTTTCTTACGTGGTTCTTTTTAGGGAGACATAAGAGATTGTAGGATGCATATGAGAATGTGGGAGGAATAAGAGGATATTGAGGGAGGCATAAGAGTTGTGTAAGGGTTTTTAGTTGTGTTTTGGAGGAATTTTAAGCTGGGCATCTAATCCCATTAGGAGGCATAAGTGATCTCCCTATAGATCCTTGCTCCATTGGCTTTGAGTTTTAAAGCCTTGTGTATTTTCAAAAGTTGCATTCTTGTGATTTTTATCTTGTGTTTGAATGTGTGTTAAATGGTTGTGAAATTTTCTATTGTGATGTGGAAGAATTGAGTTACTTTCCATGAGTTGTATCCATTCCTTACTACACTTTGGTTGGGGTTCGAGGCCAATGAGGAGGATAGCTTCTTCTCCTCATTAGATTATTGGTTGGGTGGAGAGTGTTGCCTCTCCCCCATTTCGTTGTTGTGATTGAAGTGAAGAAATTGTGGAGTTTTTGTTGAATATTTGGGTCTTCGAGCATTTGTAGAAGACAACAAGGAAATCCTTCATTGTAGAAAGTTTACTTGTAATTCCCACTTAAGGTGGAAGGCTAGTAGTCTCACATTTAAAAGAATAGTTAATTTCCATTGATTTGAAATTTTTACTGTGATGTGGAAGCATTGAGTTAGTTTCCATGAGTTGTATCCATTCCTTATTGCAATTTGGTCAGGGCTCAGGGGCCAATGAGGAGGATAGCTTCTTCTCCTCATTAGATTATTGGTTGGATGGAGAGTGTTGCCTCTCCCCCATTTTGTTTTTGTGATTGAAGTGAAGAAATTATGGAGCTCTTGTAAAATGTTATGGTCTTTAAGCATTTTTAGAAGACAACAACAACTTCCTTCATTGTAAAAACTTTTCTTGTAATTCCCAGTGAAGGTGGAAGGCTAGTAGTCTTGCATTTAAAAGAATAGTTGTATTGTATATTTGTTTTTAAGTTATAATGTATTGTTGGAAAGAAAGCTCTTTGCCTTGTAAGAAATGAGCTATGCTCAAGGAAAAAGAAAGTTCATTATTATTTTTAGAAGCTGCATTATTGTAATAATGAAGGGAAAACTTAGAAGTTGTAAATCATTGAGAATGTATTAATAGTAAATCTTAAATGTATAATAGTTGTTTTTGCTTCATTGAATACATGGTTATAGTTGAAATGAAAGGATGCACTAAATTATAATGAGTTAATTTGTTTGAAAATTACATTATTTTTGTGGAAAAGATAAAAATAATACTTAGAAATGGATTTAAATTCATTTCTTCATTTGAGCTTAAAAGCAATTTCATTAGAAAAATAATCATTTAGTTGTTTTCTTGTATGCCACTGAAATAGAAAATCTATGTACTTTAATGATTTAAGTCATCAAATGAATAAATGGTTTGACTTTTCAACTAGAATTGTTTAGGAATGTAAATTTAAGATAAGGATAAACTATAAATCACCCCCAGTAAACTTTTTTGGAAAAATTTTCGAATTGATGGTTTTGTTTTCAAAGATTAGGACCGCCACCCATTGCAGAGCGGTGGTCTCCAAACCATTGGCCTGGTTAGAGTGACAGTCTCTAAACCTCCACCCAAGCAAGGAGGTAGTTTACGAATCATCACCAAAGTAGGGATCCGTTCACATGACCATGGACCTTCTTTGGGCTGTGGTTTCATCAGTGTCAGAGAAAAAATTAAAATCCATGATTGTGCAAATTTGAAATTGATTAAATTAAAATCTAAGCCTATAAAATGTAAAAAGGAAACTACCAGCAAAATATAAGGGAACAAATCATTGTTTTAAGTATTTAAAAACTTGAATGGACATTTAAATGTATTCAATCTCATAGATTAATTTGAAGTAGGGTTTTTCCCAAATATAGAACTAAAAATGGAATTAACAAAAATGGAATTAACTAAGTAACCCTTCATGGCTTCTTCTCTCCTTGCTTTCATGGCATCCACTCCTAAAAATTAAAGAAAAGAAAAGAGACCAAATGAGAAGGCCAGGGCAAGAAGAAAGGTTAAATGAAATTTCATAAGGATGGTTAGGGTTAACTTAGAACTCTAAGATCTATAAACCTCAATTGATTTGATCCAAGGGTTAAGAATCCACCATAGAATTGTTAGGTCAGAATATATATTATGGTTTTTAAAAATAATTTAAAGGCATCTGAAAATGAGTGAATGGGCCCACATACTACCCTTGAATGTTAATTTAATTATGTAACTCTCCTAGTATGTTTTAAAAAAAGTTTTCAATGGACATTAAGGCTAGTAATTTAAGTGAGCTAAAGTAACTAAGGTTAAGGGTTTAATAAATGTCGGTTTGAATGTTAATTTTAGAGGGGGAAAACTATTTAACCAAGTAAAATAATTAATGGACACTTTTCTAATGGATTGTAATTATATTGACCTTAGAAACGGGTTAAGAATATTGAATTATTATTCTAGACTGGCTCCATTTAATGTAATGTAGAATTTTTTTAGGAATTAATTAAATGTATTATAGGGTTGACACCCTTGCAATCTTTTAAAACAAAAAAATATTGCCACAACATTTTGGATAATTTTAAGGTTTAATGTTGTTTTAGAATGCCATTTGTTGTGGGCATTATAATAAATTATAGGAGTGTGTAAGGTGAGCTATGGAGTCAAACTGATTTGTGAGGATAACCATATGCCAAGCCATTTTAATTAGGGAGACAAGCTCATAAAATTTTGCAGCCGAGTTGGGCTAAATAATGAGCAATTAAAATCATTAATAAACATCAAATAAAATGGAAGAAATCCATATGCAAATGCATGGAGGAAAGAAATATAATCGAGCTACATATCCAAGCCATAAATAATGCAAATCTCACCATTTAAAAGGAAGAAGACAAGAATAACAATGGGAAACCCCTTCACCAGTAAATCCACTCAAAAATGGGGGCAAGGTCCTTTCAACTTACCAATCCATAACTCATAACGGTGAGCAAATGGGGTGGAGCAACTTGAACCATTCTTTTAGAAAGTGGCCACGACAAGCTCAACAAAGCTAACACAGAAACCAAAATCAGTTATACCTAAATCATGGGGAATGCACTATGAAGTGGATATGAAATTGAGCTTACCTTTTGCAATGGCGAGGTGCTCGAATCAAGCCCAAAAATGCACCTAGAGTAGTAGAGTTCCCCAAAAAATGCAAACATGGCACCTTGATAATAAAGGAAAATAGATACCCAGATCAAGATTCAGGCAGATAAATGGCACCTTAGCAGTAGCCATAAGAAAATACACACGATGTGAGCATGAATAGCATAAATATAAAAGGTATTACTAGCTATAAGAGCATCTCGAATCCTTGAAAAATGTAGCAGAGAGCTAGAACTATCAAATGGAAAACAAATGGCTGGGAATGAATAGCTCAAACAACTCGGCCATGACAAGAAAATCAGCCTTTCCAGCAAAACCCAATGTCAAGCTCGTGGGGAAACATCCATTTATAGATAAAAACAAGCCCAATAGACAAAACAAAGTGATATTAGGAAAAATAGTAGCTCGAACCCTCATGGCGGCCATATGAAAAGTATGCATAGCTTCAAGCTCATAAAACCCAACACAAGCATATTTGATGCACAAGAAAAGAATACACGAGTGTATAAGGAAAAAGGCCACACGTAAAACAATAAAAATAAGGGACACCAAGCATTAAACATGGCAGCCATAGAGTAACCCCTCTCTAAATTTCCAAGTGCCAAAAGTGTGAATGTTTAGGTTTCAGCCCTATTTTTGGTTGTGTGAATTAGATAAAACTATGTAGAGCAATAACTATGGTTAAAGTTACATGTTGGGTGTAAAATAATGATTATCATATACCTTAGCCAAATGATGTGTAGTTAAAGGACCAAAAATCCTTTTTTGCAAAATTGGCCAATTAAAGACCAATTATTCCATGCATGTTAAGTGAAGCTAAAGATAGCTTTTTCTTAAGAAGACAAGAATAACCTTTTTGACTAATAATAAATGCTAAATACCTTTTCTTTTCCTAGGAAGTCACTACAAAGCCTTAGCCTTAGCAAAAGGATTAGTCAAGTCGGCAAAAAAGAGAGTCAACAATAGTTAACTAAAGGAGTTCAAGGCCATGGAGGCTAATTTTAGATTTTGATATTATTGTATTTAATCAAAATTGCATTTCTAACAGCTAGAGGCATGCGTGGAAGGAATTTTTTTCAGATGCATGTCCTATTTTTTGAGCCTTAGTGGGTGAATCCTTTAGTATATATTGTTTTCTTTTGCAAATAATAAGGGGGCTTGATTTCTTTTGGTAGACTTATGCTGCCAAAATATTGTACTGTGCACCTTGGCTAAGAAATAAAGACTGAAATTTTTCTTCATTGTCAAGCTTTTTGCAGTGTGTTTAAAGCTATTTTGTAGTGTGTTTAGTGAAATTTATCTTTCCTTACATGTTCACAATATTTCAATACCTCTATCAAGCTTTTTCCTTATTTTACAATTCCTTCAAGTGTGTGTAAGCACCTTTTGAGTGTAAAACTTGTCAAATAGTCATTCGAAATGAATAATCAATTTGTTATCAGTTTTAAGTGTGTATTTTTACAAGTTAAGTCCCATAAACGTTTGGTGTATCACTTTTTAAGCTTTTAATTCTTTACAATTTTCCTAACCCTCAACTCAGTCATATTTAGAAGTTTTAGGTGATCCATTAAGGGAACCATCCCTTTATGGAGGTTCTCTTTAGTCCGAGGCACCCACAAGTCGGAGGAGATCCCATTGTACTGGTCGAAGTCAGAATCAAATAGCCCATCCAACACAAAGGCATACTTTGGACCGATCACAGGGGGTCTTCAAAATTTCCCTATCTTGAAGTAATTTATATTGGGCATATAGATTAAAGGGAATGTTGTGGAATGTGTAATATCAACCACCTACTATATCATTCAATTATTCATTATAGCATATTTCTCCTATAAAAATATGTAGGGATTCTGTTTCATAATAAACATGAAGCACTTAATATTTATCGCCAAAATTTTTATGATGATAACATATTTTTATATGTTTACTACTATTTCAAAAAAAATCAAATTCACCCTATATTGAGAAGAAATTATCTTTAACTCCACATCTGGCTTGTAATGGGAATTGAACTAGAAACTACGTAAGTTTTTTAACTTAGTTTCATCGACATACTTCATATGCTTGACCATTGTGAAAAACTTGGATTGTCATGTTGGAAGCATGTGTGTCACTTAGATAATCCAGTCCATATTTTTGCGTGAATGTGTTTGGGATCCATATTTTTGTTATTTTTTTAATCAATAATTGGATTGAACTAAATCTTTATGATATCAAATTTCAATATTTGGTTCATTCCTGATTATGTGGGAATACTAAGAATAAACAAACTCCCTCTAGTTATGTAAAGAATAGTGTAAAGACCATAACACAATGGATTATTATTTGTGTGTGTACCCTTCAAGTCTTGCTTCTTAATATGTAACCATATTTTATCATGAAACCATAATGCATGAGGTGTGTGTAATTATTTTTGACTATGAGGGGATGGTGAATATATTCTACATGATTTAAAAACATTTTCACTTTTACTCATTCCTCTTCTTGTTTGCATGATTCCATGTTGGGTGGTACATGGTGTATGTCTATAAATGGCTAGAATAAAAAGAATTACAAAATGGAATACTTGACTAACTATTAATAATTATGTTATGGGTCTGTGGTATGTAAATAAAGTAATCAACCCAAGTGTGAATATATAAAGAAGATTGACTAGAGTTTGAACTAACTTTTAGGTTGTTTTTCTATCATAAGATGAAATTATTTCAACCAATCTACATACTTATTCATAAATTTTCTTAATGTTTTCTAAAAATGAAACATATGTATCACTTTTGGATATGACATGGATGTTGAGAATCTAAAGTGGAGTCAAACATGGGTAAAAAAATCTTAAGTAATGTATGAGTGGGATTTTTCTATGTGAATATAAATATAATCTTTCAAAATATATTGAGAAGACAAATTCCCTCCACTATTATAAGGGAGAATCCCTTTATTGTAAATCACATACAATTAATGTATTACAATATTTACACTAAATTATATTGTGGGAGGATCTTTTAAATGAATGATGGAGAAAGGAAAATTTAAGGAGGATAATAAATTAATGCAATAGGGAATAAATAAATGCATGTTTTATCCAATTTATATATAGACTTCTGCAACGATTTTAAACAAGTTGTAATAATAAATATTCACAAAAAAAAACCTTAGAGAAAATGTTTATGATGCAAAGTGATCATTAAAACTCTTTAAATATTTAATTATTTACTTTCCAATACCATAAAACAAGTATGATGTAATATTTATTCCTCAAAATGCCTAACCTAACTGTTCTAGAAGGTTTCATCAGGTTTTCATCCCAAATGAGTGGATGATTTACCACAAACATCTAGAAAGAGAAAATAATAGTTGAATACTAAAAGACAAACAATATTTTCTTGTACTAGGAAGCAAATTGAAATAATCAATTGTGTAGAAATTACACCCTAAATCAAAAAGAAAAAGGAAAAGGAATTAAATAAACATAAAAAAGAAATGTAATTTGATATTTTCTCTAATGCAAAACCTAGTTCACAAATGTGGAAAGCATTCTCATATTTATATTCATTACAAAGAATCTAGAAGAAAATTTAATACCACAACGAGTTTAATTGTTCTTTTGCATAAGCTATAGAAATTAAATTTAAAAATAAATTTGCAATTCTTATTAAAATATATAAATTTATATATTATATATATATATATATCTATTTAATTTATTAAATTCTTGAAACCTTAATTCCTTGAAAATTTGAAAAAATGCAAGGAATTAAAATTTAGTGGCTGAATAATAATTTGTATTTTTTTCTTAACTACTACAAATGTCAAAAATCTCAATCCACCAAAAACGTTGCGAATTTATAGTTGGAGGTTGAGAGTAAATTAAAAATTCAATTACAAAACAACTTTAAAATTATGGAAGTCCACTTATACCTATTTCATTCAACTCTTAGAATTCTTTTTAAATCTTTTTAGCCCCTTATACTTAGAAGATTCATCTCGTGACATTGAATTGAATGGATTTGATCAATTCCGAGAAAATTTTCTTTCTGGAATCACTTGTTAGGCCGATAGGCCTATATATCTCAACGTATGCTGCTCTTTTCCATATGTTGTTTGACACATAGGCTGCAACTCTTTTTCATAGAGTTGAAGACATTTGTCCGCGTCATATAAATTATTAAAAAAATAGAATTATATTCTTAATTAATAATTTCCTTAAAAGAATGCTTGGGAGGAGAAAAAACCAAGAACCGTTATTCTCATGCATGGGAGGAAAAATAGAGAACCGTTATTGTCATGCATGGGACGAAAAAATAAAGACCCGCTCGGTGCTGTGTTGGATGTTGACGTGGGGTGAGTGGCACAGAAAATGGAATCCTGCGTGGGAAGTAGAAACGTCAATGTTTTCAAATTCCCATCCGACTACAAATGAATGATCCGCAGGATGATGCTTTTGTGTGAATGAGATTCGCCCCCCTGCCATCAAAGACCGATTGTTTTATCTTACCAAGATAAATTATGAACACCATTTTCTCAAATGAGGCTAAAACTCTTGGTATCCTGTGTAGGCAAGCGCGTGATAAAGTCGGAAATGACAGCAAAGAAGCTGCTCGTCTTAAAGACAACATTTGAAATAAAACAACCACAGGTGAAATAAATTTCCGAAACCACAGGTGAATTTCTGAAACCGCCTTTGTTAAAATTAATAATGGAGTACTTACTGACATGATCTTTTTCCTACATGAAATGCCAGGGCAGGCTGCATTCGTAAAGCCCGTTTTCCCAGAAAACCCCACTGTTGGTAGGTTATATGCACTTGATAGTTCACGTCAATAATTATGTTCAGACAGTCGACAAAAAGTATGTTAAATGTGAACAGATTAAAGATAGCTCAACCTTTGCACGGTTTCATTCAATGGGATCGGATGCAACTTGTCATGGAGTATAATCACTAGCTCATCTCACCAAACGAGGGGACTTCAAGAAACCAGCTGTAAGGCACGTGGATCAGTCATGGCCAAGGTAGCTTAACTTACTCTTGATCACCACCCCTGGGAAACCAATGAGTCTTGGTTCTCGTGTCTAATTGTGATTATTTATAACCTCGTTCTCTTTTTTTGGCAAGGCTCAACCGTTACAGCTCTGTCCTGCCGGTAGAATTTCTTTCTTTTTATCATAATATTGACATTCGTAAGTAATATGCAATGCATTACTGTACAGCGAACGACATACAGAGAAAGCAATGCAACAAGAAAGGACGGGAATCAACCATTAGCATGGCCAAAAGCTAATGCAGTCGCTGATAATGGCAATGTAGATGTTAGTGGCTGCCAAAACACTCCGGATAGCAATTTGCAGGACATGCGCATTCGGAAAATATTAGCATAAATAAAATGAAAATGTGCAATAGTAATTTAATATTTATTATGTAATCCAACATGTACCATATTTTCTGAAGTAAGCTTACCTATTTGTGGAGCTTCTTTGTGGAGACCTTGCACTTTATTTGATATGCATTATACATTTTTATATAACTAATCTTGAATTATACATTTCTTATTGATAAGAGTTAAGACTATACATTTCAATTAAAAAATAAAGTGATGTCACAATAAAAATGACCCTCATAAAAATATAATAATTGATCGGAAGTGATCTTGTATGTTGGATATTCAAAAGTTTTATCTTTACCTCTATTTAATTTTCTAAAGTTTTATTCAAAGTTAAAGTGGATGTTTATATCATACACCTTTCCATGCCTAAATAATCATGCTCTGAACTAGGTGCTTTTGCACATCTAACACATTGTGAAAATTTTTATTTATTTTATGATTTTTTCATTAATTTTTATTAGTTTATATTAATTTTTTATTTTTTCATTAATTTTTATTAGTTTTTATTAGTTTAAATATTTTTTATTAATTTATGCAAGGTTACAAGTTCTATCATGCAACAGAAAGGATCCCACCACTAACACAATTCCATACTCATTTATCACTATACACCCTCCATCAATTTATCTAGGTTGCCTCTAGAGGCCCTATCAAAGTTTAATTTGTAAAACCCAGGGGGCGTGGGCTCTATGATAATCCCCGTTGGACTACTGAGTCGGGAGGTGGAATTTTGACAAGGGGCCAAGCCTTTCTGATCTAAACATATTTCAAGTGTACTTTTGGTTTTTGGAGGTATGAGAATTGATATTTTTGAAATTGTAACTTCCAGTTTCCCTATAAAATTTTGAAACTCCATAGCCTCCTCCCTAAATATTATGAGCTTACACTCCCACCATAAATGAAATATCAGGAAGAGAGGAACAATGATCCAAATGGAGGTGAAGGCTCATTTACCCCCAACTTAGGCTAGGACACCAAAATGTCAACAATATTCCTGTAGGGATCCCATGCTAGACCAAGCTTGTTGGTTAACAAGTTTCAGCCCCTCACCGCAAAGGGGAAAAAGAGGAACACATGATCAACATCCTCTTCAACGTTATGAAAAAGAACACATTTCATTGGACCAGCATAGCCCCAAAATTTTCTTCTCTGTTGTGTTAGGATCTTACCTTTGACTACAAGCCATCCCAAAATGCAACTTTCGGGAAAATCTTGGAGCTTCAACACTCGGTCCAACATTTTTCACCATTCTATGAGAGGGAAAGCAGTTTTTCATAACTAGCTTTAAATGAATATACACGAGAAGAGGCACCCAACTAAAGCAGCTGATCCTCTTGTTCCTTAAAAGTGACCTTTCTCTACAAAAGGAGCCCGTTAAAAGCCTTCACTTCTTGCTCCAAAATCCCAAGATCATTAATTTCTTTCCAGAGAAAATTGGGGGAGCCGTCCAAGGCCATAACACCATAATCAGCCACTTTATTCCCCGAGGCTGCCTTAGTGGCCTGCAAAACATGAGCTAAGTCTTGATTAAAAATAAGTGGCTCATGCCCACACCATCTATCCTCCCAAAAGTTTAAATCAAGGATGAAGTTGGTTCTTACCAGGACAGGGCTAGAATCTCAGCCAAATCATCTTTCTCCCTTTTGAACCAATCTAGATCCTCTAAAGGAGTATGCTTGATCACAATATCATATTCATATGACAATAGGTCTGTGTTGTCATCTTGAAGCCCTTTAGGAATCTGATATAGGTTGAGCTCCTGTATTAGCTAGAGGGAGAATTTGCCATAATGCCTCCATCTTGCCTCAAAGTCATTTGTGCAATCAGCCCAGTAGTCCTCAGTATCTGCTCTGTGATGATAGTTGATTCTAAGATTCATCTCAATGAATTTCTTCAAATCAAAATAGGTTTTGGGCCTGAAGAAGTGGATAGTGATGGGGGCAAGGGCTCTTTCTATGTTTTGGGCATCCAAAGTTGTTTTGCATGTATAGTTACCCAAAGATATGGGGAAATGCAGCCCATAGATCTTCTTGTCCCTGCAGGTCCTATGTAACTTATCCAATTGTCTGCATACCTCAATTAGAGCCATCTTATCATTACAAAATATAGGGAGCTTGAGAGGAGTGCTCTATAACCGGCTAACCTGATATATGAAAACCTTCTGAATTGAATGAAGTAAGCTCCATACTTTGCTATCAGGTTCATGGCTTCATCAGAAAATATCCTAGTAGTATCACTTTCCAGAAGCCTCACAATATACATGGTGAAAGCATCATTCACCCTCCTGAAGTTGTGATTGCTGGTGTCAAGGGTGAACTAGGGGTAGTAAGCATAGATGAGATCACCCTTCTAAGCCTCAATGTATGTGAAACCAAACCATTATCTGGATGCTACTAGGGTATACATAAGATAAGAAGTCATGTAGAACTTCTTAGTTTGTTGTACATTGGACAACTGCTCTGTCAAATTCATACAAATGATCTTTGCCCAATTGATGTTCTGGGTACCTTCACAGACAATGTTGATGAGTGGGCACATCCAAAACTGAAACTCAGTGGTAGAGGGTAAGCCCATGACACGAGCAAATAGGATGATGAAATCAGATAGCTCTTCGTTGAAATCAGCCCTAAACAGAGCTGAGATCCAAGATGCCCCTTTTTAGGGTTCTTCAACCACAAATTTGTTACCCTAGATTTGTATTTTGTAATGCCGCAAAAAGAAGACGATTTATGATGACGCAAACAACAAATGACCCGAAAATGCGACAATTTTTTTTTTTAAAAGTTGGTTGTGCCCGTATACAGTGCTTGACTACAAATAATACGATAAAGCTTCGTGAACAAAGATGTTTAATTTAACCTTATTCGACGTTTCGCTAACGAAGAGGAGGGTCGATATTCAAATGATTAGACCAATGTCTGATAATGCCGTAATAACAACATTTCTGAAAGTTGACTCCAGAGTATGATATAATTTATTTTGAAGTGAATACACTAACCATTCAATTTTTATAATACTTCGCACTATTAAACCGAGCTGACTAAATTTGTTATTGGCCAATTCAATTGGACTACCTGCTTCACTGGTTTGTTATTGGGCAAGTTCATTGCAGTGGGTGAGTTGTTAAATACGTGCCTCGGCGAGCGCTCTATTCAACTTTGCCGGACAGAGTCATGGACCTTGGCTTTCATACATATATGTCACCGCCCACGTCTTATTTAACTCCGTCTTTAATCATCAACAGTAGCACGGTCGATAACGGTTATGCTCCCACCGTGGTGGTAAAATTTGGGCACCTCGCTATAAAGCTCGACCACTATACCACGTGGTAGCAGGAGGGAGTTGGTGTAGTAATGCCGCTATTTTGCTACAAAGAATTTTATACTAGCTTTCTCCATACTTTGAAGTATGAGCTATATCGATAGGGACAGATTTGTTTTCAATTGTTTGAAGAGACATAAAAACATTTTACAAATAAAACAAAATAGAAAAATAAATAAAAACGTTTTAGAGTGATGATTGTGAAGGTGGGTGCGGCACTCTAGTATTTGAATTTGAGTTCAAAAGAAGAATTGGGGTGGGTGGCTTTAATAGCCACCTGCCATTCATTTAAAACTCCCTCCATGCGTGCCAGTCTTTTCCTTAGCCACATGACATTTACTAGATAGATTTTGCAAATCCTTCGACTTACTATGCCTCGCTGGTTGTTGGATACCGCCCGCCGCACGAAAAGGGGTTGTTGGATACTCTTTTTTATCCACCCCAGCCGCGTGACTTCCATGGAGATTGTAAATGGAGTTACGGGCGAGAGGTGTGGTGTCTAAGCCGCACCAACAACACTGTCCCTTCCTTTTTTTTTTTTTTTTTATCTAAGTGCGTTAAACATGCAGATTGTCCATTTATGTTGTTATCTAGGGTCACTTCGTGAGATATTTCGCTTCAAAACGATTCAAGGGACAGAGAGGGCATTTGCCACACCTGTCCATTCAGCTATGTTGATAACTATTCAAGTTGTCATTTTTCAAGCACTGCAACAATTTAAATATTCGCCGTGGTAGTCAAGGTGCTTTGTGTATCAAGTTGTCTATCGTGCATATCTACCAAACGTATCATCATGTTTTTTTTTTTTTTTTATATTAGCAGCTATTCCTTGTATTACGATTTAAGGGTGATTAACTGGTCTTGATTTTGAGACTAACTTTACATTTGTTTGGGCAAAGGGGGAGGCCTAGTATGTAGCTTGATATTTGTGAATCTAAGACCACTCCCAAAGTTGTCCTAATCAGAAAAAAACATCTAAAATGTTTGTAGGCATTGCAACAATTTAAATATTCACCGTGATGTCAAATAAGTGCTTTGTGTATCAAGTTGTCATCGTGCATATCTACCTAAACATATCATCATTTTGTTTTATATTAGCAGCTATTCTCATGTATAATACGATTTAAGGGTGATTGATCGTTTGATTTTGAGACTAACTTTACATTTGTTTGGGAAGTCATGCAGGCCTCATGCCATGCAGCTTGATATTTGTGAAGCCAACTGCTAAACAAAACAAAGAAAAATGCAACAAAACAGAATATACGCCTGTACCAACAGCGACTGTTCAGTTTCATCTTACTTGGCGAATGTTTATCTTAATATGCTCCTATCAATATAAAGGAAAGATTGATAATATATTGATCGTAATAAGACTTGATAATGACTTCAAAATTTTAGCATTGATTTAATAGGAGTAGTATTTAAACATTCGTTTCCTCTTTAAACGTTGAGGGCATGTGTGGATGATCTTGATATGTTTTTAAGTATTTGTATCAACATTTGTTTCTGTCCATCTTAATAGACATTGCATGGGGTTTTAAGTACATTGATTTCGTTTCCTTCTATACTTGTCAAAAATTTTACAATGGATACCTAAAAGAAGGTAAACATAATAGATCTAGAACATGATTCACTTTATTGGCACAATGGAAATTCAATAAAACTTAACTCTATCCATCCATACTACAAGAAGAAGATAGACACTAATATTCTCACTTTTCAATACCCCTTTTTTTCAACAAAATGAGATCTAGTATGTATGTATATTTATTTTTGTAAATATCCTAACATTCAACATAAGAGTCCAACAATATTTTTATTAAGTTTTAAACAAGATCTATCAACATTTCAACCATGTGAACTTTTGGGCAAATATAGATTACAATGTCCCTTTTTTTTGAAATGAAAACAAGATGATACAACTTTCTTTCACATACAAATTTTACAACCAAATAATACATATAAAGGAAAAGGAAGAAGTCTTCACAAGCTCCAAGGTGTTCTTCATCCATGCTCCAAGTTCCAAGTATTTCAATCACAACCAAGATAGGGGGAGAGGCAACACTCTCCTCCCAACCAAAACTCAATGGAGAAGAGAAGCAATCTCCTCCATTGACCCCCGAGCCCCAAACACAACACAATGAAGGGTGGTCTCCAATTCAAGGAAACAATACTTGCTTCCACAATAAAATTTCTTCACAACATTCAAAGCTAAAAGGAAGAAATTAAGAGACACACAAATAACACCAAACATTTCACAACAAGGCTTTCATCCAAGCCAACAAGAGAACGAACTATGGGAAAGTTTTCCTTATACCTCCCAATTGAGATGAGATGCCCATCCAAACCCTCCACAATAAAACTCAAGCCCCTATGACTCTTATGCCTCCCTCAAGTACCCCTTTTCCTCCCATACTCTTATGCCTCCCTCCTCTTATGGCTCCTCAAGGACAAGGTAAGAATGTGAACATCCTTACCCAAGATGGGCATCCCTCTCAAACTCCCTCCACAATATCCTATTCTACTCTTATGCCTCCCTCATGAGTTTTCCCATAGACCTCTCCTACACTACACATTAAGCATTCTATCCATTTTTCACAATACACAAAAGTAAACATACATTTTCCACAATTTTAAGCATAGAAATAGTTCAACAATGAGAAAGCAAAAAGGGAGAAGGTTTCCTACCTCTCCATTGAGAAGCCTAAACCAAGAACTTTGTCCAAGCTCCTCCAAAACAATCCCTGCATGCAAGTCTAAGCTCCTTCTATTTCTCTTTCTCCCAATTCTTTCTCTCCAAAAAAAAAAAAAAACCAAAAAGAACACTTCAAAAAAACCAAAAACAAAAATTCCAACCCCCTCAACATGAGAGGAAATTTCCATAAATAGAGAAAAGGGAAGATCGAGGGTGATGTGGCCCTCGTAGGATTCCACATCACACATCCTCAAGACCACCTCCCTTTAGTCAACTCAAATCCCAAAATACCATAAATGGGTGGTTGATCAATGACATCTCTCTTCCACATCCATCCCTTCCCATGTGTCTTAAGGCACAATTAAATGCAAAAGGAAGACAAGTGCACTCCAAAGTCACATTTCCCTTCCCAAAACAATAAATAATCCCCTTTTTGGATTCCCAACCCATAGATATGGTTGGTAAGGGGTTTTGGGAAGTGTGGGACAAGTTTAACTTGTCCCACAAGTCCCCCAAAATTGCCCTCAATCTCAAATTCGAGATTCAAAGAACATGGAGTGGTCAACACTCAAAACAAGCATTCAAAACAAGAGGAAAGCACAAGGCTCAAGGAGCCAACCATCAAAATTAATTACACCCACTAGACTTCCCTCCAAAACTTAAAAATTAAAACAAGGTGTTAAATTAATCTAAACATACTTAACAAAAGTAATTTAACAAAAGACATCACAAAAGAAATCACCTACTAAAGCAAGTTAAAACAAGTAATTAAAATTTTACCCTTGGTCACATAGGAAAATTTCCCCTCATGGAAATTTTTCTTAACACATAAAAAAACAAAGGTAACACAATACAATTCACTAATTGCCTTGACGACCAAATGTCAGTAACCACCCGACATCCTCGTTGTGTTTGGTTCCCAATCCCCCTCATGGTCAGTGATCATGCCGTGTTTCCCGCAAAATACAAAATACCTCCTTCGGCCTTATGGCCATGTCAAAATATCCAAAATAACCATATGCATGAAATTTATTAACATATATACGTAATTCAATCAATCATTATTTCTAGGTCTAAATCACAACTTAATTATGCATTTCATCATTATCCAAAATTATAGTAATGTAAATTCAATAAATACATTCTACTTATCATGGCGAAGAAATCCAATGTTAGAACACATGCAATATATCCATATAAAAATAATATCAGTATCCAATAGTCTATCCATGAGTCAGTGTAGATCATACTGAAAACAAAGTCCAACCCTAATCCAAATGCATCTAGTCACAAAACATCATGCTAATCAACATAAGTATAAGTCATGTCCATATCCAAAGTCTGCATAACTCAAAATGATAATCAACTAAGGGTCGTAGGGAAGTGGGCATTACATATTTCTCGCTTTTTTGATCAAGAGAGCTTGTGCTTGAGTTTGAGAGATTAGCATAGAATTTTACATTTCGGGATCCATAGGGTAGCGGAAATGGCAGCAACTTCAAGTTTAGCGATTACTCTCCGTGCACATTGGTTAATTCGCCGTGCCGGGTTGAAATGAGATCCGCAAGCACGTAAAGCGAGATTGGCGCACTGCACTCTAGATCGGGAAACCCACCACAAATGCAAGGCCAATGTCATTGATCATTTGTGCCATTAAATCACCTTACAAAATACTAAGAGAGAGAAAGTTATCATGAGCACAGTTAAATTTCCCTTTGGTGATAATCTAACCATTTAAAATTAGATTAACACTAAGCCAAATAATTCTTAATTAAACTCAGAGGGTAAGAAGAGTGAAAACAATTAAATACCCTAGGTATTTAATTCTACAAGGTTTCAACAATTAACAAGGTCTAATTGTAAGGGGGAGAATACACATTTAAACTAACAAGGAAAATTCTCACTTACCCACTCCCAGAACTCTCTTACAAGATTCAACCTTATTTTTTTCATATTTAACACACTCAATACTTCATGAAAACATTCCCATTAGATAGGAAATTTCCTCACCTTTGCAGTGATATAAAGAAGTCCTCCTAACTCCTCATATTTTTCAAGATATGAGCCGACGATGGCTCAATGGGCCTAGGGAGGAAAATTTTCCGTGGCTTGGGCCTATAGGCTTCGGAGAGAAATTTTTCCCAAAGGAGAAAATCAGACTGGAGGAGCAGGGAAGAAAACGCTTCCCGACGCTGTCACAGAGCAGGAAGGAATATAAAACTTTTGCCCTTTTGGGACAAAGGCACAATTTACCTCTGCATGCCCACAAGCCCATAACGGGAAACGTGTCTAAAATATTCAACCCAAAGGGAAGGTGGGTTCCTAAAAAATTTAAGACATTTAGATTTTTTTGCCAAAAAACGTTAGGGATCAAAATGATTCGTGCCTCCGCCATCACCCAAGGCGCCATGTGTTAAGCCCTGATTCGTGCAGAGAAAATGGACTTGCAGGGAAAATTAAGAGTTTAATACTTTTGTGATAAGAAGTGCAAAGGCTAAAATTAACCCGCACCTCCTCCAACACCATATGATGCCACGTGTCAGGCTCTTATTGGCTATGGGTAATGGGCAGTGGATAAACTTTAAAATTTTTGCCAAAAGAATTTTAAAACGTTAAGGTTCATAAATCAACCACTCCTCCACCGTCATCTTGTGAAGCCACGTGTCAGCCAATCATTGGCTACGGGGAGGTGGGATGATGGAGAAACATTTAGAAATTTTCCAATTTTTTTAAAAAGTTAAGTTTTAGAACACGGGCCTGCACCCGCGGAAGTGCTTTTCTAAGGAAAGGGAGGGGATGTGGAACCGCAGAGAAAAGTAGGAATTTTTTCCAATAATTTTGAAAGGTTAAGTTAATGGTTGTGGGCCCACACGCCAGTGGAAATGCTTCTAAATTGAAGGGCAGGACGGCGAGGCCGTGGGGAATTTTTTTTTCAAATTTTCCTTTTTCGAACTTAGATTATTTTTGACAAAAAGATGGTTTTGGGCCAGCGGAGCGACGAGAAACTTCATGTCTTTTGCATTTTTAAGGTAAAAAGTGAAAAAGGAAGCTTTTCACCCGTAGGTCCACTAGGGAATATTTCAATATTTAAATTTGACAGTTAGAATATTTTTGAAGCCAAATGAAGTAAAAACTTAAGGCCATAACGTTTGATAGGAAACTCAGTTTTTTGGCAAACGAGGACTTTCTAGAAAGCTCTCGACATCATGTTTGCACAACAACTTTAAAATTTTAATTTGGATAAATTTTTAAGGGTCAATTTTGAGAAGATGTTTTTCTGTCACTTAGAAAGTGAACTGGTATTTTTTTACTTATCAATTTTGTTCAAATTTTCCATTAACTCATTCTCAACATGCCAAACAGGCATGGAGGATTTCACTTGGAAGATTTTAGGATAGATTGCAAGGTTAAATTTTCTTGATTGATTTGCATTCGAAATTACCAATGTTTACATAGAAAAAAGCCTGTAATTTTGCCTTTGCTTCGATTTGAAAGGTTCTTTAATAAAAAATTCTTAAGGGTTTTTGTTTTTTTGGGGTCTTTTTCATCTTACAAGTCCAATTTGGTATTTAATTTTTTGCTTTTGATGTTGCAGAGTCATTCTGTTCAATTTGCTAATTAATTTACAAAGTTTGAAATTTATCTAACAGAGATCAGATTCGAATGGGTCTATTTCATTTATCATCTTCTAAGTTTTAAAATTCATTCCAAAACCAATTCTAACCTATTAAGTTGATTCAAGAAAGTATTCAAATGCCAAATTACAATTTTGATTTCTAAAACATTCATTTCTAAGGAACAGAGCATTATGACATTTCTCCATACGTATTCACTTTTTCATCTTTCCAATTAGAATTTCAAAATACATTCAACAATAGATATTTCAATACCTAATAATTTCATTTAAGAAAATTAATACAATATTTTATTGATTAAAAAAATATATACCTTTACAACTTCTTATTTCATTCCTCAATTACAATACATTTCTTTCACATTCATTTAAATACAAAAAAAAGAGTATATCTCTTTCACATTTTGAATTAAAACTTGCATAGCCAATAAAGAACATCTTTCCATCACAAATAATGTATAAGGTCATCCACTTCAAGTGGGAAAAGGTTACAATAAGAAATAATCTCAACAAGGACTGTCAACTTGTCTTTTTTTCTCTACTCTAGAACAATAACGTGAATATCCTCCATTTTCTTTATTTCAATTTGATCACAATCAGAACATGGGAAAAGGAAATGCTCTCCACCCAACCAAGAAATCCAATGAAGGGGATAAGTCATCCCTCTTCATTGGCCCTCGAGCCCCAACCACATTGCAATAGAAGAATTGTTTTCAACTCATGGCAACAATAGGCTTCCACAAAATAAGTAGAATTTCACATTTAAAACACAGTCCATAAAAAAATGCAGTTTACAACCACATTAAAACATAACAAATAAAACTTAGAATTCACCATGCAAGCCAAAGGAGCAAGAAACTATGGGGGATGCTTGCTTATGGCTCCCAAGGGGAAATGGGTATCACCATCTAAGAAAAAAGGCCAAAATATATCAATTCAAAACCTTGACATGCCCTTATGCCTCCCCCAAGTACCCCTTATTCCTCCCATTTCCTTATGCCTCCCTAACCTCTTATGGCACCCCATAACGAGTAAAGAAATGTAAGATATTTCTTGGTAAGGTGGAACCCAAATCCCAACTCCCTCCACACTTATACCTCCCCAAAACAGTTATGCCTCCCAAAAATACCCCATAGTCTTCTCCTACACCATTCCTAGGTAGTCTACCCAACCAACCAACAATAAAAAACAACACATTCAAACATTCAACCATTCCTAAGTGCATAAAAATGATAAGAGATCATTTCAAGAGCCAAGCTCCTACCTCTCCATGATGGATTTTTGTTCCAAGGTTCCAAAAAACAAGCTTTCCAATGCAAAACACAGTCCAAGATCAACAATCTACAAGCATGCAACAGTCTCCAATCTTCTCCAAAAGCAAGAGCTCAAAACAACAAAATAATTCACCCCAAATGAAGTATGTAAAAGTGAAGCAACCAAAAACAAGCCAAGGAAATTTGAATTTATAGAAGAGGGAAGAGAAGAGGATGAGGTGGATCCATGTAGGATGCCACTTCACACATCCTCAACTCCAACACCAAGGTCAACTTCCTTCTCCAATGCATAATAAATAGGTGGGTGAATAAATGACAGTTTTACTTACACACTCAAATCAAGCCCAAACCCCATAAGGACTGAAATTAAAAATATGTAAGAAAGTACAATTACAACTTACAACTTGACTTACAAAAATGCATAATGAAGGTTAATTTTAGCTCTCCAACCATATGTAAGGTTGGTATGAAAATTTAAGAGGAATGGGACAAGTTTAACTTGTCCCACAAGCCTCCAAAATCAGCCTCTAAGGAAAAATTCTGAATTTAAAAATAAGGTGGAGTGTTTCATACTCAAAAATTAACTTACATATCTCTTACACATCACTTACACATTACTTACACATATCTTACAACATTTAATACAAGAGCCAACAACTCCAATAATTACTTTCTTATGTCCCAATTGATTTATTAATTTTTAACAATATGTTTTCTCACATTAATTTACCACAATTTACTTAAATAAAAATGGGGACACATCACTTATAAAATATATACACAGTAAATAAAGGAACCAAATAAATAAACAATACACATAACCCTTGGTCACATTTTAAAGGTGATCCTCCCATGGGAACCCTAACACAATCAAACACACACAAACAAATACAACTTTCCATGGTGACCATGTTGAATTCATCTTTAATTCCAATGTGGTTGGTCTCCAATCATCTGATGTTTATTGTGATATATTTTAACCTGCAAAACAAAATACCTCCTTCGGCCTCGTGGCCAAATCAGACATCCAAAATGAATATAAATATAATTCCAAAATCATCTATATATATGAATCACAACAACATCAAGGCAAACAACAATATCATTTGTAATTTTATCAATAATTATATCATCATCAAATAAATTCCATTTTCTAGGTCTACTCAAAATATCCAAATATCACATGTCCGAACAACATCTATAATATAACCATGTCAAAAAGTATATCAACATCGATGTATAGAATGTCTCCAATAAACATCATGCATCATATATGAATCAAAGTCAACAATAATCCATGATCTAACATCTAACATCATACTAAATCAAAACTATAACAATGTCCATAATATAGTCAGCAGTATTAGGACCAATATCAAAAGGTGTCGAAGGGAAATGGGCACTACAATATGTACACAAAGAATATACCTTAAGACCTTATGGGCTAAGGTTGTAAATTTTGTAATTAAGTACTTTACTTACGAATGAAGGAACTCTAGATTAAATAAAGTTCATTTCAAATTGTTAAATCATCTAAAGAATAATAGTCAAGTATATGTACCTAATTTATTACATGAAATATTGAAGATAATGAGTAACGAAGTACAAATAGGTAGGGATGCATTGTCACACAATTTCCTTATAATCCTGGTAAAGAAACATACCTTGCTGAGGGATTATCCTCATTGTTAGTGGCAAGATTTTGTAAGGGCAGATAGTATAGATAATTTAATGGGAAACAAAATAAAGAGGAGGAAAATAACTCATAGTTATTCTTCCTATGTAACCAAGAATGCAACATCCACCTCCCATCCTTAAGAGCCCATAATTACTGAAAATCCAACTCCTACTGAAGAACACCATGTACCTATCTCTCCTGAGAGAATTTTCATTGTTGAAACCCTATTGGAGTTTTCCACTCCTGAATCCTCAAACTCTAAGAGTAAATGGAAGTCTTCTAAATCCACTCCTACACCACCTAGGTGCTTCCATAGGCTCAAAACAAAAATAACAATGACCTACAACCCAAACTAGTCAAATTTCATCTCACTAGATAGTAATGTTGAATCTATAGAAGGAAGCTTCAGAATCCAACAATGGAGACACATCGAGAGATATTTATGCCCCTATTCATGAGCAAGAATTTCCTGTGGAACCCATGAAGGAACACAAAGAACAAGCTCAGAATCAGGAGACAGTTCATGTAGTGGAAGTTCATGAGGAGAAAGAGAGAGAGAGAGACAGGAAGGAGAACTTGAGAAAATGCCTATAATTGATGAACAAGTACTTGATCAAAATTTTTAGCAAGTCATCGAGCATCATGGACAAAGAACTATACATGAGAAGATCTCTTAATTAGTTGAACCAGTCATGGAACAACAACAACAACACATTCCTGTATTTGTCGACGAAGTAATTGATTACACTTGAGAAATTTTTAGAACATGCACAACATGATATTGTGCGGGAATAAATTATAACACCATTGCAACCAAAAATTGTTATTCAGGAAATTATAAGGGAACCTATCAAACTAGTTTGTAAGGAGATGGCCACATAGACTATGCTATCAAATATTGAATTTCTGATGTTGTAATTTGAGAGCTATGTTAATAGGATAAAAGGAAGATGGGAAACAAAAAAAGAGGCCCTTATCTCCAATAATCAGAAAGACCTGAAAGTTAAGGACAAAGATATACAGAGGATGATGAAGAAGAAATAAGAGACAATCCAGGTGGCCTATGAGATATTCAAATATAGACCTCCATAAAATGTTTATGCTATCATCTTGAAGGAAAATATGTTGCAACTCAAACTCACCTTGTATCAATTCTAACATATAATATGATATCAATGCACCTAGGAGCTTCTTTAGGCTATATCATAACAACACCCATGAACTTCAACTCTTATTATGTGAACTTTACATCTGTAACTATGATCTTGAATATGATGGTGATTTTATTCCAATCCTATACATTGGATATGTTCAATTCTAAGCCCTATGCTCTTATTTTATGAATGGGATAGATAGAGAAAGGAAAATGGAAAAGTATAGGCATTTGGAAAATGTGCAACCAATGATGGTAATGGATGAGGCCACCAAAATGAGAAGTTGCAAAATAGTATGCAAAGTATGTAGAGAAAAAGGTGATCAAGAGGAGAGTTTGGAAAATGAGAAAATAAGATCATAAAATACTCAATGCAATTATTAATAATCATGGGATACAAGTGGCACATGCATGCAAGATGTGGTGGTATGAGCTATATCCTGAACTAAAAAATAAGGAGATGCACTCTTACCTTAATATAATGGCAACTTTTAGGAGAGTCAATACATACATTTATATTACTATTGAATGTGTAGATAATTGGATTCCTATTGGCTATCACCCACCAATATGTAAATTTGTGATACCTCCATGGCTAGGTGAAAGACCACTCAGTGAAAGGATACAGAAAAAGAGTTATGCACTAGTTCATGATAAACGGTTACTACTTCATGTTAGAAGAATAAGAGACAGACACCCCAATCGATTTCATGTGTGAGTGCTATTTTTAGCAGTAAAAATATGAACCAATTAAATGAGGACATTCAAGATATTAAGCTTTGGGTGTGATGAGTTGTGTAAATCTCCTTTATAAATAACTCATCTTTTGTACTTTTGCTAACCCTTTATAGCTATGTCCTTGCATTTCCTAGTCACATTGTTGAACATTATCATCACAACCATGGAACTTATGGCATAATTACTGATTAATATAGTTATAACTAGTTGTCTTTATTTTGTGGTATTTGGTGTGTGAATTTATTCTTATGATTTCAATAAGTTATTTGAATGATGATATGTGTAATGCCACTCTTGTTTGTAAGCAAATTGCTATATGCAGTAATTTGTATGCAGCAAGGGAACCATTTGTAGCCACTCATCCGTAGCTAAAGGGAATAAAATATACTAAAGAAGCCACGTTATGAAGATATTTTCAAAAAGGAAGAATGACACTGAAGGATTTATGTGTCATTGAAGAAGCATTTATAACTTAAACATGAAGAAATAGTAAATATCTCATCCATGATTTGGTTATTTATCGTAAACTATTGAAAAACTGATCGTTTGAGTTAACACGTGATTTATGGAACTGGTCAATTTTTTGAGTTATGTGTTTGATATCCGAACACCTATTAAGAGATTCGTAGCACATGTTGAATCTCTTTTTGTTTTGTTTGACATATTCCACTTATTTTACCGAAGATATTTTACTTAGTTTGTTAAACTTTGAGTTGAACTCTTCTTCTCATGTCTTGTCGTAAATGAGAAGTATTAAAGAAAAGAGTTAATGCTTGAAATATATCAAGAAGAGATTAAAAATATAGAATCAAAGATACATAGATATAAAAATATTGCTTTATTTCTAGATGTAATATTCATGCCAATTCAATAAAATATTTGAGTTATATTCATTAGCCTTTAGTTACAATATTTAGGAGGGATTAGAACCCAAGGAAAGGACCAATTTTTGTTTGGTAAACCACTCCATAGTTTTTTTACTGTGTTTCATTGCATGATTAGACTAGGAATCAATTTATCCTATTTAAGTGTATTTCTAAATCTACAAGCTTTGTCTTAGTTATAGTGATTAGAAACAATTTTATTTTAGTTCTAAGTTTCATTTACTTTCAAGAATTGTTCTTTCAATTATATTATGGAAATCTATTTCTTTCCATACCTACTAAATTCTTTGTAACTGTTTAATGATTAAATGATTGTGATTTAATAAACAACATATTAATTTCTGCAAGTTGATTTACACCACCATGAACCTTAATGCCATACACTATTGTATTTTTTACACTAATTTTCACCTTCTGAAGTAATTATGTAGGTGTCTCAAAAGTCCTTTTTAGTTGAGTATATTGATACCTAGTGTAATAAGTTGTGGTTATGTATCCAATACTATGAATAGTGCATGATCTAATACTAAACCAAGTCAATATCATTCTTAATTATCATTACCCTCTATGCGTATTTTATCAAGAAATGGATCTATAGCATGTAAGTCATCCACTTAAAGTGGTGTCTGATCCAAGTCTTATTCTATGTCTCAAAAAATGAATGTTTCTTATGAGGAGAATGCGTGGTATTCTCCCGCCTGAAGGTATAGTTGCACCATTACATAACTTCTTCCAAAAATTAAATACAGCTTATTATCAGAGATAGTGTACATTTTAAAATTAACATTGAAGATATATGAGTAGTACAAGACTAGATGTCCATGTTGCATGAGTATCACACTGAGTTTATAGTCATATGTATCAGTACAAATTTAAATAAAGTATGTGTAATATTAACAATTTTAAGGATAGAGGATACATGGAGGAATTGTTTAAAATCTTTGAAAAAGTTTTATTATACAAGAATAAAAAAAATTACATTGGCATGTGTGATCTATGTAAGAGGCTACGACTTGAGAGAAATTGATAACAAACTTATAGCGTAAGTTGGCATAAGCAATGAAACTCCTCAATTTTTATAGATTATGTGGAGAGTATTAAGAAAAATATTGGATAACCTTGATATTTTAGGATCTACATGTGTACCATTATTTTTAATGATTCATCCAAACAATTGGATGTTTAGGATGGTAAATGTACAACTAGATAAGTAAAATTGTAACCTTTTATCACATGCAAAAATTTCTAAGCAGTGTGAAATGTGATCTAAGTGTATCCATATATTTTTATTGATGAAAAAGGTATCATCTAGGTAGATGATGTTGAAGGAGTTGATAAATGAAAAAATTATGGTATCAATAAATTGCGTCAACATTTTTGATGTGTTAAAGTCAAGGAGAAAGGAAAAATCAACCTTCAATAAAATACCTCTCGTTTTGAAAGTTGTCTTCCATACATATTTAGCATGGACTTGAAGTTAGTGATATCATGACCTTAGGTAAATATTTGTGATGTATTGACTTCCCAAAATTAGATACAAGTTCTCCTCATCTCATGAAATTGAATACATATTCCTAAACTTTTTGTGTATGCAATTGTGATGAAATGTTAAAAATTGAATCAAAGTGAGTTCTAGTAATACAACATCAAATAAAATGTGCATGTGTCTATATATTTTTTATTATTTGTAAAAGGGATTTTTTTAAAGGAATACATCCCTTTTATAAAGAGCACATCGTACAATGCCCACATAGCTAGATAAAATATTAATGTCTACAACCCTAGACAAGATAATCTGCTTCAAAAAATAGTTAAACAATCTAAAAAATAGAAATAAGATGAAGGGGGATCTTTTACTACCCCCTCAACAATCCATTTGTGAGTGTATGGTAACCTTAGATTGATCATTTATAATAATTTTTGGCCATTTTATCTTCTTAGGATCATTTGTACATTTTTCCTCCTCTGGGGAGAGAGGGATATCAATTTTCAAATTTGAATCGAGAGGGACACCATCATATGGATTACACTCCTCAAATTTAAAAGGGATTTTCATAGATAGCATTGTTTATTCTATGGTCATCGAATCCAATGAAAACAAGTCTGTATAGAATTGGAACTCAACTCTGTCATTGACAGTTAGGTCTATTAACATTTTCATTTTCCTCTTTAAATGGGGGAGTGTCAAGAATAATGTCTTCAAGATCCTCAGTCCCTAATTCTGATAGTGAATAAATGTTTCCCTTACCCTTCACTACAAAGTGATGGGTAAGAGCATATTTTGACCATCATCCATACCTTGCAAATTTCATGTCAGGATATAGAAACTAGATACCAAGTGTCCTAATGAAAATGAAAACATTCATAATCAATTTCCTGAGTATAAATTAAATTTAGAAACTTGTTGTCTATAACTTCTAGAAGATGTTTTTATGTGTCCATATCCACCAAAATATGGACATTATTAGAGTGTTCTATTTACATCTTTTAGCATCAACAACCAAAAGGTAATCAATAGCACTTCCAATGGAGATACAACAATCTTCACGCTAAAATTAGAGAGAGAGATTAGGTTGTTAGGATTATACCAGTTGTACAAATAAACAAGCATGCAATGAATAATGTGAAAACGTAAAATAGAAATAAATGCTATAAAACAGAGACATAGATTTAATGTGGTTCACCCAAAAATGGGCTATGTCCACTAGAAATAGCCAATCCTTTTATTCATCCAAGAAAACTCTCTCACAGTGCCTCCACTGATACAATGAGCCTCATACATCATGACCCTTTAAATATATTAGGGTTTTTATTATTATGGGGAAACATGGAAAACCACCTGTTAGATCTGTGACCTAATAAGGAACGGTCCAGATTTTACAATGCATAAATACATATAAAATGTGGTTTACGGGGGCACTGCCCCCAAACCCCACCGGGGCCATCCTCCTGGACCTCGCAAGGGGCCAAGCCCCCTTACAACACCCGTCGCTATCAAGCTCCACAACTAACAGAGGTAGGCTAACCAATAGACTTGGTTAAATAATATTTTAGTAAGGGAATTGAAAGAAAGGAACCAAGTTTCAGAAAACAATTTATGAGATTATTAAATAGAAAGTATTTAAAGGATGGCATCCATGTCCTTGATTAACTCATAAAAATTAAAAACATGTCTTGTGCAGGTATAAATATTGACTTTATCATCTATCAAGGGGCACCAGTTAGATGAGATACACAAGTGAAGGGTGGGAAGATCATCCCAAAATTTACTGAAATGATAGATGAGGCCACGAATAGTGACGTAAATCTTAACACCTCCCCAAATGACAATGAGGGAATGGTAGACACACATGTTAAATACTTGGCCACCTAGATAAAACATTTAGTATGACTATATGCCACAAATAAGAAAGAAAAAGGGGGTGTTATAACAGCTTCAACCGCCACATCAAAAGGAGATAGGGTAGTAGAGGAACATGTCTACAAGAGATCAGAAGCATCCATTGTAAGTTTTTCTTTTGATGGACAAAGATCTTGGGGTCCTAGTGAAACTAGGGAGGAAGAGTGCCATCCAAGTCCTTTCATCGACATACTTCAAGGACCACCAGCTAGAATCACCATTTGTAGCCTAATTAGGAGATATTTAACCTGCACATCTTTAAAAAGGATTTCTTTGGGAGGCAGCTAGACTGAGGAGATAGGGGCTTGAGATGCCGAATGTGCACCAGAGTGAAGGACCATTCAATTGCTCACCAAAGGTGGCTCTGTAACTATTCATGTTCACTGTTATCAATGATAACGCCTTGGTTTTAGGTTTAGGGCAGCCAAAATTCATTGTAGCCAATCTTTCCTCCATGTGAATATAATTTTAATATTAAATACATGAATGTATTTTTTTTTATAGTGATAGACTTAACCTATAATAACCATAGAAAGAGGGATAATAGTGATGGTGGTATAATACAATAAGATGTCAATAAAAATGATCAAACGTTAATGAGTGTAATATAATTTGGATTTTTAATTCAAAAAGTAGATAGGAAAACAAAATATCTTAATACTCGTCTTAAACATACGATAAACTTTGGAACTATTTGTGTACTCCAAACCTCTAATGTAATGGTATAAACATATTAAGACCCTATACTTTTATTTGTTTTTAATTAACAGTCATTCCCTTAAAATGTTTTAAGAGTCCTTCCCTTAGATAAATGTATAATAGTTTAAATCGACAAACAAGGTCCTAAAATTTCCACACTTTTGGCTTTTGTGCCCATTATTGTTCTGTCTCGAACCCAGATACCAAACTTGTCGTTCATCTCCATTGACTTTTGAGTAGAATGTGGTCCACAATATTTGGATTCCGCAAAGCACAAATTATTAATACACAAGTTGGGCTTTATTCGGCACATCAATTCTAAGCACATGCATTTATCATTAACAAAATCTCCACCAATGGTGTGCTTAATCGTAATAACAGTAATAAAATGAATTTAAAACATTGGAATAAGGCAATGTTTCTTAAATAAAACTTCATTGTTTCTTATCGCAACAATATTTACAAGATTCCAGGCTGTAACTAAGAAATTTGGAATTCATGTGGAAAGATTCTCTTCAACGTCGTCACTCAATATGAAATTGAAATTCAGGTGCAGAGACTGGCTTATGAAAGTTCCCATGCAATACTTGCCTCGATGGTTAATAGGAGGATGACCTGAAAAGTGGTCCTCTTATTAAACAAGTAATTAATTGGTGACGTTAGTGTCATAACCAAAAATAAATATAAATTTACCTTGCCAAAAAATAATGCATCACATACTCTTTTAAAATATAATTTTCTTATAACTATTATTTAATTACCACACATATGAGAGGTGAAATGGAAAAACTATTAGCAATGCTTACAAGAAATTAATGTTAGAGTATTGAAGGTGAAATGGTGTAGAGGGATATGGATGATTGAGAAGGGAGTAGATAAGTTTGAAAGAAATCTCATTTCATCCGATACTCCCAATATCAATAATTACTTTTTGTATTTTCATCCCTAACAATTTGAAAACAACTAATTTTTAATAGATTTTTCTTTTTTTGGGAATACTGCAATGACATTAGTATGTGTATAAAAAACATAAACATTCAATTAATAAAAAGTGGTTAAGAATAAATTTTGACGCATAGTCTAAGTGTCACATGAAATGTGACAACTTGCAATACTCTTAATGAAACCCATGTCAGATATATCTGAAGGATGGGGACATTTAAAAATAATAATCATTAGAAAATAACATTAATTAGCATTTGACTAATACTAATATGAGGTGGAATAGTATCAAGTGTATATGCTACATGTTGACCATGGTGGTGGTTGTCATAGGAATACAAATCATTCCATCATCCATGTTGGTGGTACTTTCTACTTTTCACATTGCATCTTGTAAAAGAACATCCAATGAATAAAAATATCTTCTTGTGGTGATTCACCAATATGATTATTGTGAAAAAATGCATAGAAAAGTAGTGAAAATGCACAATTTAATATTAAAAAAGAGAGCAATTTGATTATGACATGAGAGTCTCCCATTTATTGAAATGAGCCTTTATAAGAGTATATACATTTGTAATGACAAAGGTTCAAGAATTTATTTCTCTCTTCTATGGTTTGGGCGAACAATTCTTGGTCATACCATGGTCCTTTGGGATGTTGAGGAATATTGGAACTTCTACCTTTTCTTGGTGATGTGAATCGAACTGCAAGAGGTTGAAATACCTCCAAAACACACATAAAAAAATTTCAAATAAAAAATAGGAATTTCAAAATAGATTTCTTCTCATTATAGAATCCACACTAAATCTTTTACATCATTACAATCCACCATTTATTTCACATCTACTCTAAAAACCCTAAAATTCCAAAAAAACCTAAATTGCCAAAAAACCCTAAAATACCAAAAATTACCGACTAGAAAAACATCTTTGATGGGCCCCAAAATTTGCATGCCAAATATAACTTCATAAATTAAGGCTCACGCAAAATTTTGACTTAATCTAACAAGCACACTAAAAGTTATTAAAGTTCTAAGACCTAGTCAAAAGCGAAAAAAAAATGTTTGGAGCCAATTTTAGGCCACTAGATGAAGGAATCCAGGCCTGAAAATGTGCTAAGGTGGCCACATCCCTGCAAGAAATGTTAACCGCAACATTTTACTAATGTATATCAACCACCCTATAAAATTTCAAGACGATCCAACAGTCTAATCAAAAGTTATGGTTCTCATAAGAATTCGATCCAATAAATTTGGCTAAATTCTCTAATTTTTCACTTTCAATATTCTTCAACTCCCACTTATAATCCAAGTATTTTCTTCTTGCTGCAAACCTTCCCATTGTACCAAATATCTGTTATATCTCCCATGTCTAGTAGTGAAAGTACTTTGGTAAAAGAAACACATTACCATTTCCTTTTTCTTCTTCGGCATCTTCTACTCCCAGTTTATTTATTCCTCATTTGCAACATTTTCATCATGACCTAGAAACTTATATAAGTCAGAAACATGAAAATCTGGTGAGATAGAAAAGTTTTCACATAGCTACACCTTGTAGGCATTATAACTCATTTTGTTCAGAATCCTGCATGGCCCAATCTTCTTATACTTGAACTTAATATATGTCCCTTTCAGAAACCTCTCCTTTCTAATATGAACCATCACCATATATGCTTCTTCAAATACACTTACTCTCCAACTAGCATCTGTAACTACTTTATATTGCACATTACTCACTTTCAGCTTTTCCCTCACTTCATCTTGCAGCTGTAGAATGTGTTCTGCGAATGCTTCTGCATCATCACTAGTTTTATCTTCACTAGGTAGCACAATCACATCTAGGACCCCTTTGGGATTCCTAACATATACAATCTATAAAGGAGACCTCCCTGTTGACCTATTTACCAAGCTATTATAGGTAAAATTAGCTTTCTGTAAAGCTAAGTCCCGTTGTTTTGATTTTCCTCTAATTATGCAACGTAGGTTATTTCCCAAGCTTTTGTTCACTAATTTCTCCTACCCACAAGTCTAGGGATGATATGCACTATTGAATTGTATCTCTATCCCCATTTTCCTCCACAGTGTCTTCCAAAAGTGACTAAAAATTTTCATGTCGCGATCTGAAGTGATCATTTTTGGAACTCCTTGCAATCTAACCACTTCTGAAAAAATAAAATTTGTAACTCTGGAAGCATCATTAGTTCTTTTACAAGAAATTAAATATTCCATATTAGATAATCTTTCAACCACAACAAATATAGAATCATTCCCTCTTTGTGTTTTAGAAAGTCCTAACATGAAATCCATACTTAAATAAACCCATGGTCATGTAGGGACACGTAATGGCATATACAACCCAGTATTTTGTGCATGGCCCTTAGCCATTTGTAACACTCTACATCTTGCTACAATCCTACTTATGTCCCTCTTTACCTTTGACCATAATAATACTTTTGTAAAAAAAAATTTGTCTTACTTATACTAAAGTTTCTAGCCAACCCCCACTATGTAATTATCTTATAATATTTTCTCTCATTGAACCAACCAACAAGGATGCACAATTATTTTCCCTCAACAAATAATTGTTATCAAAATTCACCCTCAAGGTAATTTTGATAACATGCATCAAATTATTCAGTCCCGAGCAAGTAGATTGATTCGAGGCCCAAAATCATGTTTTTGGGGCCCTTGACTTCTCTCTAACTCTCCCATCCAAGAAGAAATCCCAATGAGTTAGAAAAAATGGAAAAATGCAAAAATAAGGTCGGAGGATTGTTTTAAAGCATTTCGGTCCAAGGGTTCGAGTCGTACTAAGGTTCTGTTCATCGTCACAAGCTTCAAATGAAAAAACAAAGAAAATCAGCTAATTCAAACATTTTTGTCCCAAGTGGTCCGCGGGACAATCGGGACGCGGGGACGCGAGAAGCCAAAATGGCCGAGAGCAGGGAAAATCGTCAAGTTTTTGTTTCACATGGTTTTGGGACAACCGAGATAAAAGTACATGTGGGACGTGAATTGACCAATTTTCCGGCAGAGATAGTCCATTTTGGGTGGTTTGAAGATATTTTTATCCAGCAATCCACACCGGGCAGTTGGGACAAAAGTACGCGAGGGACGCGTGGGACGGAAAAATCGAAAAGGCCGCAAATAGGAACAAGGAAGCACGAATCGCCGGGCGAGGAAATTTTCATCTGGGAAAGTTGGGACAAAGCTACGCGGGGGACGCGAGGACGCTGAAAAGCCAAACGGCCAAAGGTAAAGAAGAAAAGTCAATGTTTGACCCGTGAAACTTCAAACGGCCATAACTTTTGACTACGAGCTCCGATTTCACAAAATTGGACTTTCTCCATCCTCTACACCAAATAAACAAGGGTAGATATATTTAAATAAAATAAACATATTCATCTCCAAATACCAATGCTCATTCCCATCAAATGACAAAAACGCCTCAGACCCAAAATAGCTTCCCGCTCGAAGGCCATAACTTTTGCATTTCTCAACAAAATCACACAAAATTGGTACCGTTGGAATCATGGCTCGAGACCAACGCAAAAAATCAATAAATTTCAGATTTTATGAGATATTGATCAATATTTTTAAGAAAACGTGGCTGGGTTCATAACAGTGTTTTATTTGGTGGTTGGGAGTGCAATTAAGAGGCATGGTCATCATTCTTTCTCTACTGCAACACCTGGGACAGTATGGGGAGCCTTTTTCAAGTAATATATAATCATTTTAATCCATTTAATTCCTCTTACAAGTGGTTGAAGGACAGATTTCGGATTTTCATTTTCCTTCTCTTTCTCTTCTTATTTTTTCTATAAATTGAGTGTTGGGCTCATTGTAAGGGAGGTTTTTGTAGCAAATCTCTCAAAAAATTTCTTTGTGAAGATGATGTGTTATAGGCCCTTATTGTGGACTCCTTGCATGGTGATCTAGGCCCTTATCTTGTAATAGATTGAACTGTGCATATCATGAAGCAATAAAATATAAGTTTGTGGATGTATCTTCCCCTGCTTTGTGTTTTCTTGCATTTTTCTTGACCCTTCAACCTTGATTACAAGAATATCATGTCTATTATTATGTTCATGTAGGGATCCATTATCATTTTGTATGTTCGAGGTATTTTTGTGAATGCATTTTGCTAGATTGTGGAGAACTGTCATCACCCCTTCTAGTGTGCACTTTGCTTCACATCTCATGCATTTGAAAACTATTCTCACACCCTCCTTTTCTAGTGTATCACCACTTTAGTGTAGGCTTTCATTTTATGCATTCTCTCTCCCTAGTCCCTTGGAAATTTAGATTAGAATAGTTAGTTTCCCCTGCATTAGAGTAGATTGTGGCAGGTAGTTTAGGAGCAAGAACCAGCTTTCTCTGGAGGTCTATCTCAAGTAGCAAGTCCCACAACTTGGAGATAGTACCCATGTTATCCAATCACACCGTGAGTTCAAGTATATGCGCTTGTATAAACCATAGAAGGGTGCTGTGATTTGGTGATAACAATAACCATCTTGCATCAAATAATTAGAAGAACCACTACCTACTGTAGGGTCATTAAGTTGTCTCACAACATCATCAATCTTGGATGACCTTCATACAATTCCCTAACTGCCTCAAACCCTACTACATTTTCCATTGTTGTCAAAAGTGTTACATGCCTAATAAAGGAATCAACAACTAGATTCTTCTTACTCGACTTATGCTTTAAGACAAAATTATATTCTTGCAAAAATGAAACTCATTTTCCAAGCCTACTATTTAGTTTCTTCTATGTGTTTACATACCTCAAGGCTTCATGGTCAGTGAAGAGTAAAATTTATTTTTCTACCAAGTAATGTCTCAAGTGCCTTAATGCCTAAGCAATAGCATAAAATGCCACATCATAAGTAGAATATTTCCTCCTTATTTCATTTATTTTTTAATGAAAAATGCCATATGTCATCCTTCTTGACTTAGTACAGCTCTAATCCTGACATGTGAGGCATCAAAATCAACCTCTAAGACCTTGCTAAAATATGGAAATACCAAAACAGGTGCTTCTAACACTTTCTTCTTCAATAATTCAAAACTATATGTTCCTACCTTGGACCATACAAACTCCCTTCCTTTTGTAAACTCTATTATGGGTGTAACAATGCAAATGAAATTCCTGATGAAATTCCTATAAAAAGTTTCCAATACTTCCTTAAGTTTGCATATAGAATCTCTCTACCTACCAAGTCTAACACCAATTTCATATGTAACAAGTGTTCTTCCGTTGTCTTACTGAATATCAGAATATCATAAAAAATAGACAACAAAAAACTTACTATTGTATTCTCGAGTACTTAGATCATCATCCTCATGAATGTATTGGGAGCATTAGATAGCCCAAATGGCATCACCATCCACTCGTATAATCCTTATTTTTTTTTAAAATATGTTTTCCATTCATCCCCTTCACGGATCCGGATCTGGTAGTACCCACTCCATAGGTCAATCTAGCTAAAATATTGGCCTCCTACTAGCACATCCGTCATATCATCCAATCTTGGAATTAGGAACTCATACTTAATTGTGATCTTATTTATGGCCTTGCTCTCTACACACATTATCCATTCTCCATTGTTTTTGGGAGTCAATAGTTATTGAGTTAAACATGGACTCATGTTTTCTCTCATTAACCCTTTCTTTATTAGATATGTTACTTTTCTTTTCAACCCTTCACTTTGTGTTACACTCATCTGATAGGCTGCTTGGTTTGGAATGTTCGATCCTAGGATCAAATAAATATGGTGTTGAATATATCTCTTCATAAGTAACCCATCTGGTAGCTCATCTAGTATGACATCTTTGTATTTGTTTAGTACCTTTTCCATAGTAATAGGTATATTAAAATCCTCTATTTCTACCTTCTTTTACATTAATGCATAACACCAGCCAACTTCTTCTATTTCTGTAGCAAACTCTTTTATATCCAACAAGCCCTCACTCTTCTCTTCTTCCTTAATGGGTAACAAGACCACCTTTACACCATCCTTCCAAAAAGTAGTTGTATTTTTCCCTCCATCATGTGAAACCTTTATATCATATTTCCAAGGCCTCCCCAGTAATATATGGAATGCATCCATTTGTGTAACAGCACACCACACATCATCCTTGTAGGTATTCCCAATCAAAAACTTTATAAGGCATCTTTTATCTATGGTTACCTCATTCCCTTTCTTGTACCATGATATACGATAGGGATATGGGTGTTTCTCACATTTTAGATTGAATTTATCAACCATCACATTTGAAACCATATTTTAACAATGACCACCATCAATAATAATTTTACATACATTTCCTCCATAGGTGCATCTTGTTTGAAATATATTTTTTCGTAACCATGGATCAGCACTAACAACATCCTGTTATTTGTCCTTTCTTGGGAACTCATCATCCTCATTTTCATGAGGGTTTCACCCAAGTCTGCAACAACCTCAATTTTTTCTTCCACTTCACCTTTAACTAGATTTACTTGTGGTTGTTCTATTGATGCAAAATTACAACACCCCTTGAATGACCTGATTTCGAATGGGGCATCCAATATAACCTGCATAACATGGGACTATTTCTCAATTTGTGGGACTTGTGAACTTGAGATGATCCTCTGGAGAAGGTCGAATTCCTTTGCCTAATTCTAATGGTAAAATACTTCTAAGGAAGGAAATGTAACTATCTACTCCTAATATAACAATTCCAAGGAACCAAGGAGAGAGAAAGAGCATGAAAATTAAGAAATCCTACACTACATGTTAGGTTGTGGAGCCTATTTTCATGTGTGAAAGTGTTAAATATTATACACTAAGAGTACTTTACAGTTTCCACAGCTTATCTTACCAGGTTGGGTCGGGCCGGGCCCTCAATGGGGTCCAGGGGTGGCAGCCACCAAGATCGTGGTTTCGGCGTTGCAACCCCGAGAAATAGTTTTTGGGCCTTAAAACATGCCTGATATACTAGGAATGATTTTCTCATATGGACGTGATTTTGACCTATAGGTCAATGGGATGGTTTTTCCAATGGTTTTGATACACACGGTTTTGTAAACCTACTTAAGCAGTTGTCTACTTATATATTTTTAAGCATATGGTAGGATTATGCAAAAATTGTAGATGTGTTTTGAATTTAGGTGTGAATTCTATAGAGTTTGTTGAGCATAGCTCCAAACAGATCTCAGTATTGTATTGAGAGAGCGGTGGCTTGTAATAAAATCTCAGCAAGTGATTCTTGGTGGACCTAGCCCAAATTGGGTGAACCACGTTAAATACTATCTCTTTGAGTTTTGTTATTTTATTCTACACTTTTATTTGAGATCTATAATACTTTCTACATATTATTTTCTACTGTTGTGATTCTGTGAGAGATTATTCCACATATTTTATCCCTTATTTCCTCACAATTGGTATCAGAGCCTGGTTTGGTTTGCTGAAGTGTTGAATCGGAGGGAAATTTTTATCTTGAGTGGGAGCTATGGTAGATGATGAAAGATCACGGGTTGATAAATTCAACGGGAAGAATTTCAGTCTTTAGAAGATGCAGATGGAAGATTACCTTTATCAGAAGGATCTTTATATCCCACTGTCTGAGAAGGTGAACAAACCCTCGAGCATGACAGATGCATAATGGGATTTTCTGGATAGGAAGGCACTTGGGACAATCCGACTATGTCTTGCATCTTCAATATTATTTAATGTTTCAAAGGAAAAGACTACAAAAGAACTTATGGATAGATAAGGGAAGTTTTATGAAAATACCTCTACCTCTAATAAAAAAAATTAATGAAAAAGTTTTTTAATATGAAGATTTCTGAGAATGATTCAGTAGCTGATCATTTAAATGATTTTAATATGGTTGTAAATATGCTAGCTTCAGTTACAATAGAATTTTATGAAGGATTTAGGGCTTTATTATTTCTGTGCTCTTTACCTGAGAGTGTGAATAGCTTGGTAATGGTGGTAAGCAACTCGGTTCCAACTAATTCAAAGTTGAAGTTTGAGGATGTTGTAGGGGGTGATTCTAATTTACAGGATGTTGGTGAAAAGGGGTGATTCACTGATTTCCATTGAGTGTAGGTGAAAATGTGGTACATGCCATGTGGGACAAACATCATACATGCCCGAGTTTGGTGTGAGGCACGTTGCAGATCTGATGGGTTCGCATGGGATGTCAATGTGGCCAAAATAGTTAGTGCAGGACTGGGAAAGCTATGAGGAATGGGCCGGGGAGAGATTGGTTCCCCATACTGGGGTAACCCCATAATACATAACATGATGAATGAGGCAATAAGGATCACTGAGTCAAGTTTCACATGGCTCCAAGTTGATAGGAAGGTAGGTGCAAGGGGTATAGTAAGTGATGGAAAAGAAAAGAGCTTGATAAATAAGGAAAAAGAATCAGTAGCGACAAAGGGTGTCAGCTCTACTAAGTTGGCTCTTGATTTAAGTGCTCAAACATTAAATAGTCCACCCTACCCAAATATAAAAGTGACGGATTAGTGGGTTTCCCAAAGATTTTTTTGAATGCCTCAAGTTATTTAAAATATGTTATAAAAACATTATAGGAAAAGGGTAATTAAAAACATTTTCTTCCAGCTACAAAATTAATTCATAGTCCCGTAACAGAAAAGCCAAACTTGGGAAACTTAGAGAGCTACCTTCACTCAGATGGCATAAATTTTGCATTTCTTAATGAAATCATGTAAAAGTGGATTCATTTGATTTTTAGCCTAGATCTCTATACATATAAATCAAGAAATTTTAATATTGATGGAGTTTAATTAAAGATAATTTCAAAATACAAGATTAGCTCCTATAACAATTTTTAGGTAGTTGAAATAATAGTAAATAAGCATGGGCTGCCATTTTTCTTCAGTTGCAAGTTATGAGATAGTATGGGATGGATTATTTTATGTCACATATCATAATTTTACAACATGTTTGGCAACTTGAAAGTTGTTAGAAAGAAAAATTTGAGATTGCACTTCTCTCTCTTTCTCATTCTATAAATTATAAGGGGGAGCTCATTTGTGACAAAGTTGGACATTTTTGGTGTTGCCCCTTGCTCTTTCTCTCTCTTTCTTGGGTTGATGAGAGCTTAAAGCCTCCTCTCCAATAATTGTAATGGAATATTTTTACCTCTTTCCCACCAATGATGTATTGTGCATACTTTAATGGAGAAATAGATTTATGTTTTGTGATGCATTTTATCCATCCTCTGCATGATTTGTTGTCTCTAACTTGCCTCTCTTCATTAATGTGGTATATTGTGCATATTCTTAGAGTTCATTGAATTTTTGGGAGTTGTGTTTACTTAGGGATGAAATGGTGTGTTGTGCTTACCTGTATTTGGTCTATGGTGCATCTTGTACACCCTCTCCATTGCTCACTGTAGTCACAAAATCACACACTTACGATTAAATTTATACTGACGGGTATTTTAATTCATATAAGGATCTTGGGTGATAAAAGTATTCACTAGTGACCCATTCTAGGTCTTGTGGTTAGTTACTCATGTGTCATTGTGTATTTTCTAGATCAGTCATTAGTTGTCTCTATAGTTTTGGCCATCTTTCAGGGTGTCTCAGATGTTGTAATATGTTTAGTTTTCATCTTTATGTTTACACTAGGGTGGCTAGGGTTGCACTGGGACACCCTAGGGCTCCTTAGGGTGTCCAAGTCCATGATTTTAGGCACCCGTGTCATTTTAATTTGTGGTCTACATTTTTTAGTTTGAGGTCTACCCTAATGGTTACCCATGTATTCTCCTAGGTCATTGTCGATAGTTTCAGGTCACTAGAGTGGAAATTTGAGCAAGACATCCCTATATAAACAAAGCATACTCACTACATTAGGGAAAACATCTCACACATCAAGGGAAACTACATACTAAGGTAAGGGACTACATTTGGGATTCTTTTGCATCTTCATCACACAAGGATAGGGGAAAGGGTTGTATTCTTTCCATTCCATCCACCATTTTGCATTCTACATCTAGTTATTTCCCCTACTACCACATCATTGGCGCTAGGGCATCCTATGCACAAAATTGCACACACACGCACATAGAACTTCATTGGTTCCAAAATATAGTGCAACGCTTAGTCATAAGACCACTACTTTGGTAGCTGAGGTCAACCTGACCTATTCATATGTATTTCTCCTTTTTAGGGATTGGTGTTTTGGATAGGGTTTTGCAAGTAAATTTTCATACAATGGTTGCAACAATATAGGTTACATTATTGTGACACCTGATTGATAGGAGCGAAGATAACATAGAGATATTGTGACACTACAAGTTTTAGGTTTTGAGCATTTCCACAATCTGCAGTGCCCAAAACACAAACAAGGGTGCCCCGAGGTACCCCAATACACTCCAAGAGGAATCAATACAGAAAAAGAATCATTGTTTTCCCTTTCTGAAGTCATTTAATCATAGCTTGTCTAGTCTTTCATAGTCTAGTGCACAATCAGGTAAGTTATTTACATGTTAGTAACATATCCCTCTTATTTCCATGATTTCAATCCATTCAATTATAAAAGAAAAATATTTAGATTTAGCACTTCAATATAACACTTATATTTTCAAAAGTACCCTAAATCAATCTAAGATTTCATGGAGCAGGAGCTGGAGATGCAACAGTTGGAGGGGCAGTTTCAAGGAAAAGGGACCAGCACATGGGCAACAAAATTATTTTGTGAATTTCATCATGAGACGGTAAAGCTCATTCTAGGTTGGAGAAAGGAGGAACCGTTGTTAGAGACTCTCCATACTATCATCGATAGAGCCCAACAATGGTTTCATTCTTCTTTACTTGGTTGATTCCCAGTGATTTGACCAAATATTAATTCAGTCGGTGAATGGGGAAAGAGGAAATGGGAATGAAAGATTGATGTCTGTGCTCTAAATGGAGAAGGTTTCCTTTTTTACTTCCAATTGAGCAGGATATGTAGAAATTTCAACTTGAAGGGCAGATTTTTTGGAAATGTGGATTTCACCTTCCATCTCTAGGAACTTGGTATACCTCATGATTTCTATTTCCAAACCCTTTTGGTTTGGATTAGGCTCCCAAGTCTTTCGCTGGAATTCTGGGAACCGGAGGTGTTTTTGGGTATTGCTAGATCAATGATAATGCTTATAGATGTGGATCCTACTACCAAAAATTGCTCTAGACTCATTTTTTCCAATCTTTGCATCAATATTACTATGGGCTTCAAGATTCCCAATAGAATTTTCTTGAGTTCACCCAATGGGGAATGGGCACATGATATTGATGTAGAGATCTCTAAGATCTTATGCAACAAGTGTAGAATAGTAAGATACAAAATGAAATATTATTATGGACCTATGGAACCGCCTATTAAATTCAAGTCATTTCATAGTGATGATGAAATGGATTTGGATGAGGAGGAGGGAGAATTTATTGAACATGAGGTTAAATCCCGTAGGGCATATCAAATGATGCCTTTGGTGAGATTTGAACTTGTGGTGGTGGCTTCTCTTGAAAATTGTGGTAATATCTCTGCACTAGGTAATACGGTGGGTGGGGGTGAGTTTTAAACCTAGGGCGAGGATGGATCGGTGATGGGGATGGGGAGATTTGATGTTGTTGACCGAGTGAATGGGTTGGAGGGGCAGGAAGACCATTCTAAAATTGGTTTAAAACTGCAAGCTTTAATGGCTCATTTGGATGATGTGCATGTTGGTTGTAGTTTGTCATTTAAAGGTCAAGTGGTTGATTAAATTAATAGAAAGATTGAAGTGATCCTTCGACCAGATTCACCTAAAATTTGAGCTCTTCAGCTTTAGTCGGTGTTGATGTGGGCTCTATGGAAGTCCACTATAAAAAAACATTATGCAATGTGAAGCCTCTCTCAGCTAGTTTCTTTTGGGGAACTCTATCTTTCCTTATCTTTGCTCTCCTTTTTATTTTGTTTTCGGCTTTGTTGACCGCTGGTATAGGTTAGTCCATTGGTTTTTATTGCATCATATTTTGCTCCATTGTGTCTCTTATGATGTATCTCTCTTTGTAAGGCCTCTGGGAGCCATAATCCCTTCTTTTTTGCCAAATCTAATAAAAACACTTAGTTTCTATTTATATTAACTTATAAAATAGCTATAAAACCTAAAACCATATTTTTAGTAAATCAATATGGTGAACCCATCCTTTCAAACAACATTATTTTCTTATCATCTTTCATTAGCATAACTCTTCTTTTATTATCATGTCACATTTTAGTGTCAATCCTATTTATGAATAGGCTACCATCGTTGAACTTATAGCTTTATATAGTGTGTAGTGCCCACTTCCCTTTGACACCTTTTGATACTAATCATTATACTGTTGATTTCATTATGGACTTTATTATAGTATGATGTTAGATGTTAGATCATGGATTATTGTTGACCGTGATTCAGTTATGATGCATGATGATTATTAGAGACATTTTTATATATTGATGATGATATGTTGTTTGACATGGTTATATTATGGATGTTGTTCGGACATGTGATATTTGGATATTGTGGGTAGACCTAGAAATGGAAATTATTTGATGATGATATAGTTGTTGAGTAAAATTGTAAATGATCTTTTTGGTTGGTTGGATGTTGTTGTGATCCATATATCTAGATGATTTTAAAATTTTATTTATATTATTTTTGATTTTTTGATGTGGCCATGAGGCTGAAGGAGGTATTTGTTTTTTCAGGTTACAATATCAAAGCAAACATCGGGACATCGGGGATTGGAGACCAACCACATTGGAATTCTAGATGAAATCAACAAGGTCACCATGACAACTTGTATTGTTTGTGTGTGTTTGTATTTTTTTAGGGATTCCCATTGGGGGGATCACCTTTAAATGTGACCAAGGGGTTTTATGTATTTCTTTTATTTGGTCCCCTTGTTAATGTTTGCATGTGTTTATTTTGTGGTGCATTTACCCCTTTCATTAATTATTTAATTTGGTGTTAATATTGTGAGTAATCATGTTGTTAAGTTAATTAATTAAAATATATCATGAGAAGGTAATTAATAGATTTCTTGGTCTTGGTTTGAGTGTTGTAAGAGATGTGTAAGTGATGTGTAAGTTGA
This sequence comes from Taxus wallichiana var. yunnanensis, assembly GCA_018340775.1. Taxonomy (NCBI): domain Eukaryota; kingdom Viridiplantae; phylum Streptophyta; class Pinopsida; order Cupressales; family Taxaceae; genus Taxus; species Taxus wallichiana. The sequence goes on from CM031243.1 coordinate 7,624,621, forward strand.
TTTTAGAGTATGAAACACTCCACCTTCTTGGAAATTCGAATTTGTCCTTGAGGCTATTTTTGAGGCTTGTGGGACAAGTCAAACTTGTCCCATACCTCTTAAATTTATTTACTAACCATACCTATGGTTGGAGAGTTGAATTTAGACTTTCTTTATGCATTTTGAGAAGACAAATTGTAAGTTTTAATTGCACTTTTCTTACATGGTTTTAATTTCAGTCATTTGGGGTGTGGGTTGGATTTGAGTATGTAAGTAAACTGTCATATTATTCACCCACCTATTTATTATGCATTGGATAATGAAGTTGCCTTTTGGGTTGGGGTTGAGGATGTGTGATGTGGCATCCTACATGGATCCACCTCATCCTCTTCTAGTTCCCTCTTCTATAAAATTTGAATTGATTGCCTTGTTTTGGGTTATTGCTTCTCTTTTGGAAACTCCTTTTGGGGAAAATTCTTTTACTATTTTGGAGCTCTTACTTTGAAGAAGTTTTTGGAAGATTGTTGCATGCTTGTGCTTGGCTGATTTGGATTGCTTGCATTGGGTTAAAGCTTGTTTTTTTGTAACTTGGAACAACTCCATCATGGAGAGGTAGGAGCTTGGCTCTTGAAATGCTTCTTTTTGTTTATGAAATTGTTATTGTTGTGGATGTTTTGGCATGCTTGTGGGATGTTGGGTAGATGGCCTAGGAATGGTGTAGGAGAAGACTATGGGGTTTATTTTGTGGGAGGCATAAGTGTTTTGGGGAGGTATAAGTGTGGAGGGAGTTGGGATTTGGGTTCCACCTTACAAAGAAATAACTTGCATTTATTTACTCGTTATGGGGTGCAATAAGAGGTTGAGGAGGCATAAGGGAATGTGAGAAATAAGGGGTACTTGGGGGAGGCATAACAACATCTCAGGGCTTTGATATACTATATTATGGTGGTTTGAAATCAGGTGGTGATACCCATTTCCCCTTTTCGGAGGCATAAGTAGCATCCCCATGGTTTCTTGCTCTTTTGGCTTGCTTGATGAAGCCTCAGTGTTGTTTGTCATGCTTTAATGAAGTTGTAAACTACATTTTGTTTTTGGACTATGTTTTAAATGTAAAAATGTTGCTTGTGGGTTGTGGAAGCCCTTGTTGCCATGAGTTGAATCACATCTTCTATTACATTATGTTTGGGGCTCGGGGCCAATGAAGAAGGATTGATTCTTTTTTTATCTGTCTTTTTGGAATTGATTCTCTTGTTTATTGGATGCTTGGTTGGGTGGAGAGTGTTGCCTTTCCCCTCCTTGTTGTGATCAGAATTGGAAGAATGATAAATTTGCATGTTGTTCTTAAGAGCGAAGGAAGGAAAAAAAGAGAAGTTTGATAAGTCCTTGTTGAAATGAAATCTTATTATAACCTTTCCCACTTGAAGTGGATGAACTTGTATATGTTTTGTAATGGAAATATGTTGTATTGAATATGAAAGTTGTAATTTTGAAATGTAAAGGAGAGATATACTTTGTTTCTGTTTGAAAGAAAGAGATGTATTTTGTATATTGTATTGTGAAAATCAACAAAAAAGAGAAGTTGTAAAAGAAGGAAATCTTGTATTTTCAATAAAAGTTGCATTTATTTCCACAATTGGAACTACTGCTGTTTAAAATCTGAGTTTGAAATATATTTGAAATCTCTGTTTGAAAGGAAGAAATGTGTGTGAAGAAAATACAGAACTCTATCTTTTGAAATGTGTAAAATTGGAAATCAAATTTCATTTTGGTTCTGAATAGTTTGATTTGAATTAACTAAATGTATTAGATTAGAATTGGAATGAATTCTAATACTTGGAAGATGAAAATGGAAAATAGATCCTTTAAAATTTGATCTCTATTTTGTATTTTCAAATTGGCAAATACTTTATCCAAAAATGCATAGTTCAAACCTGCAACAATGAAATAACAAATTAAATGATTAAATTGAAGTAGTATGCCCTAAACGAATTCAATTGGACAAAAATACTTAAGGAATTTCTTAGAAAACTTAGCAAAATTAGGCTCAAACCATTTTGTTGTCATTTTACTGTCAAAGTTTTTTTTTTTTTTAAAAAAAAATTGGGAGTCAATCAAACAAACTTACCTTCCAAATCTATCTAAGAAAAATTCTCCATGTCTAATTGACATGTTGAGAGAGGAAGAAGATCAATTGATTAAAATTTCATAAATTAAAATTTTCCAGCTTGCCTTTTCAAAGTCTACATATCGTTTTCATGAAATTGACCCCTTAAACATAATCAAAATAAAAAAATTATGGTTCATGTGCAAAGAGGATGTCGAGATATTTCCAAAAAGTCCTTGTTTTCCCAAAAAATCTCCCAATCAAAATTTATGGCCTTCTAAAGTTTTACTTCATTTTGGCTTAAAAAAACATTCTAACTGTAAAAAAATTTTTTAGGAAACATTTCCTTGGTAGACCCGCGGGCCCGAATGTTCCTTTTGTGCTTTTTGGTCAAAAATGCTAAAGGAACAAAATCCCCTACCACTCCGCTAACCCACAAGCCTTTCCTTTTGTCAAAAATCATCTAAGTTTTAAAAATAAATTTTGTAAAATTTCCTCATGGACCCACCGCCCCACTTTTGTCTTTTTGGTTTTCTTTCACAATTGTGCTCGCTAGCAACATTTAAATTAACCTTTAAAATTTTTGGGAATTTTTTTCTAATTTTCCTAGCGCCCCACCTGCCCACAACCAATAAGGTGCTGCCATGTGGCATCATGAGGCATCGGTGGAGCAACATCCTTTAAAAAAACTTAGCGCTTTGGAAATTTTTGGGAATTTTTTTAAGTTCTCCTGTCGGCATGTCAACCCACAGCTAATGGATGGCTGACATGTGTCTTCATGATGCATCGGTAGAGGAACGTAGAGTTTCAAACCTTTAAACCTTTTTCTATTAAAAATATAAATTTTCTAAAATGCTCTGATGGCCCAATGGGCCACAACCAATCAAAGATTAACATGTGGTGCCTTGGGTGTCAACGGAGGTGCGATCGCTTTGATGCCTTAGTGCTTTTTAGGTAAAAAAGGATAAAAGTCTTAAATTTCTCCGATGGCCCGACTTTCCGCCAAAGTTTGGAAAAGCCAACACATGTCCTTTCGGGCTCGAGGGTGTTGGAGGAAAATTATGCTTTTTTCCCAAAAGGGAAAAATTGCTAAAGTTCTTCCCCACTCCGCTAGCCTCGCACATGGGAAAAATTTGCTTCCCCACCCCACCGGTTCCCGCATTCCTCCTCCGGGTGAAATTTCTCTCTCGAAGTTTGCATGCCCGAGCTAGGGAAAAATTTTCTTCCCTAGGCTTGTAGACCCACGCATGGGAAAAATTTCTTCCCTAGGCCCGTAGACCCACGCATGGGAAAATTTTCCTCCCTAAGCTCGCAGGCCCACTCTTGGGGAAAATTTTCACCCCAAGGCCCGCTGGCCCATAACTTGAGAAATTTGAGGAGTTAGGAAGACTTATTTATATCATCGAAAGGTGAGGAAATTTCCTATCTAATGGAAATATTTTTGGGAAGTTTTTAGTGCATTAATTTTGAGAAAAATCAAGTTGAATATTTTAAGCCTGTTACAGAGTGGTATAGTGAGAAATTACCCTCTTAACCTAATTGATTAATCTAACCCTAAGTTTGGACCTTGAGATCTTTTATAATTATCGTATTAATAAAAATATAAGATATTAGTAGTATTTCATTTGAAAACTTTCTTACGACAACTCTTGTCTTGTAACTTGTCAGACTCTTTTAAACAAAAAACATTATTCCATAATTTTCCTAACTAATCCTAGGTTGTTCATGGGTCTCAAGTGGGTTGTTTTTATGGGCATTACATAGTGCTCCTATTACGTTATGTGATGTTACTTCTAATGTGCCAAAATCCCCATAGTGTATTTATTAAAAAATAATAATAATAAATCAATAAGTAAATTATTGTGAGCACTTTGGAATATTATTATGTATTTCCAAAATTAAAAGTGAAAAGGTTTAATTGGAGAGAAACTTGTTGAGAAAATATTATTTATATTAAACTAATTGGAAATTTACCATTGTAACCTTTGGAAATCCAACCGAATTGGGAAAATTATTATTTAAATGCCTTGTAAGACTTGTTGACGATCCTGGAGGATTAAAATATTTTTGGAAATTTCAAAGAGCTTGTGGATATTTTTCAGGAAGCTAGGTTTGTAAGTCAGGCTGTGGGAAGGAGGGAGGGGCTCTAGAGGAGTCCTAACTAAGGGTAAAGAGTACAACTCTAGATGGTTCCTGGCTAGGGCATCGGTTTGTGCTTTTAAGCATATTTTCTTCCCCTCATTAATGTGGCCATGGTTCTGGTGCTTACATCCAATTGGACCAGGAACTAACATAGAAAATCCATTGCCAAATTGAGATAAGTTCCTTCTCTGTATTTTGGTTGTATATTGTGTAAATTAAATAAAGGAGTAAATTATTATGGTTCTTTTATTTGTAATATTTGTTGGAATGAATATTTAATGTAGTGCCCACTTCCCTTCGAAACTTTTAATATTGATCATGATACTGTTGACTATATTATGGACATTATTATAGTTTTGATTTAGTATGGTGTTAGATGTCAGATCATGGATTATTGTTGACTCTGATTCATATATGATGCATGATGATTGTTAGAGACATTTTATATAGATGTTGACATGTTTTTGGAAATAGTTATATCTATATTTATGGATGTTTTTAGGACATGTGATATTTGGATATATTGAGTAGACCAAGAAAATTGAATTTAAAAATTGATGAGTATATAGTTCCTGATGAAATTTTAAGTGATATGGTTAGATTGCTTTGATGTTGTTATGATTCATGTATCTAGATGATTTTGTAAATTTAATTATATTTATATTATTTTGGATGTTCTAATATGGCCATGAGGCCAAACGAGGTATTTGTGTTTTGCAGTTAAAATATCACAACAAACATTAGGGGATTGGAGACCAACCACATTGGAATTCTAGATGAATTCAACAAGGTCATCATGGCAACATGTTTGTGTGTGTGTGTGTGTGTGTGTGTGTGTGTGTGTGTGTGTGTGTGTTGGGATTCCCATGGGGGATTACCTTTGAATGTTACCAAGGGGATTTATGTATTTATTAATGTGTTTTCTTTTATTAATGTTTGCATGTGTTTATTTTGTGGTGCTTTTACCCTTTTTCATTAGTTATTAAATGTTGTGTTAATGTTGTGAATAATCATGTTGTTAAAGTAAACAAATCAATATGTCATAAGAAAGTAATTAGTGAAGTGGTTGGATTTTGTTTTAAATGTTGTAAGTAAGTGTAAGTGATCTTGTAAGTGATGTGTAAGTTTACTTCTGAGTGTGAAACACTCCACCTTCTTGGAAATTCGAATTTTTCCTTGGAGGCTGATTTTGGAGGCTTGTGGGACAAGTTAAACTTGTCCCATACCTCTTAAATTTACATACCAACCTTGCCTATGGTTGGAGGGTTAAATTTAGAATTTTATAATGCATTTTGGGAAGACAAATTGTAAATTTTAATTGCACTCTTCTTACATTTTATTAAATTCAGTCCTTATGGGGTGTGGGCTTTTTGGAGTGTGTAAGTTTATTGTCATATTATTCACCCACCTCTTTATTGTGCATTGGAGAATGAATTTGACTTTTGTGTTGGAGTTGAGGATGTGTGATGTGGCATCCTACATGGATCCACCTCATCCTCTTCTCTTCCCTCTTCTATAAAATTAGAACTCCTTGCTTTGTTTTGGGTTGTTGAACTTTTTCTTATTTCTTTTTGGGGAATTCTTTTGTTGTTTTGGAGCTCTTGCTTTTGGAGTATATTGGAGACCATTGCATGATTGTTGGTTGTTGATCTTGGACTATATTTTGGCATTGGAAAGCTTGTTGTTCTTGGAACAAAATCCATCATGGAGAGGTAGGAGCTTGACTCTTTAAAAATGCTTCTTTCTTTTGTATGCATGTATGAAATGGTGAATGTTTTTGTGTGTTTGTTGGCTGGTTGGGTAGATTACCTAGGAATGGTGTAGGAGAAGGCTATGGGGAATCCATGTGGGGAGGGGGCATAAGGGAATGCCAGTGGCATCAAAATTATCATGGAGGGAGTTGGGATAGGGTGTCCACCTTGGAAAAGAAATAGCTTGAATTTCTTACTTTATGGGGGGATAAGGAAATTTTTGGGGGCATAAAGAGGGATTGTGGGGGCATAAGGATATGTGAGATGATATATATTGGTGGGTTGTTATAGGTGGTTACCCATTTCCCATTGGGAGGCATAAGTAGCTTCCCCCATAGTTCCTTGCTCCTTTGGATTTCTTGATGGATACTTAGTCTTGTTTATATATTTTGATGTAGTTGTAAACTAAATTCTATTTTGAACTGTGTTTTAAATGTGAAAATCTACATGTGTGTTTGTGGAATCTATGTTGTTGCCATGAGTTGAATCACACCTTCTATTGCATTGTGGTTAGGGCTCGGGGGCCAATGAAGAAGGATGGCTTCACCTTTTCATTGGATGTCTTGGTTGGGTGGAGAGCGTTGCCTTTCCCTTGCCCTTGTTTGTGATCTAAAAGAAAAATTCATGTTGTTGTTCTTAGAGTAGAGGAGAAAGACAGTTTGACAGTACCTTGTGAAATAAAATCTCATTGTAACCTTTCCCACTTTGGAGTGGATGAATTTTAAATGTTTTGAAATGGAAAGATGTTGTATGGATCATGAAATTTGTAAAGTGAAATGAAAAAGAGATAGACTCTATTTTTGCTTTGAAAGAATGTGAAGGAAATGTAATCTGTATGATGAATTTCAAAGTATGAAAAAGGGAAGTTGTAAGTTGTCCTTTGGAATCAATAAATGGTGTCCTATATTTCTCAAATTGTAATGTTATATTGAAATCTAATCATTTAATTGTTACTGAAATCTCTTTTTGAAAGAAAGAAATGAATCTATTATTTACATTCAAGAAATTGAAAGATGTACAATTGTATATTTGAAATCAATAAAAGATTGCACTAACTTTATCAATTTACAAGTGTTTCATTGAACTTGATCATCAATATGTGATTTGAAACCTCTATTTGGAAAATTGAAAGAGGAATACGTAATAAGGAAATATATGGAACTTTGTTCTTTTGAAATATGTTAAAATTAGAAATCAGACCTTGCATTTTATTTGTTAAATGGTTTGTTTTGTATCAACTAAATGTATTATACTGAATGGAAATGAATCTCCATATTTGGAAGATGAAAAATAATAAATAGTCCTTTTAAATCTAATCTTTATTTTAAATTTTAAAAATGGCAAATAATTTATCTAAAATGAACAGTTGGAACTCGCAAAACAATAAATAACATTGAAACATTGAAATCTAACATGTCATGATATACATGAACTCAATTGACTAAAACACTTAAGGAAAAAAACTTGAAACATTGCAAACCGGGCCCAAACCTTTCACAATTATTTTGTTGTCTCAAGTTGTAAAAATTCAATTAGAAATTAATCAAGAAAATTACATTCCAATACATCCTAAAATTATTCTTAGAACAATCCTCCATGTTTATTTGACATGTTAAAGGATAAAGAATGAAAAAATTGAACAAAATTTATAAGTTAAAATTTACCAGCTTTGCTTTTAAAAAGCATACAGGCCATTTTTTAAAATTGACCCCTTAAACTTTATCAAAACAAAAATTAATGAGCTCTCTATGCAAATAGGACGTTGAGATATTTCCAAAATTCCTCATTTTCCCAAACTTTAGCTCTCTATCAAAAGTTATGGCCTTCAAGTTTTCTTCACTTGGGAAAATTTTGGGGAAAATTTTCAGGGGCCCGTGGCCTCGAATTTTTCCATTGGGACTTAGGAAAATTTTTGGGAAAATTTACAAAGTTTCTCTACCTCCCCAAGGCCTACAACCAATCAGAGGCTACCACATGGCACCATAAGGTGTTAGCGGATGGGCAGATCCCCTTTTTAACTTAGCACTTTCAGAAAATTTTGGAAAATTTTCAAACTTTTCCCCACCTCTCCACTGTCCCTCAGCCAGATTAGCACTTTTAAACCTTAGCAATTTTTAAAAAAATTCTTGAAAATTTTCTTGGTTTCCTCCGCCTCCCCACTGGTCTACGACCAATAGGGTGATGACACGTGGCATCATCTTGGAGTAGTGGAGGTGCGCGGGAAGTTTATCCCCTTGTGTTTTGCAACCCGAAAGGCTTAATGCCTTAAATCTCTCCGATGGCCCGAATTTCCGCCAGAGCTTTCTCAAGCCAACATGTCCTCTTCAGGCCCATGGGCAACGAGAGGTAAAATGCGCTTTTTCCCAAAAAGGAAAAAAAAATGCCAAAACTCTTCACCGACCCACGCAAGGGAAAAGTTTCACCCCTGGGCCCACAGGCCACCCTTGGGGAAAATTTTCACCCCAAGACCCTCCAGCCCATAACTTCAAAAATATGAGGAGTTAGGAGGAATTCTTTATATCAAAGGAAAGGTGAAGAAATTTCCTATGTAATGGGAGTAATTTAGGAAACTTTTGAATGTGTTAAGTGTGATAAAAATTAAGTTGAAACTTTAATCCTGTTAAGGAGTGGGTTTGGTGAAGAATTACCCTCTGAACCTAATTGAAACTTCTAACCCTAAATTTTGGACGTTGTGACCTCTAATAATTATTAATTAAATAAAATTATACTCTAGTAGATTTGAATTGTTCCTAACTTGTTAGGGACAATTGCTTTTCTTATAACATGGTTGTAGATTCTTTTAATAAAAAAAAAATTATTCCATAATTTTCCTAACTAATCTTAGGTTGTTCTTGGGTCTCAAGTGGGTTGTTTTAACGGGTGTTACATTTAATTTAACTGTGATATGTAACTATATTAAGTGATATTGTATTGATAATTTAATTTTATAGTGTGGTATTACTTCTTTGTGTGTTGATTTCCATAAAACAAAATAAATTTCACACAGGTGTTTTATGGTTGGTTATTTAACATTAATTCTAGTTTATATTAAAGTAAAATTGTTAGCTCTTGTTTCTACTTGTATATTAAAGTCAAAATAAAATACTCAAATTATTTTAGTGCATTTCAATAGTTAACTTCCAGCTGACTTAGTGAATATTGATTTGCACAAATTAATAAAGAAAATAAATTTTCATTTGTTTTATTAATATTGGCTTTGAAAACTGTGTAAATGATTAAAAAAGACTAGCATGTAAATTTTATATTTTGTAAACCCGTTTTAAAAGTTGTAATCACCTTAAAATATCAACTTACCCTTATATTAAAACCATCATATTTAAGTGTGATCATTTATGTTTTAAAGGATAAGTAAATTCAATTTACCTAAGGTTTTATAGGGAGACAATCCGAATAGGAAAGTAATTTAAATGGGGCCAAAATTCAATTCTAACTATTAATATTTAAATTATGGGTTATGTAACCTATGTCTATCATATGTTACATGGTTAATTAAAATAAAATTACCACCTAACCTAATTTTAAATTTTAAATTAAATTTAACCTATAGATTTGGCCTAGGTCTTCGAACCCATATTTAAAATCTTATAGGATATGAATTATAAATTGAATAAACTATAGTAATTGTGCCACATTCATATTGATGCTTAGTATTAAATTCTAAACCTTGTTTTTTTAATTAAAACATAGATTATTAAAAATCATATATTTAAAAATATTTCATCATCATTAATTTATTAATGTGGAGAAAAGTCACATCACATTTTTGTATTAGAGCCATTAATCCAATAAAAAAATCTACTTCTCGTAGAAATATTACAATTTTTATTTTAATACTTTTCACATAATTAGATTTATTTTTTTATTGTTTTCTTAGTGAGTGAAAAGATGTGTAAAATTAATTTACCTAATGTTTCATACACAGAGACAACACTCCTTGAAAATAGGAATTCAATTTTTCCTATTGGCTCATACTAATTTAATGTCTCCCAATTATTGTGTTATTAATTTTTAAATCTCTATTATTCGAAATAAATTTTATCTATGTCTAAATATCCCCTTTATTAAAAAGGGTTGAATTAAAATATATAGACTATAGTTTAATTTTACTAAATGTTTAAATTTAAAACCTATTTAAAATTGTTATTTGTAACTTTATACTATAATAAAATGTGAGCTAATTTTAAATTAAAACATAGTATTAAATCTATTTACGTTTAAATACTTGCCTATATTAAATATATATTATATTATTTCTAATCTACGCATATTAACTACCAAACTATGTATGTGTGTCTACTTTAAAATTAAACACTTATTTTTAAACGTAAATATATAAACATAAGTATAGGTAATAATGAAGGGTTTAATAAGTTAAAATGAAGGGCTAACATATATTATTCAAAATGGAGGAGTGGAAATGTGGAATATATAATTTTTATTGTAAAAAGAAAATGTAGGTGAAAAATATTTGGGAATGCCTGCGAGCTTACATTATATGAAGAATGAGTGGATTGCCATAGAAGAATTCATATGTTGAAAAACTTAAGAATTAAGTGTGAGAAACTGTGAGAAAGTGAGAAACTTTTTAGAGTAAGTTAGATTAAATAATAATAGTAATAATAAAGTTTTTGCCCATTTTTTCACTATATGTAAAATTGAGATTTTATATATCTATTACATATTTATCATATGGAGTAAATTGATAACCATAAAATGTTAGTGATATCTATTTTAGTGCATACCTAAAATAATATTTTTTAATCTCTCCATTAAAATTTAAAAGTAAGTGAATTGAGTTTAAGAAAACTAAAATATAGATTTTATTTTAATAATAATAAAGAGTGAGTTTTACACTGAAAAATATAACACTCAAAGTTAGTGAAGATAATACATATAAACATATATACCTTTAGACATCTCAAGTATGTGTATATTACATTAATTAATAACTCTAATAAAATGGGATCCAAATCCTATCATATATTCAAGATATTATTATTACTATTACATATACATTTCTACCAAATAAGGTGAAAGAAGCTCCACCTCATTAGTGAAATGACAATTTAGTTAATTAAATACATCATATTAGAAATATTTAAATGATATGTTAACCTTTGTAAAGTTGTACAAATTTTATATTGCTTTTCTAATGTGAAAATTTATTGGTCAAACTAATGGGTGATAACTAGAGTAGGTCCGTAAATCGACTATACTAAGGCTAATATCAGCATCGATTCTCGACTTTGAGGTCATGAAACCTGCCTATCCTCTCGCTGAATAAATCTCCTGGTATATACTCGTGCTCCTCAAACGCTCCTCAAACAGCCCTGTAATCGCCTCGAGCCGATATGGAGTTTCTACCTCCTCGCTCCTCCACTGCACTCCCGCTCCATCCTTCAAAGATGGATCGCAACACGAGCTTTCATGTCGCTTAGCAAGACAAGGGCGTAGCTCAAGCATCCGCTCAAGCTCACCAACCAGCCTCTTCCGAAACCCACCTATATCACCCGAATAGTGAGATGGTCCTAGGCCTTCAGTGATCTCTCCGACATGGTCTGCACCGACGGTATGACGTAATCCTAGATCTCTTTGTATGCTCCTACCTCTCGCCTGCAGTGGCTCCGAGACCTGTCCCCTATGTCCCGAGATCCCGTCCCCATGTCCTCTCTCCTGACTCGCCTTTCAGCCTGACTCCGCACGGGAAATTCTCTACTCTGTGCTCCTCACCGTGTTGAGGGGATGCCTCGAGCATCCACGATGGCTCCAAAATATGTGCTCCAAGCAGTTCGGCCCACCCAAGGGCTCTCAGATCACAGACAATGGGATTCGATATCCTGTAGAGTGTCTCGCAAAATGCTGAGGCGTATGGCCGGGTACGCCACCGCTTCTCGGCGGTGGTATGTCTAGGTTCTACGAAGAGACCTCGCCCAAATCCGCACCTCCCGCATTGCATCAAGGTGAAATTTAGACTACTGTTCTAGGTCTTGAGCTAGTTTTCTAAATTCTACTCGTTTACTTATAATTATCCATCATTATGCCTTTATATTTTTAAAAGTGTCACTACCAGTACTAAGTCAATGTTCTCTATTTTGTGCATTTTCATGCGTGTGCCCAAGGGTCCCACTTCGAACCCCGGCTCGATACCAAAATGTAACGCCGCTTAAAAGACGACAATGCTACGCTGACGGCAATGACAGACAACCTGAAATGCGACAATTTTTTTTTTTTTCTTTCTCCCACCCTTCCCTCTCCCAAAAGAAAATAACAAAAGAACTCTCCCACAAAAAAAACTCCAACACCCTCAACAAGAGAGAAAATTTCCATAAATAGATAAAAGGGAAGAGTGAGGGTGATGTGGCTCCTTAGGATGCCACATCACACATCCTCAAGAATCGCTCCCTTCGCCAACTCAAATCCCAAAACACCATAAATGGGTGGTCAGGTCAATGACATCTCTTTTCCACATCCACCCCTTCCCATGTGTCTTAAGGCACAATTAAATGAAAAGGAAGACAAGTGCACTCCAAAGTCACATTTCCTTCCCAAAACAATAAATAATCCCCTTTTTGGCTTCCCAACCCATATGGTTGCAAGGGGTTTCTGGGAAGTGTGGGACAAGTTCAACTTGTCCTTCAAGTCCCCCAAAATTACCTTAAATCTAAAATTCGAGATTCAAAGGATTCGGAGTGGTCAACACTCAAAACAAGCATTCAAAACAAGAGGCAAGCACAAGGATCAAGGAGCCAACCATAAAAATTAATTACACCCACTGTATTCTCCAAAACTTAAAAATTAAAACAAGATGTTAATTTAATCTAAACACACTTGAAGAAAAGAAATTTAAAAAAAAAGGATATCACAAATAAAATCACCTACTAAAGTAAGTTAAAATAAGTAAATAAAATTCCCTACCCCCTTGGTCACATTAGAAAATTTCCTCATGGAAATTTATTCTAATACATAAAAAGAACAAAGGTAACACAATACAATTCACTAAATGGGGCTTCGACAACCAAATGTCAGAACCACCCGACATCCCGTTGTGTTTGGTTCCCAATCCCCCTCATGGCTTCGTGGATCATGCCGTGTTTCCTGCAAAATACAAAATACCCTCCTTCGGCTCAAGTGCCATGTCAAAATATCCAAAATAACCATACGGATGAAATTTATTAACATCTATACGTAATTCAATCAATCATTATTTCTAGGTCGAAATCACAACTTAATTATGCATATCATCATTATCCAAAATTATAGTAATGTAAATTCAACAACTACATTCTACTCATCATGGTGAAGAAACCATCGTTAAGACATGAAATATATCCATATAAAAATAATACATTCGTGATCCAATACCGTCCAATGAGTCACAGGTAGATCATACCTTAAAACAAAATCCAATCATAATCCAAATGCATCTAAATCACCAAACATCATGCTAATCAACATAAGTATAAGTCATGTCCATATCCAAAGTCCGTATAACTCAAAATGATAATCAAGTTATTGTCGTAGGGAAGTGGCATTACATCCCTCCCCTTAGACTAGACTTCTTCCCGGGAAGTCACCGAAATAAGTGTGGAAACCGAGATCGCAATGATACGTAAGAGATCCTCCCAAGCAGCAGAAAGCAGCCTCATCGCACCGTCCCAATTAGACCCGAACTCGATCAATCTCTACCACAAAGGCCTAAGGTCTCAAGGGATCTAAAATGCACACTCTACTCCACCATCACCGTCTCCCGATAATGCACTCTCTCCGCAATGCATTCCAATCTAGCACATGAGAAGGATCAAAACATATCTCCTATGCACAAAAACATGAAATACATCATGGACGCGCATGATAAGCTAGGGTGGCAATGCTAGGACGATAGGCCAAGGGACCAAGGCGCTCCAAGATCTCAAAGGGACCTACAAAACCTAGGAGCAAGCTTAGAACCTTTTTCCATAACCTGAGAGGGCTCTCATAGCGGCGGTCCGACACAAAGAAACACTCAGGCCTACCTCAAAATCAAGATCTCGTCTTATACCGGGTTCCGTATACTTTTCCGTCTATCCCCACTTCCTGCAACTCGTCTCCGATCAACGTAACCGCTCCATGTCTTCAGTAATAATGTTGCCGCCCAAGGATACCTCTTTCTCAATCCTATCCCACTAAGAGGTGTCCCGCACTCTCTACCATATAATGCCCTAAAATGCAGCCATGCCTATAGAAACTTCGAAACTATTATCTGTAGGCAAACTCCACCAAATGTACGCATACTTCTCCCATCTCGACCGGTGATCCATCACGCACATCCCGAGCATATCCTCCATCATATTCACCCTCTCTCGCTATCCATCGGGCCTCAAAGTGGTGATAAGCTTTGGCTGAAATTAATCTCGCCCCAAGAGCATATTTGTGATGGTGGTCTAGAAATGGGAAGTGTATAAAGAGTCGCGGTCAGAAATGATCTTCCACTAATCCCATGTAATCTAAAATCTCATCAAGGTATACTGCATACAACACTTCTTGTCAGAGCATGGGTGGTCTTCACCGGGAAAATGAGCTACTTTCATCAATTTATCCACCGTAACCATGATGTCGCCGTCATGGTGGTATCTCGACGCTGGCAACCCAACAATGAAATCCATAGAAATGGTGTCCCACTTCCACTCCAAAAGATGGCGGGGAGGATGAGGAGGCCAAATTGATGTCAGGTGTTCGGCCTTACGCCCAAGCACTCTAAACAAAAAGCAGGATACAAAATGAAGCTTGCCGCCTCTCCGGTCCTCTCCAAAAGTACAATTGTCTCTGTGGCACATGACATCTTCTTCACTCTCCCGTGATGGGTGGAATATGGTGCACGATGAGCCTCACAAAATGTCAAGTCTCAAGCCTCCATCTCTAGGAACATATGTCCGACTCCGTCTCCGAGAAGACCATCTCGCCTCTAGTGAAATCCATCAAACTCCTCAAGCAGGTCTCGTGACTCCACCCGCTCCTACCGCAAGGTGTAAACTATCCCGAGGAAGCTTTTCGGCCATGCAAGATCCTACCCGCACCCGTGCCCACCGAGGTGGCCATACCACATGTCTCCGCTTTCTTCACTCAAAGCATCTCGCAACCACATTCTCCTTTCCTTTCACATGCTCTATCTCCATGTCATACTCATAGCAGTAACTCCATCCAACGCCGCCGATAAGCGCGAGATCGGGGTCACATGTAAGAGGTGGCGAAACTCAAGTGATCTCCGTCCCGAGTGTAAATCTCCTGGCCAAGAAGAAAATGTCTCCACCTCTACTAAGGCACGTATACAACCGCTCGTAAGGTCAAGGCTTATGGGGTCGAGCACTGAGTCATAATCTTGAGTTTGTGAGACTCCAAAGGCAACTACTCTACCTCCCCGCACAAGACTCCCCCAAGTTCACAAGGAAGCATCAAGGCAAACGTAAACTCTCCATGAGGATCCTGCACCGCAAGAATAGGTGCTCTCGTGAGGCACTCCTTCAAGCAGTACCGAAGCCTCGCCTCACATCTATCTCGACTAAAGAAACTTCTTCCTTTCCGCTAAAGAGAAGTGATAGGTGCGCAATCTCGAGAAAAGTCCCCGAACAAACCTCCCGTAGCACCTCGCTAGACTCCATGAATCTATGCACCTCACCACACTAGTGGGTGGCCGCCAATCACCGATGGCTCAAATCTGGAAGGATCGACTACAATACCTTCCCAAAAATAATGTGGCCCAAATACCGCACCTCAGTCGAAAGAACGCACACTTCTCCAAGTTCCCGTAGTCATTGGCTCGCGAAGACACCAAGAACCTCGCGAAGGTGCTCTCATGCCCTCACGTGTGCGTGAGTAATCGAATAATGTCATCAAGGAAGATGAGCACGGTTGTCAAGGAAAGTCCTTCGGTTATACCCCTTATCTATCAAACTCATAAACACCGGCGGCATTCGTCAAACCGAAGGGTACCACCATGGAACTTGTAGCAGGGCTATATCTCATGCGGAAATATGTCTCGGTGGAATATCCGCTCCACAATCCTCGGGAAATGATGGTATCCTCGACTTAAGATCTATCTTGTAGAAAACTCAGAGCCTCCCCTTCATCCATCAAATAAATCATCAATGATAAAGGGGTAACGATTCGATCGTTACTTTATTCACCGACTTAGCCAATACACAACCGAAGAGATCCATCCTTCTTCTTCACGAAGATAATCGTGCACCCCAAGCGATACGCCAGGATGGATTAGGCCTTTATCCGTGGTCCTCAAGCTATAACTTCTGAGCTCACATAACTCAGAGTAGTCATCCGACAGGTGCTCGTGAGATAGGCTCGCGCCCGAACTAGATCTATAAGGAAATTGATCTCACGGGGGAGGTAATCCCGTGAGGCTCCCCAGGAACACATCGCAGAACTCTCGATACATGGGATGGTCATCAAGGGAAGGTCCTCTCGACTCATCCTCCGATCTCGTCACTCGACCGTAATAGCAAACATCCGACAACCCTGCACGCACACACCCTCTTCTGCCGCATAAAGGGAGATGGAGCGAATAGAAACGGCCTCAACCCCTCGATATCACTAACTCCTCCCCAAATCATCTATAAGCAAGGTAGTCTGCGTGGTAATAATCCACTCTAGCTCGCGTGGAGCTGACAACCAATCCATGCCTAAAATGATGCCATAAGATCCTAATGGAAGGATCTCAAGATCAAAAGTAGTGGGTGCGGCGTCCCAAATCCACTACACACTCCTTAACTAAGGAGTCTACGTAAAATCATGGCCCAGGCAAGCCATTCCCAACGTCCCAACTACGGCCCCCGCTAACTCCGCCACAAGCCTACAATGCTTTACTAAAGATGGGCGCAATAAAAGAATCAAGAACTGGGAATCGGGGGAATAATATAGAGGTGGAAATAGCCAATTAACACTACCTGCCGCGTGCTCAATCACAAAGATTTCCCATGTTTATCCCGGCGGTTCGACCGCTACGTAGATCCGGGCGACTCGTAAGGCCATATCTCCAAGCCAGTAAGCTTCGAGCTCGTGTCTTACCCTTGCAGTTAAGGGGCAATCTCCAAAGATGTCCAACAACACCGCAACCATAAAAGCCGCCCGGTCCTTCAGCGGGGAAGTACAGCCTAGCACTGGTACTTACTCTTAGAGATGATCCGAGATACATGATCTCTATGATCCGGCTATGGGATCGTTGAGAGTCTTGGCTGACGAGCTCCTACCGATCGAGCCTTTGCACCTTATGTCCCTGATGAAGGGACCTGCGAGGAGGCCCTCATACTACGCCCTTTCACAGACGAACCTCCTCGAGGAGGTTTCCGGTAAGGTGGGCAGTCTCTGGCCGCTGCTTAAGCCACACTGTGGTGAACAATGAAGCTTGCTCCCGAACTCACGTTTCCACCCTACGGAGGAGGAAATCTGACCCTTTTGACCTACTATCCCGCATTCCTGCTAGATCTCAGCCCCGAACTCCGCTCTAGCCTACCGCGTCTTTCCCCATGTCTCTCCTGCACATAGGCATTCTCCACGGCTTCACTAATGTCCGTGGGTATTGGAATGCGCACTCAGACTTCCTAAATCCAAATTCAGCCCTGCATGAACTCGTGAATCACATCAAGCCATCCCGTGAGATATATAGTCGACGATCGAGTAGGTCCAAATCGACTTCATAATCGGGCACTACTATCATACGTCACGAGGTCATGAGAACCATCGCTTCATCTGGCCAATATATCTCCTGGGTAAATACTTGCTCTCGAAATGCTCCTCAAACAGCCTCCTGTAATCATCTCGAGTCAATATGGAGTTTCATCTCCTCGCCTCCTCCACTGCACTCCCGCTCCATCCTTTGTAGAAGATGGATCACTGCAACACGAGCCAGGTCGCTAGCATATGCGCGTGAGCTTGCCATCCGCCAAGCCGACCACCAACTAGGCCTCCGCCTCGAAAACCACCTAATTGCGCCGTATCACATGAATAGTGAGATGGCCGAAGCTTCGTGATCTCCCTCGATATGGTCCTGCACCGACGATGACAAAATCCTAGATCTCTTTCGTATGCTCCTCCCTCCGCCTGTAAGGCTCCGAGACCTATCCTATGTCCCGAGATCCCGTCCCATGTCCTCTCAGGTGACTCGCCTCACCCGACTCCTCGCATTGCACCGCCCGCCTGCTCCTCGCCGTGTCGAGGGATGCCCGAGCATCTACCGATGGCTCCAAAACTATGGTCTAAGCAAGTCGCCCCTCCCAAGGGCTCTCCACGTAAGGCCGCACGACATCCCGAGTGTCTCGCAAAATCTAAGGCGTATGGGCTAAGGCCACACTCTGCTCCGGCAAAGGTATGTCTAGGTCTATATGAAGAGACACTCCGCCTACCCTCCGCACCCTCCCGCATGCATCGAAGGCGAGAGTTAGATCATTGTTCTAGGTCTTGAGCCGCTTTCTAAATTTACCGCTTACTATAATTATCAATCATTATGGATTTATATTTAAAAGTGTCACTTCTGCATTTAAGTTAAATGTGTCTCCTTGTTCTCGTATTTTCCCGCATGTGCCCAAGAGTCCCAAACTCTCCCTTCAAACCCTAGCTCTGACACTGCAAAATGTAACGCCGCTAAAGACGACGACGCTACGCCGACGAATGTACAACCCGAAATGCGACAATTCTTTTTCTTTTTTCTTCTCTCCCAATTCTTCCTCTCCCAAAAGAAAATAACAAAAGAACTCTCCCACAAAAAACTCCAACACCCTCAACAAGAGAAAAATTTCCATAAATAGACAAAGGGAAAGAGTGAGGGTGACAGGCTCTCGTAGGACGAACATCACACATCCTCAAGACCTCCCTTTAGTCAACTCAAATCCCAAAACACCATAAATGGGTGGTTAGGCCGAATGACTCTCTTTCCACATCCATCCCTTCCCATGTGTCTTAAGGCATATAATTAAATGCAAAAGGAAGACAAGTGCACTCCAAAGTCACATTTCCCTCCCCAAAACAATAAATAATCCCTTGGCTTCCCAACCCATGAGCATGGTTGGTATGGGGTTTTGGGAAGTGTGGGACAAGTTCAACTTGTCCCACAAGTCTCAAAATTGCCTTAAATCTCAAATTGAGAAGCAACATGTAAATCTGGAATGAAGTACACTG